>CAWUFW010007054.1:0-370000 GCA_963921515.1 Calotriton arnoldi | reverse complement strand
TCCCTTTCTTGTTGTTGTGGTGGCCTGGCCATGTGGCTGATGGCCATTTTGTGAAGCCAGCCTGTGTGCTTTGCCATAGGCCTGCATTTTCTAGCATTGTCTGTCTTCCCTTTCTTATTGTTGTGGTGGCCTGGCCATGTGGCTGGCGGCCATTTTGTGAAGCCAGCCAGTGTGCTTTGTCATAGGCCTGCATTGTCTAGCATTGTCTGTCTTCTCTTTCTTGTTGTTGTGGTGGCCTGGCCATGTGGCTGATGGCCATTTTGTGAAGCCAGCCAGTGTGCTTTGTCATAGGCCTGCATTTTCTAGCATTGTCTGTCTTCCCTTTCTTGTTGTTGTGGTGGCGTCCTGGCCATGTGGCAGGTGGCCATTTTGTACAGGCATCCAGTGTGCTTTTGCCATAGGCCTGCAAGCTTTCTTTGCGGTGGCCATGCCTTGCCCTTGTTGTTGTTTTGCATGCAATTTTTTTCTTTTTACCCTGCAAAAAAATGCAGGACAGTTCACTACATTTTCTAATACATTTGCAATATTATTGATTTGAATTGATTCACTATGTGGCCTAGTCTACCAATAGGCCTTTTTCAGCCAGTAGGCCCAGAGCTACTCATGTGTGCATGAAACAACTGTTCATGTGGTGTCTGTTGAATTTAAACATCATTTAGGGCATGGATGGCATTGGATTGAATTGCAAAATGTGTTTTTTGGGGGGTATTTCACTTTTTTCGTGTGTGTTAAATAAATGCCTTTGTTGGATGTGTGTGGTTTGGTTGTTGTGTAACTTGCAAACCTTTTTAAGCCCTGTGGTTTTTCATTTTTGCATTGTTGCATTAAAGCTGTGTTGTTTAGCATGCCTCCTTTGTCTGGCCATATAGGCCTGCTTGAGTTCATTGTTTTACAGGCCTCCTGCTTGTTGTTGTATGAGTGACCATGTGGCTAGTGGCCATTTTGTGGTGGTAGTTAGTTAGTGTGCTGCTTTTGCCATAGGCCTGCATGTCTTTCCTTTGTTCCTCTTGGCTTACTGCTTCCATCCCCATTGCCAGCTGCAGCTTCCTGAATGATGCTGCATCCCACGTGATGCACAATCACATTCACAAATCACAATGCCAAACAGGTTCCATTACATTTGTATTTTTGTTCTTCTTCTTTCCTATCCTTCTTGAGTGTACACAGTGCACCATGAAAGCCCTTGTTGTCAAAGTCTCACAAATGGCTACACTGTTGTTATGTTTTTTAATAACTGAGTTAATACAATTTATTAATATTAATAATAACACTAACAAGTGTGACCACACACTAAGATTTATATTATATTTGTTTGTTTGTACAGTAGTAAATTGAACCACAACAATAAATGCCACGTTTCACTGATGTTGTTCTTGCTTCTTTGCATTTAGGTGCACAAAAGGAGAGGAGGCGTCATCACCCATTGTACTGCCATACAGAAGTCCTGCTGCGCACGATGTCACGTGATGTGTGACCACAGATATCTCTTCAACTTGTGCCAATGCGTGCTGCTGACATCTGAAGAAGATGGTCCCAAAGAAAGGTACCAGGTCCTCCAGTATCAAGAAAGTTGCCAGTGAGAAGAAGGAAGTGCCACTTACCACCACTTCTGGTGTGCCAACCAAGATCTTTTTTGGGAAACCAAAAAATGTGCCTGCAGCAGCGGTGTCTGGGGAACAAGCTGGGAGCATCACCCCAGCATCAGTGGACCCACCTCACCAACCTAGGCCCAAGCCCATGTCTGTCGCAGAGGCAGCCAGTCTCATCACGACAACGCCAACGAGCAGCGATGTTGAAATTGACTTATCATTATTGCAAAGTAATACCCAATCAACGCAGGAAACTCAGATAAGTGGACAACAACAGCCGCAACCACCGCCCACAATAGTAGTTGTTCCTCCCGAAGTAGGGGCAGTTCAGGAAATCGAGCTTCCTGCAGAGGAAGAAGAGCAAGCCACTCTTTCAGAAGATCCATTGTCTTCCAGATCCCCAGCAAGGAAAAGGGGGGTTAGTCCATCGAGTTCTTCTGCAAGCCCCCCTTCTGATGATCTAGATGCCACTTGGAAGCCACCACCTCAGTCTGAGAGTGAGAGACGCCACGAGACAAGGCTAGGGAAAAGGAAGGTTCCAGAAAGCCTCAGAGTTATAGAGGTAGATGTAGAAGAGGAGGATGATGACGAGCCAGTCATCATCATGGACATCAGTCCCGCCCCAGTGGAGACCGACATTACCCCATCCTAAATTGCTGTGAGGGATGTGACATGGATACCACCAACACAGGTAACACCAACACCACCTCCAGCTTCCATATTTGCATTTGCAAAGGCCTGGCAGCGACCTACATCCAGCACAACCACCTCAGTAGAAGTAGGTAGTGGTAGTGCACAGAGTCAAATTCCACGCCCACTCTCCAGTTCATCCGGCATTGCATGTGGCACCTCCAGCAGCTCCAGAAAGTTCACCTCCCCAGTTTGGGACTTCTTTTCAGTTAGCAGTAAGGAGGAGAACGTTGCTATATGCTCCATTTGTAAACAAGGTGTTAGTCGGGGTAAGCTAAGTACAAACTATGGTAACGGAGGTCAAACAACCCATCTGAAAACATACCACTTGATTCAGTGGAAGGAACACCTTAAAGGCCAAAAAAGTAAAACTGCACACATTGCTGTTGGTGGTGATGAAGAAGTAGAAGATACGATTGCGGTAGAAGGTGAACAAGAGGGAGACATTTTCTCTGGAACACAAAGTAGCCCTGTCCCCAGCAGTGTAGTGGTACCACCCACATCCTCAGCAACATCTCAGAGGCACAAGAGTAAGAGTCAGGCTGCGAGTGAGACACCAAGGCAACAGAGTACTGCAACGAAAAAAAGTGCGGCGTTGAGCCTAACAACATCTGGCGTCAAGAAGTCACCTGCATCAGTGGCACCAGAAAGGAAAAAAATCCAGCCTACCATTCTCAGCATGTTTAGGTCGGAGGGGCAGTACGAACGCAACCACCCAACATCACGTTTGTACAATGCAAAGCTGGCTAAAATGTTAGCTTTGGACCTTCTCCATTTTTCTTTTGTGGAAGGGGTGGGTTTTCTTAAACTTGTGACAGCCATCTGCCCAAAATGGAAGGGTCCCAGCCGGTTCTATTTTGCCAGAGTTGCTGTTTCAGCACTACATCACAAAGTGCTGGAATTACTTGGACTAGCTTTGCGGCAGAGTGCTGTTCACAGTATCCACATGACAACAGACATGTGGACCAGTTGCCAAGCCACGGATTACATGTGCATCACTGCACACTGGATCTCTTTTGTGGGGGTTAGAGAAAAGATATCTGCAGGTGTTGACACTGCTGAGATTTTTAATGCCACTCGGTAACATGCAGCTGTAGCCATGTTCGCCATGGAGAAATCTCATACTGCTGCAAACATTTTGGAAGAGTTTAACAGCAAGGTCTTTGAATGGCTGCACCCAAGAGGGCTTAACATTGGTTTTGTTGCCACGGACAATGGCAGTAATATAGTTAAGGCCATGGGCAATGGTGACTATTTCAGGGTCCTGTGTTTGGTGCACTGCATTAACATCAATGTTTAAGACTTTCTGAAAAAAGAATACAGAGTCAGCAACTTACTGACCACCTGCAGAAGAATATGCACCCATTTCAGCCATTCTTTTAAAGCCCGGAAGCAGCTGAGGATCATTCAACGTGAGTATAGAGTGCCAGTTAAAGCACTCATCCACGAGGTGCCAACACGTTGGAACTCAACTTATTACATGCTTGACCGTCTGTTTGAGCAGTACAGACCAATCATTGAATATGTCATGCGAAGACTAGGGGATGCTAGTGTGAAAGGCATGACCATTGAGATGGACCAATGGGGCCTAGTTAAATGCCTGACAGAGATGCTAATTCCTTTCGAGCTCTTCACAAGTGAAGTCAGCAAGGAGGACTGTACTATGGGCCAAGCTATCCCATTGTTTCACATGCTACAGGAACAGCTGCAGGGGGTGTCTGCAATGTAAGCAGGTGTGGAGGAAAAAAAGGAAGCATATGAGTTGGTGGAGAGCTTATCCCTTTGCTTAGCTGAAAATACAAGGGTGCAAACTGAGATTGTGTCATCCAACCATTACATTTCTGCCACAATTCTGGATCCACAGTACAAATCAGTACTGAACACTAACACATTAATTCCTTTTTCACAAGTGGATGTTGCCAAGTACAAAACTTGGATAGCTGCGGCAGCCAGTGACTTTGAAAAAGACCGGCTGGAAATTAGAGGCCCGCTACTCCAGCCCACAACAAGTACTGCAGGGCAGCCTGTGTCAAGTTCAACTTCAGAGCCTGAGGGCAGTCCGTTTGGCTCACAGCAGTCAAAACCACCAACATCAACAACAGCAAGAACAGGATCATCACCAGCCCCAGTAAAATCGGCACAAGAATGGTATCTACAGCAAGGGCTTGTTAGGTCCAATGCTAATGCAAATGCAAAGGCAAAAGAGGCTGAGCAAAGCGGAGCACCCCTGAGCATTGAGCGGATGGTCCAGGCCTATCTGGACGACCCAACAGAGGTCTACATTGATCAAAACCCATTGCTGTATTGGTATGGGAAAAGTCGCCATTGGCCAGTGCTCAGCAGGCTGGCAATAAACTATCTGGCTTGCCCTTTCGCAAGTGTCTCTTCTGAGCGTGTTTTCAGTGCTGCTGGTGCCATTGTAACAGTGAAAAGGACCAGTCTCTTGCCCCAAAACGTGGAGAGGTTAACCATGATCAAAATGAATCAGCACTTTATACCACCGGATTACACCATACCTGAAGCACAGCAGGAACAGGAGGACAGTGACTTAGGTGACGAAAGTAGTGTGATAGATGACTTACTTCTTGGTGAACCACCAGAGTTTGAGGACGAGCTCTACTTCCCTGACAACTAGGCTTTCAACTTGTTACTTTCTTTCTTCCTTATTTACTTTTATTATTTGAGTGTGTCTCTGTTTTTCTGGTTCGAATCACAACAAATCCATCTCCACCGTCTTGTCTTTTTATTGCCGTATTGGAGTTGCAACTGTGTGCATTTATTAAAGAAGTCCACTCCTCCGAGTCCTGCTCCATCCATCCTGACTCGCCCTAAATCCATTTCCCTCAAGCCAGACATTGGATGGAGAATAGTACAAGAAATGTGTGCCTGCCTCGTCGAGTCCCTCTAAAAGAACATGACTATAGCTATCCTCCTTTCTGAGCCGAGAGGAACTGCCCCTTAAGATGAGAATAGGTAATGATGAATCTGATGGCATGCACTGGACGCTGACTCTGAGTTATTAGTGTGTTTGTGTTGTTGTTGTTGTTGTGCATGAAGTGTACTAGTATTTAATCTACACACTAAAACAAAGTGACTCAAGTCAATGTTTCCCTTCTTGTCGTTTAATAACAAATTGTACTTCTACTGTAGGGCGATCCATTGCATTTTTGAATATGGAATCTGGACTCACTCAGTACAACACTACAGACTGAGTTGGACACCATGATGACGATGATGACCACATACTCTATACTCTTCGCAGTCAGTCAGTAGGATCGGAGATGATTGATGGAATAACTCTGGGCATTTCATGAAGTGGCATAAAGGTAAACAAGTCAATCAACAACAACCACAGCAGACCTACATGTCTGTGACTGTGTAGTGGTGGAGTCGAGTCAGTGTAGTGGAGTGGTATGACTGACAGCGGTGCATTGAATTAGTTACTTAGTTTGGAAAATGCTATGTTGCTGTATATGTGTGCTCTGTCTGGCTCAGTCAAAATCTAAGCTAACCTGGAGTTTTGGTGGGTGCTGTGGGCATGCTCTGTCCTGTTGTTGTTGTAGCGTGGTTAATGCTGGAAACAGAGTAGACATTATGTAGCCATGCCACCTCTGAAACTGTTCTTGTTGCACTGCTCTGTAATTTATGCATTTTTTTTCTCCTTGATTTTTCAATATCCCTTTGGGTTTTCCATCTACACTTACAGGCCGGCCTTTACCCTGTGCTATACTGGGAAAAACAACTCACACTTACCTTGCCAATCCACATCCGCCAGGCAGGCAGTGGGGCACCCAAGATTGATGGACGGAGCATCCATGGAAGGGAGGAGACCAAGAGGAATAGCGAGATGCAACTTCCCAATTTGACCAGGATAATACAGTAACTTAGTATCATTCATCATCTTTTAATTAATTTGATTCATTTTTTCTCTTCAATCATTACGACTGTGTGTTGTTGTTTATTTGATTTGCTCTTAGTCTTTGCTTATATTCCTACAGCATTTTTTAAATTTTCTTTGCTAGCTTTAAAAGGAAGCCCAGTACAACATAACATAAATAAAATGTATGTAATTTGGGTCTCTCTGAGGGCAGACAGGCAATGCAATTGCATAATAATAATTAATAATATACTGCTGCCCTGTGTCTACTAGTCTACTTAGTAGTAGTAGTAGTACTACTTATCATTAACCACATCATGCATGCATTTCCTTTTTCTCCCTTAACAGATTTATGAATATGATGGTCGTCTGCCAAGATTGTGTGTTGTCCTTGTGTAGTGTTTGTCTTTGTCAAACCTTTCCCTCAAATACCCCTTCCCAACCATTCATCAAACCCTAACCCTCTTCCCCCGGGCTGTGTGATTTATTGAGGTGTGACTAAATTAAATTTACACCAATAATTGATCACACACTTGCTGGAGCGGATGTGGTTCAAGCAAGTACGCAACACTAATTCAAGGCAGGTCGAGGATCTTCTAATTCTGCTCTAAGTATATATATATATATATATATATATATATATATATATATATATATATATATATATATCAAGTCGTTCGTTTTCGAATAATCTCAAAGAAGAACAGCGGCACACCAAAGGACAACACAATTAGTTTATTGTGTCCACAATAAACTAATTGTGTTGTCCTTTGGTGTGCCGCTGTTCTTCTTTGAGATTATTCGAAACGAACGACTTGGTTTATATTTAGCGGCTTGTCGTTGCCGCTGCTGGCACCGGTGTCGAAAGGAAGGGACTGGCTATTATCGGCATACTTCTTTGGATATATATATATATATATATATATATATATATATATATATATATATATATATATATATATCGTCGGCCACACTGGCAACAGATTAGATTGCCCAGTGCCCACCCATGCTCAGTAGTATTTGCTATTCTCTTTTTTTTCCAGAGGAACATAATTATATTATTAACCCATTATTAATTATTAATTGCCGTCATGGATTTCATCCTTCCAGCACTAAAGGTTATGTTTGTCCACTTCATAGGTCGAGTCCACTACTTCAGTTTGTTGTAACTTGTACTAGGCTAACCCTGCCACCATTATGTTTTATTTTACTTTAGCATTAATAATATCAATATCATTCATCATCACTTTCTTCTTGTTTGGCAGTCTTCTTCTTGTGTACTTACTACTTACTGTACTTCTACTACTCGTTCCCTAGTCTCACTCAGGTGACTGACTTATCTCATTTTATTTTTTTGCAAATGCAACTGTCTACTACTGCTACCACCACCCACCATGGCACCTTAGGAAACCAAACCATCACCATGCAGCCATTGCTTCGGCTAAACATCAATCACAGGTAAGAGAAGAAGTGAGGGGAGTCAATAATGTATATCCTATGGAAATTAATTCACACACCATCCTTCCGAGTACATACAACAAAGGGGTTTTAGTTGCAGAATGCATTGATTAGGAGGAGAGACTGACAGTAGTAGGACAAGTGTGGGTACTGCAGCTATCTGTCTGTATGTTACACTATTGGCAGATTTCAAAAACTGGCTGCGGCCCTGCAGCAAAAGGAGGAAACAAAAACAAACAAGGTGACGTAAAAGAGTAACCACCCCCCCAGAAAAGATTTGCATCATATCATATGTATTGGAAAACTACAAATTATTTATTACCCTAACAAATATAAACTATAAGAAAAACCCACAACATCTGACCCACCCCTCTCCCTATCCCCAACCAATGTCCAGTAATGTCCATGTCCAAGTTATTTGTTTCAAGAAAAAGTAAACCCCAATGTTCCCCAACTAGTCCCATCGTCCCACCCACCAAAAAAAAGATTAAAAAAGGGGCAAGAGTCAAAGAAGACTGAGGTCATGATGTGAGAGTCTGATGTCTAGCGGCGGGGGTGCCGGCTAGTTTTTTTTAGGACCTCCTCCATCTGGTCCTCCAGGTACGCCACTCTGTGGAGCACGCAGTGCCAAAAGTTCCTGCAGGAACAACAGGGGTGTGCAGCAGTAGATGTTGTTACCAATGGTGATGGGCGGCGGGTGACTGCCAGACCACGGTGCCGTACCACCGGAGGCATGGGGGGCTGGCTGGGCCCCGGGGCATTGGAGGAAAAAGCTGCCACCTCCTCCTCCTCTGCCAGGACAACCAGCTGGCGGTATTCATCCCGGATGGCCTCCAGCTTCCTTTGCCAGGCCCTGGCTGCCAACTCCTGCCTAGTGGTTTGGGAAGGAGTATCTATATCAAGAAAGGAAAAAAAAAGAATTGTTGTAACCAATACTCTTAGCAAAACAGTAACACAAAATGAAATTACAGTCCACACATAAAAATTATAGTGGCACAGTAGTAGCAGTAGCAGTAGCACTAGCAGCTGTCGTATCCTCCTCTCCTCCTCACTTCCCTTCCTCTGCCCCTAAGATTTGAATGTGATGATTATACTTTCAGGCACTAAGTAGGGAGTAGAGTAGAAGTATTCTTTTTCCCTCTCTTGTTTAGCACAATTAATCTTGTAGGTATGCCAGCTCAGTCAGCTTGTGCCCTAGACAGACATTATTGTGTCGCAGTCTCGCAGACTCATGTACTTTACTACTGTCTGCATGTGGGGCAGCTGTACTACACAATTATATATTTCCATTACTGCCATACTCTGTTAAATCAATGGCAAATGCTCAGACAATTTCACTTTCACCCTGGGTGCACTACTGCAATAAGGCACATGATGATGGTTAATGATCATCACATGCTTATAGATGATGAGAAACGGCGGCACGACATCATGTCACTCACGTCACGTGATGATGATAACACACTGAGTGATTTGTAAGTACTAGTAGTTACCAATTACCATGCAGCCGATAGGCCACCCATGGCTGACACAGGGAGGGGACTGGAGCGGAAGTGGGCCTTGGAGTCGGAGGGAGGCGATTATGGGTAGGGTAAATATTTAGTCATGCACAATATATATGTTGTGCTTGCAAACTACTGTGAGTCAAGGGAGTAGTGAATGAATGAATGAATGAATACTTTATTTGTGCGGTTAATCAAAACCATTACAAAATGCAACATATTTAAAATGGAAGAGAGCAGCATTTCGAAGTATAAAACAATAAATATTGTATCAAAACATTATTAAAATCTCCATTTGTGCTTGTTTATAAGATAAGACGATAATTATAAAAAACATTGATGGGCAGAGCAAGTCAGAGGTTCGATATTGGCCAAGCATCCACGGCCCGGGCCCTCCCTTTTAAAGTACCCCGAAGGGAGCACCCCGCTCGGCGTGTGGAGAATTTCCCTTCAATAATATGCGGGTATGGTAAACAAATTTCCCAAAGCTGACCATGTGCTTTACAATGTCCAAAATGTAAAGTTGTTGGACTGCCTCTTTGTCTGTACGAGTGCCCAATTGGAGGAGGATTGGTCTAAGGTAGATTCTGCGAACTGACTGAAGGGCTGGACAGCAGAATAGAATGTGGGCCAGGGATTCTCGTTTGTAATTGCAGAAGCGGCACTCCCTAATGCCTGGCCATATATTCACAGTTGGATATAGTTCTTTTAAAGGGAGAGGATGTAGTCTGGCCACTAAAATCCTGTGTACGGCTTGCCTCCCCACGGCCTGCGTGAGATGAAGTTTCCGACTGGTTCGTGTATGTGGGAGACTTTGAGTCTCATGAAAGCCTCTTGCCGCCAAGGATTCCATATCCAGAGTGCGAGAGCTTAGACGCAATTGCTTTTTTATTGTTGCTTTAATAATAGCGTAGATGGTTATGCTAGGGTCCCAGTTCTCTGTAGCTAGCTGCAGAAGATCTTTGGCTAAAGCAAGACAGGCAGACCATGGGTTGCTGGATTGTAGAAAAATCAATTTTAAGACAGCCTTCATAGAGTTTATAGGGGCCGCCGTTGTTAAAAAGAAGTATTTCGAGAGAGTCACCAGCTCTTCTAGCTTTAGTTGGTTAGGATCAAATTCCAAACGAATTAAGGTATTCCTGGTGCAGGCTGGTAAACGGAATAGCTTTTTGTAGGCGGTACAATGTATTTTTCCCAGGTCCTGCGCAAATTTCCCTGGGAATGCCTGTTGCGCATAATTGAGGGACGGTAAGAGTTTAGCCCTCAAGACTCTTTGTATGGCCATGGTTGATGGACTGTCCAAAGTCGAGCATAGTTTGCAAAGTGCGTAGGTGACCATTTTCCCCTTCTGCTGCAGTTTGTGGAGGTGCACCCGTGGGCGGCCCGATTCGCTGCTCCAAACCCCAAGGTAATTATACGATTGGACACAGTTCAGGGTCAGCGTGCCCAACCGCCACTTTTTTTTTCGGATACTGGCCGAAGATCACTATTTTGGACTTGATTGGACTGGCGACCAGCTTATTCTGAGCATTGTATACAGAAAGGGCCGTAAGCGCTTTTTGGAGGCCTATTTTGGTATGATCAAGGAGGACCAGGTCATCGGGCATACTGCAGCAGCTGTATCTTTGTGAGGCCAATCCTGGGCCTAGCTAAAGTGGCTCCATACAGAGCCCGGCCCATGTCCGCAATGTACAAATTGAAGAGCATTGTGGCCAGGACGCATCCCTGTTTTAGCCCCCGATCCGTGGTAATTTTCTCTGTGGCGAACTGGCTGGTAAGTTTGACCCTTACCCAAGTTCGTGAATATAGTGATTTAATGGCTTGTAGTAAGGGTGGACTGATGTTCCAACGAGCCAGTTTCTGCCAAAGGATGGAACGGTCTACCCCGTCGAAGGCTGCTGAGTAATCGATAAAGCAGGCAAAGAGCGACGAGGTACAGTGGGACACCGCTTGATGGACTAGATATGACAGGGCGATGAT
Organism: Calotriton arnoldi; assembly: GCA_963921515.1. Lineage (NCBI taxonomy): Eukaryota > Metazoa > Chordata > Amphibia > Caudata > Salamandridae > Calotriton > Calotriton arnoldi. The sequence goes on along the minus strand of CAWUFW010007054.1, from coordinate 358,904 downwards.
GTTATCCACAGTAGAGCCCCCTGGTCTGAACCCGGTCTGATAAAAGGGCAGGAGACCGTCCGTCTTGACCCAGTCCACTAATTCAGCCAAAAGTGAACTTGCATAGGCCTTGCCCTCGATGTCCAACAGGGCGATCATTCGGTAGTTCCTAGGGTCAGTGCTTGGCCCTTTTTTATATATTGGTTTCAGCAGTGAACCCCTCCAAGAGTCTGGGACGTCCCCCAGGAGCCTGCATTCTGCATATAGCTGCGCCAGGGTGTCAGACCAGAAGTCTGTATCATCCCTGAAAAGGAAGCCTGGTAGACCACTGGGGCCGGGGGCTCCATTCCGTTGTATCTTTTTTAGGATTAAACAGACCTCGCCTTTACCTGGGAGAATTGAAGCGGCTGGAGGGCCAACGGGCTCTACTGTGAAGTTTCCATGTCCCTCCCCGGGTGTTATAGCACTGTTTTGCGAAGTGCCATTCGGATCCTCAGTATACAGACTTTTAACATGGGCTACCCAGGTAGCTGCGTCGAGAGGGTTCTCTCTGTTGGAGGTCCCGTGGAATAGTTTGTTTAGATATTGCCAAAATTCTTGGGATTTGCGCGGCCCCAACAGGTCAAAGATCTTCACCCATTTTGCCTCTGTGAGTTCACGTTTTGCCTTCCAAACCTGTTGTGAATGGTTTTTTGCTGCTAATTTAAGTTCTTTCTTGGCGGTCTCTGACCTGGTTTTTTGATAGGCCCTTCGTTTGGCCTTTAGATGTTGTGCACATTGCTTTATCGCTGGAGCTTGACCCAGAGTGTATGTTGGGTTTAGGGGGATACTGTATATGGTGTTCCCCCGCAACAGTGTGGCTAGTGCATTCCATTCCATTCTGAAATACAAGTACAACCTCAAACCTTTGAATCAAAAACCTTGCAAAAAAACAGTCCTTGTTCTTCCCAGAGCTTGTTTTTTCATTTACATTCAGTGCATTGCTCTTCTAGCATTATTATTATTTTATTCGTAATATTCTTCACCCTTGGCTTTGGTAGTCTGGCACGGTTTAATTTTCTTTTACATTCTCTTCATCCAGTCTGACTCTGTTTTCACCTACTATGATACCATCCAGGCATCCATCCATCCAAACATGGCTATCATCATAAACCGGCTTTCACTGACAACAACAACATACATTTTAGATATATAACCAACCACCACCCATGCCATGCGTCCTTGTTTGCCTTAGAGTTTGACCCCTCAAACCCCCCCGGAGGATTTCTTTCACCCATACAGTTTCACCAACCCAGACAGGCATCCTTTCTGCTTTCTCTTTCACCTTTTCACCCATACTTCAACTACCCATGCATCCTATTCCTATCATCTTCATCCGCCACCTATGCATCCCGGGGCTCCTTCCTTCACCCGCGCATCCTTCTCTGCCAGTCATACATGTCATCTGACTGTTTGTCTTCATCATAAAACTGTCTTTGCTGAGTTGAAGATAGAATATGCCATTAGTTACTCAACCCCCGCAGCTAATGCTAATGTTTAAGTAAAAGCCAGGGTGTATTCTTCAACTGTTCAGTGTTCTCACAAGCAACAACGTAGCCTCAGCAGAAGTACAATGTACTACTAGTACTGAGTGTACACCCTTGCAGCAAGTGTATTCATCATTCTCAATAAGTAAGGAATATGACTTGCCACCGCCTGCCACTGCTGCTGGATCACCCCCTGTGGCTGCCACATCCGCTCGCTCCGGAGTGGCATGGTGGCCCTCACCTCTGGCCCCGGCACTGGTGGTCGGTACACCTGGAAAAAAAAATCCAATTTTTTTAGATGCCATATACGCCTCCCCTATTTATTTTTTTATTTAGCAAGATTGAAAATACATAATTAATAATACATATACACCACACACATCACTATCTACAATTCGGATACCAGTACAGTAGACAGTATGTCCTATCAAAAATAACTAAATAACATCCGGTTGGGCATTTTGCTGGTGGCAATTTTTGAAAAGCCTCTCAAGAAGAGGACAACCCATAGGACTGGACTCAGTGACTAGACCTATGGTGCATATCATTTTTTGAAAAGAAGAAAGAGTGGCCAACTGGGAGGGCATGAGGTCTCTCTTAGTTGGAAAATGGTGCCGTCCTCCTACTCCTCTCATATACTTCCTTGCAGCCATGGTGCACGGTAACAGTTGTTCAGTGTTCATCATCACTGGCGGCTACTAAAAAAGGTACTAGGCCTGGATTAGAAAAAGTAAAATACACCACTTTGGGGGGTCCTGCTCCTGTCCAACGTGAGTGACCACCATTACTGATTGAGCATGATGAGACAGTAAAAGAAACTAAAGCCTTCTCATCTCACAATTCACAAACCTGCGGATATACCTTACTTGTCTTGGGCATGCAATCTGCAGTCTTCACAGCACATTAGTGCTACTAATAGTAGTAAGGAGTCATTACTAGTGCTAGTAGTAGCCTAGGCTAGGACCAATGGGTTCTCTGAGTCTTACAGTACCACTAGTAGGCAATCCACATAAGGGGAGAGAGAAAGCTCAGTGAAACCCAGAAGAAAGCAAGCTACAGACAGACAGTCTAATAGAGTCAGAGCAGAGGTTAGTCAGATGCAGTTTGATTTGATGTAAAAATAAAACCAGACACTTGAAGAAACAATGTTAGTAGTAGTACTTAGTTAGTAGTAGGTAACGGTGGAGCAAAAACAAGAATTTAGAAGCAGATAGATTGAAGAGGATTTTGGAAAAATTAAAATTAGGAAATGGAAATAATAGAGCGGTAAAGGTTAGGGAAATATTAATATAAACACCAGGAGGACTTACTGGGGCCAGCAGCAGATCTATCTGCGCTCCGCCTGAGGCCACTTCCTGCTGTTCCTGGGAGGCCCCTCCAGCTCCCGCACCCGCCGCACTGCCCCAGTCTTCTTCTTGCCCCTGGATGCTGATCATATAAAGAGACAAAAAATTATTTGTGTTAAAAATATAAATATAATTGCTCTAAAAATATTTTTAGACAGGAAACGGCAATTGCAATAACATTGACCTATGCTAAATCAATCAGATCAACTTATTCGACTAGTAGTAGTCGACTAGTATGTTTCTCAGTCGAGTACCATCCGATCATTATTATTCCACAGTTCAATTCCGATTCCTGAATCCTAAACATACCTAGCCCGCCTATTCGTGACTTTGGAATGAATGAATTGCAAAAAAATTATATTTGCATTTTGCTTCTAAGTTCAGATCTCATTCCCAATCATCTCTCAGACAGTCTCAGTCTCAACTCCAACAACAACCCCCTTTGACGGGCCAATTACTAAGTCTGCATTTATTCTTCTTAATGCATAGATGGACGCATGCATAATTGCAGCATACACCAAATTGGTTGGTTGCTATTATTCACTCACTATAAGAACTACAAAAAGTTCTACTAGGAGTAGGACTGAAGTCATGTGAGAGCCTGAGGACGTGTCACTCACGAGTCACGACGCAGGCCGCTAAATTACCAAATAATACTAACTAACTAACTACTACCACTATCTTAGTGACAGGAGGAGACAGGACAGCCTGACAGGACAAAGGAAAGGACTGGAGTCTTTCTTATGTGGATTAAAATAAATACCTACCTAACTTAAATTCTCTAACCTCTCTTACATAACCAGCCCAAGTGAGCTCAAAGTTGCAAACAAGTACGACGATTAGTTAGTAGCACCGAGCACCTGTCTGGAAGTAACAATCACATAATATGACATTTTTAAACATAGTTTACCTTACCTGCATGTAAGCACTGCAGCAGCAGCATGTTAGCTATTTGCAAAAAAAATTATATATTCGCAATAAATAACAGTCAGAACAGAAGAACACAAAATACTAATATAAATAAATAGCTACTCACCAAGCCCCGGGACCTCAACACCTAGCAGGTCCAGCAGGTCATGCTCCCTGTCCAGGATATCGGACCACGGGTGCGTCAATTGGTTATGGGTGCGCCGGACCCCAGAGCAGCGAAACACTGCCTGGCGCACCCTTGCCCACCGCCGGTGACGCTCCCGGAGCCCGCACCCGGACGCAGGCCTGCCGCCTGCTGCCAGGGTTAAGGGGAGGTGGCGCTGGATAAAAAAAACCAGGGCGGCCACCTCTGCCTTACTAAATAAGGCCCGTGCCTGCACCCCATGTGGGCGCCGCCTTCCGCAAGGAAGGTGGTCGCGGCTCTCACTGCGAGCCCTCCTAGTCTTCTGACTCTTCTTCCCCTGGCCCTTTGCCATGGTTCTGGGTAGACGGGGGGGAGAAAAGAAAAACTAGGAACTAAGAAAGTAAGTAAAAGAAATGAAAAAAGCAAGTAATAGAAAAAGAGTGAAAAACGCTGTAAAAACACTAAAAAAGTAGGAAAAAACGCAAAATATACAAGCAGGAATAGAGAGGGATAGATAATAAATAAAAAAGGTCAACAAAAAGTTTCTAGAAGCAAAGGATTGAAATGTTATAGGGAGGATAGAAAAACAGGCCCAGAACCATAGCAAAAAGTGAAAAACAAGATGGCCGAGCCCATTGGTGACCGCGTGGTGAAGTTCGCGCGATATTTCCCCCCGAGCACGCAAAAAGCGTCCCCGAACACGTAATACACTTTCCCGAACAGGAAAAATGCATCACGAACTGGCGGAACAAGCAGCTCCGCACGCTCGCGGAAATTCGCATAGCTCGCTGAGGTTTTCTGCGGCTCAGCGGAATTCCACAAAGCGCGACTACGCGAACTTCGCCCAGGGTTACATAATAAACATGAGTTATTGCAAACAAGGTGATACTACCCGAGGCAGCCAAAAGAAGAAGACATTTTTATTGTTATATTAATTTAAATCGTACAATATTCTGCCAATTATCTAATACATAAAAATTGGTTCAAATTGCTGAATAAAAAAACCACCATTAAAATTCCCATTTCCTATAAAGTTCCTTGTCTAAAATTAAAAGTAGCAAATAGTCCTGGAAAGTGCAAACAGCAATAAAAGTGCCTTGTAACCATTCAGAGTCCATCTCATTAATAGTGTCCTTAATATTGAGTGGGACCATTTGTAACTACATTGTTAGTTCCTAACAGCAGATTTAAGTTGAGATACTCTTGTGCAGTTCCAGTTTTTTTCCACCACTTTTAAGAACTTTGTATAACTGCAGTTCAGAGGGTTATCCGATGACTTAAAGCATGCAATTGCTGCTTGCCAGCACGTACGCACTCCCTCCTGATTAACTAGTGGTTTTAGCAGTCTCTTCTTTTCTTCCAATAGTTCTGGGCAGATACAAGTCAGATGAATAATGTTTTTGTATCCTGCTTTACACAATCTACAGCGAGTACTTTTTATGTCTTGGATCCAAGGTAGTGCATGGGGGAGACCAGGAAAGACGCCAAATCGCAACGTAATGAAATAATTTTTTGGGGTTTCTGGCCGATCCTGTCTCTAAATAGGGCAGCGGCTTAACAATTTTATGTTCATTAAGTAACGCCGAAGCATGAGATCTACATGCAAGGATCTCTTTATCTTTTAACAGTGAATTTTTTTTCATCCAACCATTGATCGCTTTGTTAAAAGCCTCCAGATACAAGGGCATTTCCCATAATGGGTGAACTGCTAGAACATCAATCAACACTTCTAAATATTGATGTGATGGGGCATTTGCATTTATTTGCAAGCTTTGCCAGAGAGCCTGGCATAATTGAATTGATTTGGTGGATTTTGTTCTTTTCCATACTTCCATAATATACCCCCCTTTCCTCACAATAGTTTCACAAGGCTGAATTCTAGCCTCACCTGAACCGGCGAGACATTGTGATGGAGACGAAGGAGAGATGAATGTTTTGGAAAGAATTGTGTTTAAACTTGAATCATGGCTGCCACGCAGTGCCTCATTTGCATAGGTGATGCTTGGTAATAGTTTTGCTGATATCACTTTTAGCAATGGTAAATAGCTTGGTCCATCTAACGACCTCTGCAATGTATAAAATGTGAGGAGGAGTGTTTCCCTTCGTCTACAAGTCATTTTTATTCTGCTGGAAGGAGCTCCTTTTATCAAATAGTTCTCCAAGGTATCTGTATGGCTTGACTTTTGCAGTTGTTGGCCTTGTAAGTACGATTTGTGCTTTTTCTGCAATATGTTGCTCACTTCCATAATCTTAGTTTTCCTTTTTTTCTGTTAATCGACATGCCATTGACTGTAGCGAAATGTGATATTTTATCAGTGAGTCATTGTAAGCCAATTTTAGCTTGACTTAACAGAATCACATCATCTGCATAAAGGAGTTTTGATATATGCATGTCCCCCAGCTTTAGGGGATGCACATTTACTTCATCCAGTGCTTGCGTCAGATTGTCCAGAAATAGGTTGAAGAAATATGGTGCTCGGACGCATCCTTGCTTCAAACCCTGTGCAAATTCAATTTTCCATGAAGGGAAAGAGCCTTCCTCTTTCTTCACCCTCACCCAAATCTCTGTATACAGCAGCTGAAATGCTTTTAAATGGCGGATACCCAGGCATACCAGTTTTATCAGAGTATATGCTGTTGAACACAGTCGAAGGCTGCCTTTAAGTCCTCAAAGCACAGGTAAATTGGTTGTTTGTTTGATTTGTGTTTGTCGATAAGTACCAAGAGCACCAGTATGTTTGTAGCCATCCCAGGACCTTGGACAAATCCTGTTTGGTTTGGAGGGAAAATGTATTTTTCTTACCGCCCAACCTGAGAGTTTGCCTAGAAGAAGACCTGCAAATAGTTTTGCCACAGTGTCTTGTAACGTAATTAGTCTGTAATTTTCCGCTCAATGCCAATCTCCTCCTTTAAAAATATGTGTTTTTTTGTGGAACCCTTCCAATACTCTGGGATGGCTTTTAGTTGAAGTGCGCTGTTGAATACCATGGAAAAGCATTCTGCCCAAAAAGTCAGATTTACCTTATTCAAGGCTTGCAGAATTCCATTCGGTCCTGGTGCACCGTCTTTTCTGCTTAAATTGATAGACTTACAAATTTGCTCCACAGAAATGTTAAGCTCTTGATCATCAATGTTTGTCTGCTCAATTGAGAATTTACTACCCCGTTTTTGCTCAGGATATGGTGTGGCTACCCGGGGTTGGTTAAAATGTTTTGATAATTATGCAGCCCAGCAAGTTTCATTTAAAGTTAAGGTCGTCATTGCTGTTGGGGCCCTATTTAGGTTATTAACCATTCTCCCAAAATTTTGTGAGTTTTTTCTGTCTACAGAGAAATAGTGTTTTTGCTTAAAATGTTTGTTCTCCCATCCCAGACCAATATTCTAAAGGTTTTATTTACAGATTTCAACTTGGCTTGAAACTCCGGTTTCCTGGCTGCCTCCAAGCTAGTCTAAGGATTCTATTCCGGTTCCTCTTTAGGATCCAATATGAAGCCGACATTTTAATCTTATTTAAAACTAGGACTTGGAATAGTGATTGACGCTTCTTGGTGTTAACTTCCAGTGGGCAAGTGGTCAATACCTTTTCTGTGAAAATTGTCCACTGTGCTATTGGGTTATGAGAGCCAGTTGAGAAACAATCTTTTACAAGGCTGACAGCAGTGCAGTGGTCTTTATGGAGTTAATTGTATTTTCAGTCCAGCACACTTTGGAATTAATCCACAGAATTTGTTGCCCATGGTTGCTTTCATTTGTTCTTTTGATCTTAAATGATGAGATTTTGTGAAATATAGGTAGACTTTCTAATGTAAAATCAATTCTTGATTGGGAGTCAGCTGCTTGATATGCCCATGCTGGAGGAGAGTCGTTTTGCTGCCTACTGTTAACAACTATAAGACCCAAGACGTCTAAGTCTTTTACTAGTGTAAATGCACTTGTATCCTTTGGGCCATTGTCGTCAGGGCCAATGTGCTAATTAGGAATTGTCCATAGTTGATCCTGTTGTAGTAGGTTTTCCTCTCTTGGAAATGGACAGTCAAATTCATATTAAAATCACCAGATTCTATAATTACCACAGGCATTGTGTCCTGTGATATCTCTTTATCAGTGCGGTGGACATTGATTTTCTTTCTCCTGATTCTAGGTGGATGTAGATATTTATTATCAGAAGAAAGCCGAAGTCCATGTCCTCATTTTACAGTTAGAATATTATTGTTGTTATCTTTTAAGGCCACCTTTCCGTTTTTAGAACTGCAGCTGTGAACATTGTCAAGCCCCCTCCATAGACGCCCATAGTTCTTAATTTTAACAGCTGGACTAAAGTAGCCCGAGGCAGCCATAAGTAAGAGCAATGTATTATTATTTTTGAGATTACTTCCAATGTCCATGTGTGCTGCATTCTCCAGCACACATACAAAGATGAGTACACCTCAAAGATAACATTTTGAGCTTGAAGATATCCCTTCATGTAAAATCATTTAAAAACAAACACAAGCACCCTTATGCCATGTTACAAGGGCGGTGGCATTGACAGTAATAGCAAAAAGTGAACCAGCGCAGGTGTAGGGCACACATGCAAATTATATTTGGCTATATGGAGCACTAGTGCTCTCTCGCTCTTACACAACAATGCACAGTAAATGTAGTTACTATGCTGCTTTGCATGAAATCTTTGTAAATGTGGCCAATTTTTTTATTTTTAATGAGCATTTATTATTGTAAAAACGTTTCAGTAATGTAACATTGTTATGTTTTGTATTAATAATGAAATTATAAAACACAAACACAGACTTAAACCTATATGATCCAGAAATTACAGCTGCATAAAGCAGAACATTTTCACTGTATGATAAACATCTTATAGATTTTAATTTGTGTATATTATCAACAAACATACGTATAGAGATTTTTGAATATTTTACAACAACAACATATTTTAGGGTAAATAACTCATTATAAGAACACCATAAACGTTTATTAAAAGAAAATAGGAATAAGACATTCAGATTACAAACAGCATTTTTACCTAAGCGGGAGGCCATTTAAGTAGAGGCCATCTTTAAAGAGGTGATTTATCATGCCATGTCTAAATATGTAGGCATCATGGGCCTGTTTCGCAAAGGAAAACTTACACTTTTGTTTTAGTTTATGATTGTTTGCTATTCGCAAAGGCATTTAACTAGTAGTATGTTTATAATTGCAGAGTCTCTGTACATAATAAATAGGACAGTCCTATCTTTTTAAAGATAGGACAGTTCTAACTTTTTATGCGTGGCAACTCCACAGTTGTAAAGATACTACTAGTAAATACCTTTGTAAAAAGAAAACAATTGTAAACTTACACACAAGTGTAAGTTTACCTTTGTGAAACAGTCACTGTGTGCGCTTCCAGAATACTTGCTGACAACATTGGTGTATTGGCTTTTGCAGTCCACAAAAGCCTTCCAATTACGGTAGCTGTTGCTGAAGGTGGCACAAACTGAACATGAGTGCAGTCAATAGCTTCCAAAACATGAAGGAAGCTGGCAGTTTTATAGAAACCTTGCTTTGTTTTAATTTGTTCTTGACTTGAATTTAGAAAGTGAAGAACTTGAGGAGTTAGTCTAATAATGATATCTAGGACAATTGACAACAAATATCAATGAAGCACACTGGGAAATACCTGCCAACCTGGAGAAAGTGCTCAGAAAAGATCCAGATGCAAGAATTATGAAGTTTAATATTTGATAGAATGGAATGTGAAGGATTAGTTGATGGTTGCAAACTTGGTAGGCCTGGGCGGAGCTCGCGGAGTTCCGCGAAGTGACTAAAAAACTCTGTTGCGCTATGCGGAGCTCCTCAAGCGGCGGACTGTGTTTGGTCACGCCATTCGCGTTGATTTTCAGCGCTGGGTGTTTGTCCCGCACTGTAAAATCAGCGCAAATGGCACCATGCACAGAGCAAGAGGGCGCTACTTCTTTTTAGATGTTCAAGTACATTTTCTACTTGAGCAGCAGCTTTCTCAAAGCGAACGGAAGGCTTCTCAATGCGCGTGGGCGTAAACATCCGCGACCGCCCGTGTTGAGAAATCCGACCACCCGCGGTGAGAAATCTCACTGGGAGATGGATTTTCTTTGCTCACCAACTTAACATTGGCGAGCACGAGCAAGGAAAAACTCTGCGTGCTCCATGGAGCGCGGAGTCTGGAAAACGGAGCAGAGTTCACTGCCCAGGTCTAAAACTTGGACCATGTTCTGCAATAAATGTAACATGTTCTCCTTCTTCAATCTGTACAATTGGAATTATTTTCTCTTAAACATTTTTATTGAATTTTTCAGGTTCAGACAGCGTATACATTTGCGTTTGAATATCCCTAGGGCGCAAGCCTCCCATGTGTCGAGGCCCGTCATTGCCTGTATCGTGGTGTGTATTTTTGACCAGTAGGTCTGCAGCGTGGGGCATGTCCATAGCATATGCACGAACGTGGCACTGGATAGGTGGAAGCTCCGGCATTGAAACTGTGTTGCGGGATAGAATCGTTTGAGCCATGCTGGTGTAAGTTATGCACGGTGTAGTATGTTAAACTGAATATTTTTGAAACGCTGTTTGCACAAAACTTTCTTATGGTGCTCCAGGGCTGTGAGCCATTCATTATAGTGCAATGCCCGACCAAATTACTCCTCCCATTTTGATTGGAGCCGCGTTAGCGGTGTGGTCGAGAGGTTTATGATGGATCTACAGATCCATGTGATGAGGTGGCGTCCTGAGCCCATATTCAGTATCGCGTGCAGTGTGAACAGCGATTCCACCTCTGTGAGTGCTTATGCAGTCCAGGTTTGCAAGTTCCTGGATGTATAGTGATCACGCCCCTTGGGGAAACCCGCCAGTGGCAATAGTGGGGAGTATAGCGGCGTAGCTCAAGAGAGACAATGGAGTCTTAGCATGCAGGATCTGGCCACCGTCACTGGGATGGGTTGGATTCGGTTTGGTACCCGGGAGGATTCGGTGTATCGCAGGGATCGTCAGGGGCCCTGATTGTGTATCCGTTTCTTCCAGGTGTCACCCGGCCATCCAGCGTGATAGCCATTGCAGTTGCGCTGCGAGATAGTATGCTTCAAAAGATGGGGCACCTAGACTGCCCCGGTCCCTTGGGAGTTGCAGTGTCGGTAGAGCTACTCTTTGGTGTCCTCTCCCCCATATCAGCGATATGAGTAAGGAGTTTAACACTCAGAAGTAAGCTTGTGGAGGAATCACGGGGACATTTGCAAAGTAGTAGAGAAGACGGGGTACCACTGATACAGTGGTATACCAACAACAGATACTTCGCTACCATATACTCACCTGGGCCCATATAATTTTTTTTATTTTCATACACACAAGTTGAGTAAAACTGCTGGAGTGGTTTAAAGTTTATATTTCTCAGGATTAGTTATTTACCTTTCTTAACTAACCTTTCACTGATCAAAAAGTTCTTTCCTCTGGTCGACGGACCATTAGTTGAACTAGTTGATGGTGATAATTAACTTAACCCTTAACTATTCTTTGTTTGAAGAAAATAATCACAGACTCGGGAAGTTTTTAAAATCTTTATCTAAATTAAGAGCATTGTGAACCATCTCAAAATTACAGTGCAGTCACCCTCATTTTTAGGAGAGAAAATTCAATTGATTAAACAGCAAGCATATACTTTGGACTCATGCAATAACAAATGCTCAGAAAGGGAGAGGACAAAGAGAAAAGAAAATCTAGAAAATACATGAAAAATATATTTACCAAGAATGGTGTGAAAGACCAACCCCCTGGCCAAAGGGCTGGTAAGGGTCCCCCAGGATAGGTCAGGAGAGAAAAACTTCAGGACAGGATTCAGGACAGGATAGTTGACCTCTCTAGAATACGGACGATTGCGCCGCACCCCTCTCTGACACTCTCTTCCTCCTCGAGATTCTTCCACGATCTTCTGATCTAACCCAATTAATTAGGATAGTAAGTTCTGCTTCAGACTCTGCATTCAGTTCTTCATCAGCATCTCACAGCATCTCTCCAGCAACAGCATCCCCGACTCCCAGACAGCATCCCGAGTTCTGCTAAGTTAACTAACTAAAGCTACCTTAGTTATACCTTCGTATACTCATGTTTCACCCACTAAAGTTACAAAATCATAAAAATACTAAATCTAATTGGTCGGGCAAGGGGGATGATCATCACACCATGCTTACATGTCACTTTATTCTGTTAAACCATTGTTCGCAAACCCATCCCCTTAATTTTTATTCAAAACTTTATTCCCATCCACTACATGTATCTTTTTGAAACATTAATAACATTACGAAGAATAGAACATCTCATTGCTGAACTTTTCACCATCCGTTCCCAGGGTATGGCGCTCCAATTTGGCCTCCATTCAAGTGCTCCGTCATTGACCTTCATAGCTTCACTTAGTAGGCATGCGCAGGCATTGCATCATTTCATCTAGTCCGGTCATACAAGAGAGGCCCAAATGCGCACTAATAATAAAGTCAAAAAGACAAATATTACTTTCATAGAATAAATGGTCTCACTGTATACCACCCACCTCTACTCTATTTCCCTTTTCTTATTAATCCTTTTCCCGCATTAGCATTAGTAAAATAGCCTGTTTTAGTTTCAGCTAAGCAGATGCCATGCACTCGAGTCTTCAAGACTCCATTTTAGTATCTTCTGCTCATGCGCTAGAATTTTCCCTCCAAGCATAGTCTCGTCATACTGCGTAGATGCAGTTGACGCATGCGTACAACAGTTTTTCCCGTTTAAAGCGGTATTAGTCCGTTTTCAATGTTATCCGCATTAGTATACACATAAGCAAGCTTCGCTAACCCGCGTGTTCATGTGGTGCGTATTAATTATTCACAAAACATGGTTAGTAACTGTGTTAATGAGTTAAACGAGAGGATTGCCTCTGAGCAAGTCTCTTTCTTACGAGACCTTGCTCCATCAATCCCCTCTCTGATGGCATTTTGAGCCATCACAAAATTACCCATCCCTTCCCAGTTGCCAGCTTTAGCACATCTCAGTTTTCTCTTTTCTCTTTCATCAATTCATCAGTTACTTCTTTTCCTTCTAAATCTTTCATCTTTTTGTATAGCTTTCCTTTCATCTCTTCTAGTTGAATTTCATCATATTCTCTCTTTCGTTTCTTTCCTCTCCCTTCTCTTTCTAAATGTATTCTTCTCTTTCCCTTGCTTCTGCAACATTTACATGTGATCATTACTATCATAACTATTGTCATTATTACAACTACTGGTAAGATTATTTGACCTATAAAACTTTTCCCAACATCAGTAAACCAATTCCCTATCGATGTTATACTCTTTGTTAGTTTTCCCCATACACTGTCAACCTCGAGTTGGATCAAGTCATTATGCATTCTTGTAATATTTCCAATATACCCTTTAATTTCCTTGATTTTGTCCGGAATATAAGTGCAGCAATGTTGAATTTTCGACATACCACAGACTCCGCACTCTTTTGCCAATAAAATATCAAGAGCAAGACAATTTTGTAAAACCATAGACCTTATTGCAACCATCTCTGTGTTAATCATTAAGAATCCTCCTACAGTATCTGTAGAAAGACGATCAACTATGGTTGATAATTTGCAAATTTTACCTGAATTTAGAATGACTCCAACTGAGGTAATCAATGCACTAAATATATCACCTACTATTTTAGAAAAACTAGTTCTTCTTCTCCGTGTTAGTCCATTAGATTTTCCATTGATTCCATTGATTCTGTCCACATGGTAGATTTTTGGAAAAACGATTCCAAAATAACAGCTCCCGTACCATCTTGCAGGTAACCTATAATAGGCATTATTCCTGCATACATAATAAATTCCTGGACATACAGGATCATTTCCCCCTTTTAGTCCCCACCCTCCTAGAATTAGGAAGTTGTGTTCACACTCACTGGAACCAATGAAATTGTTATTATAATCTGTCTTTAACCTATGAAGGTAGAATTTTCCCCTTTTCACAAAGTCTAGGGACATCGCAGCATGAGCTTCACCCTTTGCATAATTTCCCTCTTTCTCAGCCCATGGAGGTACATGGGATTTCTGTTCAGCAGCTTTCTTTGTTAAATCCTGTCTCCTTTCTTCTACTAAATTCAAAAACTCTTTTTCTTCTTCACGTAATATACATGTTAGGTTATGCTTGTGGGCTTGAGCTATATCTATTGAACTCATTGTTAAAAAGAATTCACCCATGAACTGTGCATTTTTACTACTAACTACTGGAGTCATATTCTTTCTAATAGGCAATTCTGAAAATACTACATCTAAGTTTGAATAAAATACTGAAGTCTCCCTGTTGCATAAAATAAACTTGATAAAACACTACATGATACACCATATGTTAGAGGTATATGGTGATACGTCACCCCTTCTGACACTGATGAGGGTAACTTCATACAAACATAACAATTACTAATCTCTATTGTATTAACATACTGAAATAACAATTTAGTAAACACATTTAAAGACGAATCATTGTCTGATTCGTTATGATAATTTATCTCATCTTCTACTCCTAATTCTATTTTAGTCTCTTTTATCCTGTCTACTTGCCTATTAGTAATTGTATTATTCTTGCTACTTGTTTCCATCAACAAAGGTACTCCTATTGTTAGAAATAACCATACTAATACCATTAATAAAATACTACATAAACAAAATCTAAAACATTTTCTTTTTAGACTTTGTTTCGGGCTTTCAGTGTCTTCAATATCTGCCATCTTAATCAGAGAAAATGTCTTCTCTCTTTCTTTGTCTAAATTTTCTTAAAATCCAGTCTTTTATTTTAAGGAGGTCTTAATTTGCTTTCATCAATCTGTGCAACATGTACTCTTTCTGATTCTTCACATAAATCTAAGGGCATATTAGCAAGACCCACGTTAAAATTATCGCCGTTTTAGCGGCAGGAAACTGCCGCTAAAACGGCGATAATGGGCTTGCTAATATGCGTTATGGAATTCCAATAGAAGCCCAGGTTAGATGTCCTGCACATCTAACCTGGGCTTCTATTGGAATTCTATAACGCATATTAGCAAGCCCATTATCGCCGTTTTAGCGGCAGTTTCCTGCCGCTAAAACGGCGATAATTTTAACGTGGGTCTTGCTAATATGCCCCTAAGTTTTCAAATTCTTCAAGAATAACATAGGTCCACTCAGGGGCCTTGTATTTTCTGTTCAGATTTCTCAATCTTGGACTCCTTCGTGTAAGTTTTACTAAGGTTTGTTTCGGTTGTGTCTGACTCATAACTTCATTTACTTGCTCTGGTTTCTTTTCTGATTTTCTTAGATAATATCTTAATTTCTTCACTCCTGCAGGCCAATTGTCTCCTTTTCTAACTCTTTTGACCTGAACTGCACTTTCACCTTCTCTGTCTCCCTCTAAAGTTCTTTTATTTTCACTTATTCTAGGCACAATCTGTCCTTCTTCTTCTTCCCTATCTAATTGTCTTTGTTCTGTATTTTCTGTATTTAGACCTTCCTCTACGTGCACCTGTTCAGGTCTTATTATAGTTTGTTCTTCTTCTGCCTGAACTTGTTCTTCTAGATCTACCTGTTCCTGTTCCTGTTCAGGTCTTATTTCAATGTGTTCTTCTTCTTCTGCCTGAACTTGTTCTTCTAGATCTATCTTTCCCTGCTCAGGTTTCTGAATGGCTTTGTTTATTTCTACCTGAGTGTGTTCTTCTTTCCATGTCTTTTCCTCTCTAGCTTCCTGTCTTCTTAATTCAGTTCTTCTTCTTCTTTCAACAACAGCATCAGGTATTTCAATCACTGGTATCCACTCCTCCTGACTTGTACTTGGCTGTTCGTCATATAGTTGTCTCTCAGAATCTATCACTCTAGATTCTTCAGCTTCACAGCTTTCAACTTCTGACGTCTCAGCTTGCTCAGTCAGTGGCTGCTCTTGTTGTTCAGATGGGCTCGGAACTCTTCTGGTATGACTAGCATGAATCCAATTGGGTAAACCTGCACACTTCACTGCTGTGGTAGTGACTAGTATGAATTGACGTGGTTTATCCCACCTGGGTGCTAGATACAACTTCCTTGCGTGTTTCTTCACTAACACCCAATCTCCAGGATTCAAATCATGCGCTTGGTCTGGTTGTCTTTCAACTGCGTCTTCTCCAACCTGATGAGAGACAGAACGCACCATTTCAGCCAATCCTTTGCAATAGTCCAATACCAGATCATCAGTTATACTCATTAATTTATTTCCAGGAATAAATGCTTGTCTCATTGCCCTTCCCATGAGCACCTCATGTGAACTCAATCCTGTTTTCCTGTCAGGAATACTTCTGAGACCCATCAGTACAAGAGGCAATGCATCTGGCCATTTCATCATTGTGGATGCACACACCTTCCCTAATCTTGACTTGATTGTGCCATTTAGCTGTTCAACTATTCCAGAAGCCTCTGGACAATAAGCACAGTGCAGTTTTTGTTCAATGTTAAATGCAGCACAGATTAATCGAATTATCTCATTGTTAAAATGAGGTCCTCTATCTGATTCCAAAGTGACTGGAAAACCGAAGAGAGGTATCAATTCCCTCAATAGTAGTTTAGCAACTGTAAGACTGTCATTTCTTCTAGTGGGGTATGCCTCTACCCATCTCGAGAACAGGCACACTATGACAAGTACATATTTCATTCCATTGCAAGGAGGCAACTCAATGAAATCTAATTGCAATCTGGTGAAGGGTCCTTCTGCCTTTCCAATCTTTCCCCAACTGACCACTGTCTTCCTGCCTGGGTTTTGCTGCTGACAGATTAAGCATCTTTGGCAAAGGCTCTCTGCGACTACCCTAAACTTCGGATTGTACCAACTCTGTCTGAATAATCTGATCATTGAATCCCTACCAATGTGAGTTGTCCCATGGTATACTCTTGCCATTTGTGAGAGCAGACAATCTGGCATGACTGGTCTGCCATCTAGGTACACCCACACTTCATCTTCTGTTCTTTTTGTACAACTTGATTTTATCCAAATTTCCTTTTCTTTTTCCTCAACTTCTTCCTGCAACTGTCTGACCTCATCCCATGTTTCTGGAACTGAGAAAAACATAAGTTGGCAGCTGGTTTCACCCGTTTCAATTTTCTGTTAATTGACATTGTATTTCTTGCATAGTATCGAGCAATTTGGTCAGCATATTTATTTCCAGCCGTAACATAGTCATTTCCTGACTGATGTGCAGCGCATTTAACAACTGCTACTTCTTTTGCGATTGTAATGCTTCCAACAAATCTTTTACATTTTTACTGTTTTTGATAGGAGATCCTGAAGAAGTCAGAAATCCCCTCTGCATCCAGAGTTGGCCAAATTCATGCACAACCCCGAAACCATATTGCCTGTCCGTAAATATGGTTATTCTCCAATTTTTCCCACTTTTGCATGCCTTTGTTAAGGCCACCAATTCGGCTACTTGTGCAGATTTGACTCCTGGTAAACAGGATGCTTCAACTACCCCCGTTATTTTACATACAGCATATGCAGCACTTAATCCTCCTCCTTCAGTTCTTAGACAAGACCCATGCACAAACAGTTCATGATCAGCTTCCTTCAATGGTGTTTCTTTCATGTCTGGGAGGGGCTTAGTACACAATTCAGTCACATCAAGACAATCATGATCAATCTCATCTCTCACTTCTTCACAACATGGATCTGGCAATAATGTGGCAGGATTCATTATCGTACATCTTATCACTGTCACATTTTCTGCTCCCAGAATCACCCTTTCATACTTAGTCAGCCGACTGGGAGTGAGATGTTGTGTTCTTGTTCTTGTCAAAAGAATCTCAACTGAGTGTGGACCGTAAACCTTTACAGGATGTCCCATCACTATGGACTCACTTTGCTCCAGACTCATACAAGTAGCAGCTACTGCTTTTAAGCAGCCAGGTAAGGCTGAAGCCACTGGATCCAAGGTGGCAGAAAAATACGCCACTGGACGTCGACCCAGTCCATGTCTCTGTGCTAAAACTGAAAGTGCACAATTTACTCTCTCACAACAAAACAACGCAAATTCTTTTGAATAATCAGGCATGCCCAAGGCTGGGGCCTCACATAAACAATTTCGTAGTTTCACAAAAGCTTCCAAACATTCATAATTCCAATCGATGGGATCTTTCACTCTTTTCCGAGTTAATTGTATCCATGGCTTTGCTAACACGGAGAAGCCATTGATCGACTGCCTATAGTAGCCAACCACTCCCAGAAACATTCTCATCTCCTTTTGTGTCTGAGGTAGCTGCATTTCTTTGATTATTTTTATTCTTTCTGGTGTCACTTTTCTAACTCCTCTTTCTATTTTATGCCCTAAATATCTAACTTCTTGTTGACAGAACTGCAATTTTTCTGGAGACACTTTGTGTCCTCCTTCGGCCAAATGGTTCAGTAATGCAATTGTGTTGGTGATACAATCTTCTCGTTTTTGATGCCACCAATAGGTCATCAATGTACTGAACCAGAACTGATTTCCCGGGCATAACTAATGACTCCAGACACTTTTTCAGAATCTGATTGAAAATTGAGGGACTCTCTGTGTACCCTTGAGGAACTCGGCACCATGCCAAAATACAATCTTCAAACCGGAAGGCGAAAAGATACTGGCTGTCTGAGTGCAAAGGAATAGAAAAGAATGCTTGGCGCAAATCAATTACTGTAAACCAACCTGCATTCCAGGGTATCTGATAAAGGATCACCGCTGGGTTTGGCACTATTGGACAACAAGGTACTACAATTTTATAAATTTTTCTCAAATCCTGCACTATCCTGTATTTTCCGCTAGGCTTTTTAAGTCCCATTATTGGCGAATTACAAGGACTACCCATTATCTCTTTTAAAATGCCTTGTTTAATCATTCGGTCAATTTCTGGGGCGATTCCTGCTTTCACATCTGGACTCATTTTGTACTGTCGTGTGTTTGGATAAACCGCACCTTCTTTCACCGTCACTTTAACTGGATCTACATTTGACATTAGCCCAATGTCCTTTCCTGTAAAATCCCACACTTCTGGATTCACTGTGGTTCTTAACTCTTCTGGTAATTCACTTTCAGTCATTAATGAAAAAATCTCATCTACTTCTGTACCTTGCTTAGCTAGCATCATTTTATATATAACATCTTCATCAGGGGTTTGGAAAGTGACACCATCTGGTGTACACTAGATCGTGCAATTCATTTTGCACAGTAGATCTCTTCTCAACAGATTTACTGGATTGGAATCACAAACTACAAACCGATGCATTTCTTTAAAATTTCCGATATGTACCTCCATTGGTTTCGTAATTGGGGTTCTAATCTGTTGATTTGACACTCCTACAACTTGGATAGATTCTCCCGAGAGGGGTAGGTTTGGGATGTCTGCTGTTCTCACAGTAGACCGGGTAGCACCAGTATCCAATAGAAAAGTGATGTCATTACCTTCAACTTTCCCATCAACAAATGGACCTGACTGATCTACCGGCAAGGATGCGCCAAGTACGCACTCTCTTCCTCCCCCCTCAGGCACCGTCATTGCACATAGTCCGAATTTTCTTCATCATTCTGCAAAAAATATTGTGTAACCACTCTGTTATTCTTACCACTTTCTCCGTGAAATCCGGTGTTTGCACTGTATTTTTGAGGACTCACAAAGTTTGGCATAGGAGCTGGTGGCACCTGATACTGTGGAGTAACTACCTGCTGCGACTGACTCATAAGTACTTCATTCTGCATCTGTGGAATTAAATTTTGATTTGGCCCATTATTATTCTGAATACTCTTACACTCGTTCTTCCAATGTCCAAGCTTTCCGCCCGCATGACAAGGAAACTTCTTCTTCGCTTCCTCTCTATTCATTCATCCTCTTATTTTATTACCATTCACCACTTGAGCATTCTGACTCTGCTCTTTCATCTGATTATCAGTCTGAATATTTGATTTATTCTCCTGTTGTTCTGCTAATTTTACTTGTGCCCACATCATCTTCTCCTTTAGCTTTCTACGCCTTGCTTCTATGTCGTCTCCACAATACTTAGCATATTTCAAAATCTCATCAACTGTTTTGCTCTGCCAGCACAACATGTGCTGTTGAATCATCTGACTAATCTCCGGTTTCAGACCATACACAAACCGATATACAAAATGTCCCATATCCTTGTCACAAATGTTCTCAAAACCACTATACTGTTTAAACACCTGTAACAACCGCTCATAATATGCATGAACGGACTCATTTGGCTCTTGAGTTGTTCTATCTATCTTTACCCAATCTGTCTCTTTAGGAGGGATTTTCCCTTTCAGGAAAGTAATTACTTGATGATATTTCTTCATCACCTCCTCTGAGGGTGCTCCTGTCTTTGAGTCTCTGGCATACTCCTCACTTGGCCAATCAATTGTGATCTTACATTCTGTCCATAAATCAGCAGGTACCACAATGTCAAATAAACCATCCAGGTCGTTCAATAGAACCTTTGAAACATTCACAAATCTTTCCACCTGTTTATACCATTCAACTGGTTTTTCTCTCAATCTGGGGAAATCATTCGTAAATGACAAAATATCTTGTCTACTCCAAGGGACATGAACATATCCACCACCAGGAACTTCTCTCATTGGACACATTTTCTCAACCTTAGCTGATTCTCTCACTGGAAATGCAGCTGATGCTTCTCTTGCTTGTACTTCCTCTTTCTTTCTTATCCACCTAATTCTCCATTTGTCAATGTCTCCCCATTTTCGCAAAATATTAATCAACTCTTTTATCTGTAGTCTCTTACCAGAAGCATTTACACTTTCTAAATCTTTGTCAGTAATATCCACTCGATATGGTTTCTGCAACAATTTTGATTTCCCTATATCTATTCTGATTTCTGAAGCAACTTCTGTTAATCTCTCATGAAATACTCTTGCTCTTCTGGTTATACTCTTACATAAGAATAATAACTCCTCATCATTATAAACGCTAAGGGGCCGATTCCAATTCGGGCCGGAAAACATACCGACCGACTCGGTACGGGAATATAGTCCGACCGACACGTACCGGCGCTGCCCGACCTGGGTAGTATGATGAAATGCATGTGAATCACGACCGACTCGTACGGAACACAAGCCGAACGACCGAACCGGACGGAAACAAGCTATCCAGCCGGGAAACCACGCGAATCGAACCGACCGACACGCACCAGGAATGAACCCGAACGAAACGTACCCGCGAACTCCGACCCGCGCAGTACGATGCAATGCGTGGAAAACCAGACCGAGTCGCACGGAGCTCAAGCCGTACGACCGACACGCATACAAAAGCCAGCCGAAGGAAGCCAATACTCGGCGACCGACGCGTATGCCGCACAATAAACCTAGCAGAAACACAGCGTAAACGACTCGGAGAAGCTCGCACGAGACAACTGCAGCGTCCTACTCGGTCAGAAGAACGTCTCCTACATGCACAAAAAATACAAAGGAAAAAATACAAAAAAAAAGGCCACACAAGCAATGACAAAGCCAATAAATACAGGGAAAAAAAACATGGAACAATGACACACCCCCAACTCCACCTATATAAAGGCCACAAATCCCTAACATGATCCTTTGCAAATTCAACTGACCTGCCAGCACAGAACACCATCACACAGCAACCACAGACACACTCACAGCTCATCCATCACACAAGCCACACACCATTAGCACCTCAACAAATAGCACCTTCACATACACCCAGCAAAACCTACACTCACACACCCTCACCTGCACACACACACACATCAATCACCACCACCACCCATCACCATGCCCCCAAAGAAGAATCCAAAGTTCCTAGACAGTGAATTGGAAGTCCTGGTAGATGAAATCCTCAGGGTAGAGCCACAGTTGTTTGGTACATTGGTACAACAGACCCCCATGTCGCAGAAAACCAAGATGTGGGAGAGGATCGTCGACAGGGTCAATGCACAATCACCATGTTTGCGCACAAAGGAAGACATCCAGAACAGGTGGTATGATGTGCGCAGGAGGGTCAGGGACCTACTAAAGAAGGATTACATCGTGAGTCAGCGCACCGGCAGTGGCCCTCCTGCCAAACCACTATACCTCAGGCCCTGGGAGGAGAAGGTGCGGGCCATCCTACCACCAGTGAGCATATATGGACTATCAAACATCCCAGAGCCTGGTGAGTACACAACTAATATACACAATATTGTGTGACAATACACACACATCACTGTCAAGGGGATAGTCAAACCATGCACCCTTAGCAAATCCACAGCAACCAAAAGATAATCACCCCAAGATTTGTCTGTCAGTCAGATAAACACAATACATGCCATCTCATAGTGATATGTAACTGTGTCATGATATGTACAAACCTAACTACAAATACAGCAAGGCAGTGGCACAAATATAACCAACAAACACAGTTAGACATTTTGCCACCACTAGAACACCACCTCACAGGGAAGCTCACTGAAAGGAAGGAATTCTGTGTATGCTGGTGAAGTCAGTGTAGCCAATAGCATGATGGGAGTTGTAGTCACAGATATTGGTCACCCTCACAATTGGCCCATCAACACCACAATGAACCATGCTCACATCACAGGGAGTGGAAAACAACTGACAAGATGGCTGACACTGGGTACTGATGTGGGGAGCACAAGGCCCTGCTGGGAACTGTGTACCAACAAACAGCAGGACACCACTGACTGACATCCTGAAAGCCAACTTGCACTCCCTGCAATGGAAGCACGTTCCATGGTGGGATATCTGGCTGGGTGGGAAGGAGGACTGACAGCTCTGACCATAGTTACAAGCAGCTTTTCTCACACACACCCTTAACACAAACTCCACACAACTCACCTGGGAGAATGCAATGCCTCACACTCTAATTAAATATCCCACAAAGAACCACCACCCTGGGTTATGCTGTGTGAAGCACAGGGACACTCTTGGGACTTGTAGCCAAACAAACGCCAGGACAACACTGTCAGCCATCCTGTCAGCACAGGCACACTACCCCACAGGGAAGCAGAGTCAAAAGGAAGGAAGTATGGGCATGCTGGGAAGGGGGGTGTAGGCAATAGCATGATGGGAGTAGTAGTCACAGCTCAACATCCCCCACCCACATGGCCCAGCAAGCTCACACTGAAGCATGCACACCTCACAGGCAGTGAAAAGCCACTTCAAAGATGTCTGACACTGGCCTCAGCTGTGGGGAGCACAAGACCCTGCTGGGAACTGTGCACCAACCAACAGCAGGACACCACTGTCAGCCATCTTGCCATTGCTGTCACACTCACACACAGTGAAGTCCACTCAAAAGGAAGGAAGTATGGGCATGCTGGGAAGGGGGTGTAGGCAATAGCATGATGGGAGTTGTAGTCACAGATATTGGTCACCCTCACAATTGGCCCATCAACACCACTCTGAACCATGCTCACATCACAGGGAGTGGAAAACAACTGACAAGATGGCTGACACTGGGTACTGCTGTGGGGAGCACAAGCCCCTGCTGGGAACTGTGCACCAACCAACAGCAGGACACCACTGTCAGCCATCTTTCCATTGCTGTCACACTCACACACAGTGAAGTCCACTCAAAAGGAAGGAAGTATGGGCATGCTGGGAAGGGGGTGTAGGCAATAGCATGATGGGAGTTGTAGTCACAGATATTGGTCACCCTCACAATTGGCCCATCAACACCACTCTGAACCATGCTCACATCACAGGGAGTGGAAAACAACTGACAAGATGGCTGACACTGGGTACTGCTGTGGGGAGCACAAGCCCCTGCTGGGAACTGGGCACCAACCAACAGCAGGACACCACTGACTGACATCCTGAAAGCCAACTTGCACTCCCTGCAATGGAAGCACGTTCCATGGTGGGATATCTGGCTGGGTGGGAAGGAGAACTGACAGCTCTGACCATAGTTACAAGCAGCTTTTCTTACACACCCCCTTAACACAAACTCCACACAACTCACCTGGGAGAATGCAATGCCTCACACTCCAATTAAATATCCCACAAAGAACCACCACCCTGGGTTATGCTGTGTGAAGCACAGGGACACTCTTGGGACTTGTAGCCAAACAAACGCCAGGACAACACTGTCAGCCATCCTGTCAGCACAGGCACACTACCCCACAGGGAAGCAGAGTCAAAAGGAAGGAAGTATGGGCATGCTGGGAAGGGGGTGTAGGCAATAGCATGATGGGAGTGGTAGTCACAGCTCAACATCCCCCACCCACATGGCCCAGCAAGCTCACACTGAAGCATGCACACCTCACAGGCAGTGAAAAGCCACTTCAAAGATGTCTGACACTGGCCTCAGCTGTGGGGAGCACAAGGCCCTGCTGGGAACTGTGCAACAACCAACAGCAGGACACCACTGACTGACATCCTGAGAGTCAACCTGCACACACTGCAAGGGTGGCATGCTTCATGGTGGGATAACTGGGCTGGGGGGAGAAGGAGGGCCGGATGTCTACCAAATACCACCAATGCTGGCCATGCACACACCTCAACATTCACATTGAAAAGCTTCAGGTTGGCAGGACAATGTGCGACACCAATATCAACCTCTGACTGTGACAACTGAGGACAATGCAATGTACAGGCCCGCATCCAGAGGTACAGTCACAACTGTCAGGTGTGTTAACCATTGATGCCCGTAGAAACATAACATACATTGTGTGTCTCTTCCAAAAACAGGTGATGATGGGGACACAGCAGCAGACGATGAGGACTCCCTGTCCCAGGCTCCGGGGGACACTGAGCTCACTAGTGTGGAACAGCCTCTGCACTCCTCAGATGGCGAAGACCTACCTGGCCCCTCCGGTGTGAGTCATCATGCAGCACCAGCAGGACCAACATCTGCACCCCCTGCACCCACCCCTCCAACAACTGCCAACACACAGACCACCCCGCCAACACGGACAGACCAAGGACCACTGATGACAACAGCATAGGGACCCCGGCCCAACGTGGAGCAACAGACAACGACTCCAGTAACAACCCCCAAGTGGGCCTACGGTCACCTGTGCGTGCCACCACAGGTCCCGCATGTGTCACCAGGGGTGATGGGAGGGGTGGTAGACATAGGTCGCTGTTTGCAGAGGGGTCTGGACTGCATGATGACCCACAACTGGCACGCATTGCTGAGGCGTACCAGAATAGCACCGGAGAGGTCAGCCAGGTAGTGGGGATCCTCAAGGACATTCAACAGCAGCAGGCTGCCCATCATGCCCGCTTGGACTCACACATGTCCCGTGTGGAGACACACATGTCCAGTGTGGAGACACACATGTCTGGCATGGAGTCCAAGTGGGACACATTGGAAGAACTGACAGCGGTGCATAGGGACATATTGACATGCCTCCGCCAGATTAGCACCAACATGGCCACACCTCCCTGTGTGCCCACAACATCTGGTGCTGCAACAACTGCAACTGCCACAGGGAGGGAGGATGACTCTGGCGGAGAGTCCTCTGCACCGCAGCAGCCTGCACGTGAGGGTCCCCCCCGAAAGAAGAGGGGTCGTCCAAGGAAGGAAAACTGAGAGGCCGATGGCCATGTACATCCCCCAGGAACCCAACACCTGTTCTGGAAATTCTCCTTTGTGTGCAAACTGATCACCCTGTCGAATGCAACCCAACTCTCCCACATGACATGGGGAGCTTAAGTTGGCCCAATGTATCAGATGACTGTGGACTTTACTCAGGACATTTCTGCTACCAACACTTCCAACTCATCTGGGAACTTTGGATTCCAATCCCAATGTACAGCACCCACCATCCTGTGCACTATCCTCACACATGTATGGAAATAAACTCACTAATACACCATACTTGCCTCTGTTGTGATTCCAACGTGGTTTCTGTCATGGAGATAGTGATCTGCTAAATGACACTGTGCATGCTAACTGCTACAGCAAGTTCAACACCGTCATGTGAGTCATGGCGACGTGACACATATGAGGGAGACACACCACTAGGGCTACACAACACATACACACCAGGGCCATCAGACTCATCGCCTACACTGATGTTGCCAGGAAATACAGTGGAATGCACAGACACTACACCTATCCACAGTCTGTGTTAACTAGCCCACAGGTGCAGTAAGCACATGTCAGTCAGATGTGTGACCACAGACAACGCACATCCCAAAGTGAAGCACAGGTTTATTACACATTTGCAACATGTTGTTTCCACTACAGATGCAAGGTAATCCTACGTGGCAGTGGCCACACAGTCAACAAGTGTAGAAGAAATAAAGTCCAGGGGTGTGTGGCACATCACCTGTAGGGAAACGACTGCTTCCACCCTGGAAGTTGAATCATGGTGTCGGGGGATCACAGTTCACAAAAACAACTCTGAAAGTACCCTGTGAAGGACAGACATGACACACAGTCAAAAGCACTGAAGAACAGGACAGAACTGCAATACTCATGGCCAATACATGTCACAAGATACTCACAGAAAACCAAGTTAGCATGTCAACACTGTTGGGGAGTACAGACTACCTGTAAGGACACATCGCTGCACGCTTCCAGTCAAGTAGCACATGGCCACACTCAAACAGCAACAGAGCACCACCAACACATATCACGCAAACTCACATCATTGGCATGACAACTCTCTGGATACTCACATTCAGCTGAAGAAGTTGGTGATGAGCTGTGTACGGACATCACCATCATCATCATCATCATCACTGGCATCGTGGCCCAGGCCAGGATCCTCCACAGGTGGCGGATGTTGGTCATCGTCATCCAGGATGAGAGGCAACTCCTTCCGCACTGCCAGGTTGTGTAGCATGCAGCAGACGATGACAATCTTGCACACCTTTACTGCGGCATATGGGAGGGCCCCTCCTGTCTTGTCCAGGCAGCGGAAGCGGCTCTTCAGGAGACCAAATGTCCGCTCGATCACTCTCCTGGTCCGACCATGTGCCTCATTGTAGCGCATCTGGGCTGGTGTCACAGGGTTCCTGAGGGGTGTCAGCAACCACGGCATGTTGGGGTATCCGGAGTCACCTACAGACAGACAATTGCACATTAGCTGAGTTGGAAAAGAGGGCGGAATACAACATAGCAGAACACACACAATGGTACAAAGTCAGTACACACCGACAAGCCAGGCACGCTGGTTCTGCATCTGTGACATCATCCTCGGGATGCGACTACTCCTCATCACGTAGGCATCGTGTGCCGAACCAGGGAAACGGGCACACACATGTGAGATGCTCATATCTGCAAGACATACCACCAGAGCATTAATCGAATGATAATGGTTCCTGTTCCTGTATGCCTGCTCATGTGCCTGTGGTGGTACCAAAGCCACATGTGTCCCATCAATGGAGCCAATGACATGTGGCATCCTCCCCAGGGCATAGAAGTCACTCTTGACGTCAGTGAGTTGTTGACGTTTAGGGAAATAGATGTACTGGTTCAGGCATCTCAACATTGCCTCCAAAACATCGCGTAGCACACGACTGAACATAGTCTGTGACATCCCACCAGCAGTCGCCACAGTGTGTTGAAAGGTACCGGTGGCAAAGAAGTGTAGGGCTGCCATCACCTTCACCTTGGGGGTCAGCGCTGTAGGGTACGGCCGGCTAGGTTGCAAATGTGGGGCCAAGCGCACTGCCAAATCCTCAATCAGCTGCCTGGTGAAGAGGTACCGTCGGATGCTGTCACGTTCCACCATCGTTGCTAGGTCAGGGAATGGTCTATGGACAGCTGGTGCCCTGCAGTGCATAGGTGAAGAAGGAAAGATTGTCAGTCACCCAACATATGTGCCATTCACCATACTCAATATCACATGATACATCATTACGAGACACAAGTACTTGATGTGTGTGCCGTTCTGTATGGACATATATGGCACCTACATGGCCATCATCTAACATCTCAGTTCAACATGTGTTGACAACAGGTTCCAGGTTGTGCTATGGGAAACCATTAGGCTGTGTCACAGTACCCATTTACCGCTGTCACGTTCCAAACACACACCACAGTGACATATCTGGACAGATGCGCCACAGGCATCACAGCTCATTGACAGGTAGATTCCCAGGGACCCTGTCTTGCCACATGGACACTGGCATGACATGGCGTATCATGTACACGTCAGAAAAAGAAACATGACTCCCACAGGTAGTGGCCCCTGTTGCCTCCGCAGGACAGACATGGACGTCTGTGACACACACACGCACAACATCAAAGTCCATGCACAAACAACGTGGATGTGGAGACTGTCTCCCATTGTGCACATGGAATCAGAGACATCGGAAACACAACATGCACACAGACTGTGGAGGGCCATCACTATTGTGGCAATGGGTCACCCTGTGACGTACATACCTTCCCACATGGGACTCTGGGGGTATGTGACATGTCATACACATACACAACCTGGAAATGTGACCATGCCACATGCTCTGAAATGAACAGTTGCACATCACAGTGGTCATGTGCACAACACACAAAGGATCCTGTCCCCATGAACACGTGCACAGCCTGGGAGTGGCTGCCCCCAAGTGCCACCCCAAAAACCACATGTTGACCCCCATACACAGAAAAGGTAATTCAGCCTTACATGCCTTAGGATACAGTGTGGACAGGCTGTGGTGTTGTAGGTGTGCCCCTGAGTCCCTGGCAAGTATATGTGGCTGGCATACGTTCACCAGTGACAAGCATGGTGACATATGCGAGTGACCTGTACAGGGATGCGTCGTACAGCAATGGACCGATTGGTGTGCACGCACTGGCCATTGAATCTGTTGTGAGCGGGTACGCGTTGTTTCCCGAAATACGCGTTGTACAGCAATGGACCGATCGGTGTGCACGCACTGGCCATTGAATCTGTTGTGAGCGGGTACGCATTGTACAGCAATGGACCGATCGGTGTGCACGCACTGGCCATTGAATCTGTTGTGAGCGTGTACGCGTTGTACAGCAAAGGACCGATCGGTGTGCACGCACTGGCCATTGAATCTGTTGTGAGCGGGTACGCGTTGTACATCAATGGACCGATCGGTGTGCACGCACTGGCCATTGAATCTGTTGTGAGCGGGTACGCGTTGTTTCCCGGAATACGCGTTGTACAGCAATGGACCGATCGGTGTGCACGCACTGGCCATTGAATCTGTTGTGAGCGGGTATGCGTTGTACAGCAATGGACCGATCGGTGTGCACGCACTGGCCATTGAATCTGTTGTGACCGGGTACGCGTTGTACAGCAATGGACCGATCGGTGTGCACGCACTGGCCATTGAATCTGTTGTGAGCGGGTACGCGTTGTTTCCCGGCATACGCGTTGTACAGCAATGGACCGATCGGTGTGCACGCACTGGCCATTGAATCTGTTGTGAGCGGGTACGCGTTGTTTCCCGGAATACGCGTTGTACAGCAATGGACCGATCGGTGTGCACGCACTGGCCATTGAATCGGTTGTGAGCGGGTACGAGTTGTACAGCAATGGACCGATCGGTGTGCACGCACTGGCCATTGAATCGGTTGTGAGCGGGTACGCGTTGTACAGCAATGGACCGATCGGTGTGCACGCACTGGCCATTGCATCTGTTGTGAGCGGGTACGCGTTGTACAGCAATGGACCGATCGGTGCGCACGCATTGGACATTGCATTTGATGTGAGCGTGTACGCGTTGTTTTTTTAAATACATGTTGTACAGCAATGGTCCGGACGGTGCGCATGCATTGGCTAGGGCCTGGCATGGCAACGGACGCGTTTTCGAAGCTGTAACGAGTCTGATGCAGTGAATTCAGTTGGCCAGCCTCAACAATGTTGAAAATACATGGGTGTCATGAAGTTTAACTTTTGAAGGATGCTGTGGGCGTGTATAAGTGGTGCAATTCCATGGATTGGCCAGATTCAGAAGATGCAAATGACTTGGACCTATCACTTTGGACACATGGGACAGTATCTGCCTCTGCAGCACACATATAATGCTGGCTGTTCCCCTGAGAGCTCACTTGCCTGCACTACATGCTCCAGGACGACATCTGCCACCAACACTGCTGCTGTCTCTGCAACCTCTGGCTACTGCAATGGCACGTACTGTGGAGAGAGCCCCAGCCTTCAGCCTTGAGGAGAACCAGGCCCTGCTGGACAGCCTCCTTCCACAGTACAGCAAGCTGTATGGGAAACCAGGGGAGCAGGTGAGTGTGCTGTCCACTGCCTTACTAATTGTGCATGTTGTCTGACTAGCAAGACTTACAGTGTGCACACCACTGGCTAGCATGCTCACTGAGTAGTTCTCAACCCCCAAAGTGTGTAGTTACATGCACTGAACAGGTACAGTGCAGTAACAGTGCATTCCAACAAGGTTTTACTTCCCAGACAATGATACCATGTAGTAACTGCTGGCAAACTGTTCATAGCCATCGTTGCACTGCCTGTGTACATCATATGCCCCTGTGATTGAGACATGTATATCCAACTGTGTGATGCACGTATATGTTGCATGTGTAGTAATGGCATTTTCACTTTGTCATCCTCACAGGTTGATGCCCACCAGAAGCAGGAAATCTGGCTGACCATCGCCCGGGCAGTAAGATCCGTGGGGGTCTACAAGCGCCGGATCCGCAACTGCCAGAAGAGGTGGCAGGACCTTCGGGGCTGGACCCGGAGGATCGCAAGGGTACAGCTGAAGCTGTCGCCTCCTCGCAGGAGGGACGGACACCGGACCCTGACCCCCCACATGCTCAGGATCCTGGCGGTGGTCTTCCCTGACCTGGAGGGGCAGCTGAAGGCCAGACAGCAGCAAGGAGGGGGTGAGTCCGTGACTGCACTGTGAACTTTGTCTGACATGCTATGTGCCCTCCTCTGGCCTGGTTAAACTTCCACAGTACATCAGTCTTGTGGTCCAGGACCCATGTCCCTCAATTGTGAAATGCCCACTCCTCATCTTATACGCATATGTGTGGCCCTTACAGTCAGGAAATTGTGTCACTTGGGTACTGTGTCCTTGCATTTTGCTTCACTCAAGGTGGGGGACAGCATTTGTTCCTGTGACTTTGTTGTGGGATTCATGGGTGGGTCAATTGCTTACACAATGCCTAAGTTCTGACATGTAATCTGGGTGTAACTTTGATATGTAGTCCACTTGCTGATCTGAATCACCACATGTCCCTGGGGTATTTGGCACACACCCATGCTGCGGGTGGGAACAATGTTTGGGCCTCAGGAGTATGTATATCAAGTGTGTCACACATGCTTAGCCACCTGCCTACTGTCCAGGGCTCATCCCTCTTTCAGATGGAGCAGGACAGTCATGCCTACTCCAGGGCATACACTACACTCTGTACTCCCACTCCCGTGTAGCAGCTGACATGTTGTGATCAGTGAAATGTTCCCTCAGGTGTCTGCCTCTGTGTCATTGTGCTGTGGCTTCGTTGTCAGGACTACTGGGATGTTTATCGTTTAGGGCTCAGCATGCCATCTGAGATGTGACCATGAGAGACGATACTTCTGTGACTTATAGGTGTTTGATCACTTGACTGTGCACACAGGTGCATGTGACTGTGAACTTCAGGCAGCTGTTTTTCATTCACAGCAGACTGTGAGGTGCTCAGGTTCATAGAGTTGTGTTTCATGTCTCCCATATGTCCAATTGGCATGATGTGGACAAATAAGAGTTCAGATGATGTGGTATGTGGGGGATGGACATGTGCACTTGTCAGCTACATAACTTGCATTCCCCATTACCTAGGATTGTGACACAGTGCAGACTGTTGTTGGCTGGCTGCCATGCCCATGTGACTGGAGACAGTGATGTATGACTTTGCAGGCATGCCTGTGCCATGGCATTTAACTTCCTAAGAGTGATCCTGCAGGGGAGTGACATGTGCAACATGCACCCCATTGTGGCATTGACTATCCGGACATGGGTGCATCATGGTGTCTGTCTGGTGCTGGTATGCATCACATGCATTTCTAATTAGACTCTGGCCATCCCTTTATCCGGACACCTGTACTAACTCAGTGGCAAGAGATGTGATGTGTGCATGTTCACATACTTCACCGTGTTCTCTGCAATGTCCAACAACTGTGTACGTGGTGCATGTGTCCACACTGGGGTATTACCATCCAACAGGCACCAGACAGATGGGTGCAAGGGCAGGAGGGGTGTGAGTGCCATGGTTGACCATCATACTGACAATTGGCTCCTCCTAATCTGTGTGAGGACTTTTGGCAATGTTCAACTGAGGATGCCAGGGCTTGCTCTGTAATGTGCTGTACTTACTGTGGTGTGTGCGGTCAGTGCAGGTGACTGATGTTTGTCTGTTTCCCTAATTGTTTGCAGATACATCCACGGCCACAGGAGGGGACAGCTCCACGGACCAGGAGGAGCTGCAGAGCCAGACTGGGTCAGCAGCCGATGAGTGGTCGGAGGGACCCAGTGGCACGGAGGGCGAGGGGAGCCACACCGAGAAGTCCTCAGCACCATCCACCTCAGCTGAGGACCACAACAGCTCGGAGGATGACTCCCTTGTGGAGGCGGGTGTCAGCAGCCACCACACCGCAGCTGGTATGTCTGGCCCCGCCACCACCACCACCACCGCCCTCCCATTGGCTCCCATTCCAGAGGTCCGTGGAGGCTCCCGTGTTCGGGAGCGTGTCTCCTTCGTGCCAGGCACCGCACCCCCTGCCCCTGTGTCCCCTGCTGCCCTGAGTGAGGAGTCTGTGTACCTACTTCGGCAGCTCCATGTAGGGCAGACAGCAATGCTGAGTGTCCTCCATGCACACACCACTCTGTTGACACAGCTGGTGTCGTTCATGGAGGGCATCTCGACGGGCATGTCTGCCCTACAGAGGAGCAATTGGTCCATGGACTCCTCCCTGACGGCAGCAGTGTCCCTCCTCCAACAGTCCATCACCCCTCCTACCTCTGCCCCATCCACACTTCCTGGCACCCTACCTGTCCCAAGCACATGCACACCTGCACAATCACCCAAACACACAGACACGAGCAGCACAGAAACACACAAAACAAGGGCAAAATGTGCACACAAGCATCCTCAGGGGACTGATACCACACCCACAGGGGATGGGGAACAGACACACACACAGGCATCCACAGTCACTCCGCAGTCCTCAAAATCCTCTCCCTCCAAGACCCCTTCCCTTGCCTCACCTGCAACCCCACCTACAAAGCAGCTCTTCCTCTGTGACCTCGGCCTCTTCCCCTCCGATCCCGCTGATCCAGCATACAGGGGGAAGAGGAAGTCCACCCACACAGAGGGGAGTGCCCCTCGCCCCCGGACACCCTCCCCCAGGCGCAGACAGACTGAGGCCCCCACCCGCAAGTCCCCCTGGGCCCGGAAGAGCAAGACCCCGCCACCGCCCTGCAGGTCAACCACACAGTCTCCTTCCTCCATCCCTCAGGCACCCACAACACAGGTTCCCCCACCACACCCTGTCCCAGGTTCCCCCACCCACAGATACACCATCCCCAAAATGATGCGGCCTTCTCCACCTACCACTTGCTCTTCCAGCCCCACACCCCCGCTGCACATGTTTGTGCCACTGGTGTGGAGACCGTGTCCTCCCCTCTGTCCTGCCCACCTTACCTGAACCCCATTCTACTCCCCCGGAGATGGGCACTGCAGTGGAGTCCACTACCACCCCGTCTGACTTGGGCACTGCAGTGGGGAACCTGTCCACTCCATCTGGCCAGCCCACTGGAGTTGTGCCGGCACCCACACCATCTGACTCATGCCCCCCAGTTGTGCCGGCACACACCATGTCAGACACCTCCACTGCAGTTGTCAGTGACTCTCCACCACCAGCCACCCCTTCCCTGCCTCCTTCTGGTGAGCCCTGATCCAGTCCCTGCGGTGCCTGGCCTGACTCCCCGTATGCCCTTCCGAGGGGAGTGTCCCTGGTTAGTAGCAGTGCAGGAAAGCAAAGGGTGACATCTGCCACTGTCACCCTGTTTGGACTTTAGTCATGGACTGGCCAGTAGCCTTTGGGTTTTGTCTGGACTTTCTATTTTAAAATCACATATGCTGAATAAAGCACCTTTCAGTTCTCCAGTGGTTTTGCTTCAGATGTATATGATGTTGAGGATGCTAAACATGCCCTTGCTGCAGTGATGGTGATTTTTGCTATCAGGTAAATGAAGTGTTACTGTGCAGGACCCCATGTGGTCCAGGGTGAATGTGTCCTATCCTGGTGTGTAGCCATGTCATCCTTTGCATCAATATGAGGGTGTCATGTTTTTCATATTTGCCAATGGGATTCCCTACATGTTTTTGCAATATCACATCTGTTGCTTACACCCCTGCACATCAGATGTGCTTGCCATTGTTCAATTTGTCTATTTCCCTGACCGTGTGACCATCTCCACTGGACATGCAAGTTTGGGCATCAATGGGGAAGGACTCATCTGTGGTATCAGTGCAACTTGCTAAACATGTGTATTTGATCGGTGCAGATGATTTCAGTGACACTGCCATGACCAGGCTGATGTGACGAGAGCCTTCATTTTGTGCTAATTGTTGACTGAGTGACCAAGTGTTCTGCTGACATGATTGAGCCCTGCAGAGACAACGTATGGCACAGCTTTCCGTACACAGGAGTGGAGTCCCCTCATGGCAGTGTGTAATTCCGTGACATTGCCTGAGCCCAAGGTGTGTGTTGTGTGAGCATGTCTGTGTGTGTTCACTTCCATTTTGCTATGCAGGCTGGGGTCCCTAGTGATGTTCCTGTTTGTGATGCTTGCTGAGTTGAGCAATGTTCCCCCCAAATCTTCGCCCTGGGTTCTCTGTGATGTGGGTGCATGGCACATTACTGGTGATCAGGGTGTCATCCATAGGTGTGTTTGCTGTCAGGGCTGAGTTTGTGGGCAAACGCAGATGAGACACAGTCAGGATTCCCCTTGGCACTTGTTGGTTACACAAGTCATGTAATTTACAGTTTGTGTTAGCTTTCAGTGATTGTGACATGTTGTATGTGTGACTGCTGCCACTCCTCAGGGTCAGAGCTGCAATGTTGGAAGTTGTCTATGTGTGTTCTTTGTGGGTGACCTTGGCTTCTTCATTGGTGTGTGACTGTGGCCGGGATCCCATTGGTTGGTGTGGATTTGACGTCATGCCCATGTACAGCGTACTGTGCAGTGTGTCAGACATTCACAAGTCTTGTTGACTGGCCATGTGTGATGGGTATCTCCACCTTAGTTCCCCCCACCACCCCTGGGATTGTCATGGGTGCATGTGCAATGTCACCAGTCCATGTGAGCTTCACTGCTGCACATTGGTGGAGGTCAAGGTGTGTGGTGTTGAGTGTGTGCAAATGAGAGTTGTTGCACGGCTAGACCCCTACCTCCATGTTGGCCTTGGCTGACAGGCCGTGCTGATTGATTTGTGCTTGTGTAGGTGTGATGGTAGTTACTTGCTCAGGACACATGACTGTGGTTCACAGTGTGTACGACATCTACCTTTGTCATCACAGTGGGATTATCATGCAGGCCAGAGTCATCACAATGTGGGGTCCCTGGGGGTAGTGCTGTGGTGGGTCTGTCTCTTGCTGTGTTAGTTGCTGTTCCTACAAGCTTGTGTGACATTTGTAATTTGGGCTCCCTCTCATCTAACAATGCGTGATTGCCCACATAGGGGAATCCGATCCATGAGTTACTTTTGTGTGGCACTGTATTGACATCTGTGTAATAGGGATTCAGGCCTCCTCATGTGTTGTGTGGTTGCCTGGGGACACTGGCACACCCCCCATCACCTGTTGTGTTTGATATGCAGTGTGAGTCTGCCTGTTTGTGTTTGTGCATTTGCACCACTGCAATGGCATTTCTTTAGTGTGCCATTGGCTGTATGTTGTTTGGTGGGTTTCCCCTGCTGTCCCTGGGACTCCTAGGTCATCAGTCAGCACAATGATCATGGTTTGTATGTCCTATTGCTGCCATGGAATGGTATTTGTTCACCTGACATCTACAGTCTCCACAGGATATCTACATTTGTGTGTCCATTGGTGCAGATATGTGGGTCTGCATTATGATGGTCACTTCTGTCATGGTGTTATTCGTGAATGTTGACAATGTGAGCCCCCATGGGTGATGTTTGTCTGCACATGGCCAAAGCGATGTTTCATTGGCACTGCACTGTTTGCCTCACCCAATCTATGTTGCTATGGGACACAAGCACTACTATGCCACTGATGTGTTTGTTGTTGTGTGACCAGGAATCATCCATTCAGTTTGGCATTTGCAGCTTTTCCCATGACAACACTTACATTTTGGTCACTGTGGTGATGGGGCTTTAGACCCCATTGCCACAATGTTCGAAATGTGCTTCAGCTATGGACCCTACACTTACCTTTTGGTCACTGTGGTGATGGGGCTTTAGACCCCATTGCCACAATGTTCGAAATGTGCTTCAGCTATGGACCCCACACTTACCTTTTGGTCACTGTGGTGATGGGGCTTTAGACCCCATTGCCACACTGTTCAAAATGTGCTTCAGCTATGGACCCCACACTTACATTTTGGTCACTGTGGTGATGGGGCTTTAGACCCCATTGCCACACTGTTCAAAATTTGCTTCAGCTATGGACCCCACACTTACATTTTGGTCACTGTGGTGATGGGGCTTTAGACCCCATTGCCACAATGTTCAAAATGTGCTTCAGCTATGGACCCCACACTTACATTTTGGTCACTGTGGTGATGGGGCTTTAGACCCCATTGCCACAATGTTCAAAATGTGCTTCAGCTATGGACCCCACACTTACATTTTGGTCACTGTGGTGATGGGGCTTTAGACCCCATTGCCACAATGTTCAAAATGTGCTTCAGCAAAGGACCCCACACTTACCTTTTGGTCACTGTGATGATTGGGTGTTAGTCCCCATTGACACACTGTTCAAAATTTGCTTCAGCTATGGACCCCACACTTACTTTTTGGTCAGTGTGATGATGGGGGTTTAGACCCCATTCCCACAGTGGTCATGGTCTGCTTGCATTGTGGAGGCCACACACATTTATGTGTGACACATGTGATAGGGGGTCACATTGTATGTTCAAGGTCATGCTCAGTGTTGTAGGCATTTGACACAGACTACACACGCTTATCATGGTGTTGGGGGGATGTATTTTTCAGACATTCCTTATGTTGGAGTATGCTGGTTGTGTCATGCATTACCCATCCTATGAGTAGGGGTTGTGTGGGTGGTAGGCATCCAGGCCCCCATGAGTAGGGGTGGTGGTGGTGGTAGGCATCCATCCCCCTATGAGTGGGGATGGTATTAGTGGCAGGCATCCACCCCCCTATGAGTGGGGATGGTATTAGTGGCAGGCATCCATCCCCCTATGAGTGGGGATGGTATTAGTGGCAGGCATCCATCCCCCTATGAATGGAGAGGGTAGTAGTGACAGGCATCCAGGCCCCCCAGAGTAGGGGTGGTGGTAGTGGCAGGCATCCATCCCCCTATGAGTGGGGAGGGTAGTAGTGACAGGCATCCAGGCCCCCCTGAGTAGGGGTGGTGGTAGTGGTAGGCATCCATCCCCCTATGAGTGGGGATGGTATTAGTGGTAGGCATCCATCCCCCTATGAGTGGGGATGGTATTAGTGGCAGGCATCCATCCCCCTATGAGTGGGGAGGGTAGTAGTGACAGGCATCCAGGCCCCCATGAGTAGGGGTGGTGGTAGTGGTAGGCATCCATCCCCCTATGAGTGGGGATGGAAGTAGTGGCAGGCATCCATCCCCCTATGAGTGGGGATGGTATTAGTGGCAGGCATCCATCCCCCTATGAGTGGGGAGGGTAGTAGTGACAGGCATCCAGGCCCACATGAGTAGGGGTGGTGGTAGTGGTAGGCATCCAGGCCCCCACGAGTAGGGGTGGTGGTAGTAGTAGGCATCCATCACCCTATGAGTGGGGATGGTAGTAGTCACAGGCATCCAGGCCCCCTGAGTAGGGGTGGTGGTAGTGGTAGTGGTAGGCATCCATCCCCCTATGAGTGGGGATGGTAGTAGTGGCAGGCATCCATCCCCCTATGAGTGGGGATGGTAGTAGTGGCAAGCATCCATCCCCCTATGAGTGGGGATGGTATTAGTGGTAGGCATCCATCCCCCTATGGGTGGGGAGGGTAGTAGTGACAGGCATCCATCCCCCTATGAGTAGGGGTGGTGGTAGTGGTAGGCATCCATCCCCCTATGAGTGGGGATGGTAGTAGTGGCAGGCATCCATCCCCCTATGAGTGCGGATGGTAGTAGTGGCAGGCATCCATCCCCCTATGAGTGGTGATGGTATTAGTGGTAGGCATCCATCCCCCTATGG
This sequence comes from Calotriton arnoldi, assembly GCA_963921515.1. NCBI lineage: Eukaryota > Metazoa > Chordata > Amphibia > Caudata > Salamandridae > Calotriton > Calotriton arnoldi. The sequence continues at coordinate 320,691 of CAWUFW010007054.1, read as the reverse complement.
GTGTGTATGGCATTGGTGATAGCCATCCCGCCCCTATGGTTCTGCTGTTGCTAGTGTACGTCATTTGTGCATCCCTATGTGTGTGTGACATATTTCGGGTACGTGTCGTTTGTTTGTGTTGTGGGTGTTTGACTTACCGTCTGCGTCGTACGCGTCCGTACCAGTCCCGGTAATAGATGTAGAGTATTGGTAGGACCTGCGCGATGGGATTCATGGTTGGGTCGTCTCGTTCGGGTTTCTCGTGGCTTCGACTCTTACTCGCCGCTGGCTTGTCCATCTCGTCGCCGTGGATCGTCTTGTGGCGCGAATCGGAGCTTATGTACAGCTCTCCCGGATGCTCTGACGTGCCGGACGTAGCGACGGGTTCGGCGCGTACGGAAGGCGCATCGTACTAGTCCGGCCGGAAGGTGCTGTGTATTTGCTTCCGTGCGACTCGAATCGGCGTTTACGGATCCGGCTCGGGCGGGGAACAGGAGCTGGAATTGGTGAGTACGGCTCGCTCGGAATCTGGGCTGTTATGCGCATCGTACTTGTTCGTTCGGACGAGTGTTCGAATCGGTCGGGAAACACGCGTTCGGCTTGTATTTTTTCCGGACGAATACTGTTAGGTGCGCTTCCGGCCGAGATCGGAATCGACCCCTTAGTCTTTCTATGCTCACATTGCCAGTTACCATTTCTTCCAACTCTACTTTCAATCTGCTGATATCTAAAATCTTTGGTTGTGGGTTTTGATTGTTGATTTCCTGTGGCCATCTCTCTATATCTTCAGGGGTAACTACTGTTGAACCTCCAGTTCCTATAGGAACCAAATATCTCTTTTCTCTCAAAATTGTAGGTGTAACTCTTTTCAGAGTTTCAGTTATAGGTTCTACAATTGGGAGATCCATTAATGAAATAATTGATTCACTTTCACTGGCTTGATCATCCATAATTATTACTTCTTTTCTGGGACTAGTTAACGGAACTGTCATAGTTTGAGGTTTCTGACTAGTCTTTTTATCTCCATATAATGGGATTACAGGGCCAATAGTCACTGGTACTGTCAGAGCTTCAGCATTTAAATTCAGTTGGTTTACTTTCTGAACTAATTCTTCTCTAGTTTTATTTAAAACTTCTCTCTCATTATCCTGCAATACCCTATTAAGTGACGCATCATGCAAAATTTGTGGGGTTAAAGGCATTCCTATCACTGGTGCACTCGGGGTAACCTTACTAGGTGCTTCTTGATATGTTGGAGGGTTTTTAATCAGAATATCCTCTAATAATTCATCATCTGATTCACCATATCCTGTCGTATTCATGTGCTTTGTTTTTTCCTTACACTTTCCTCCTAACTGTTCTTCAGCCATTATTACTGGATATAATCCCTCGCTCACCACAGCTCTCCTCCAATGCTTCATTTGATCTCCACTTGACTCATACGGCTATCTAGGTAAAAATCCTCTAAATCTCCCCATTCTTCCAAAGCTTCCTACTGTGTCATTCTAGGATTCGGTTCTAGCATATTCATTCGATCTCTCAAATTCTGAAGTATTTTTAAATTAAAAGTACCATCCTCCGGAAAAGCCAAAAGTCCATCACCTTTAGTATACTCCATCCAATTTTCCAACCATACGCACGTGTGATATCCTTTCTCCATCATCATAAAAGATGCAGGTGTTTTGGGTGGCGGAAAAGACATTTTTAATTTTCTTCATTAATGTCATTTTCTTTGGTCTTCCGAACATTTCAGTCGATCGATATAGGAAAGAGTCTTCCGTATATCTTCTAGCTCTATTACCTACGTCGCGTCCTATGTCAGCACGACTCACACCCGCAGTCAAATCAGGACTCAACATACAATTCTTTTCCGACAAATCCTAGCGCAACTTCTACCTATCAACCAATCAGACTCAGGCTCACGCTCGTGGTCTGACCAATGGCAGTGCGGCCTTTTGTGACATCAGTATTGCTCCTTACTACTGACCCCTCCTTTACAATCTGCTTCTGTCACACGCCCGCTGTTGCAACCAATCCCAGCGCGGCTCTCTGTGCCATCAGTACAACTCCTGTGACTGACCCTCCCTTCACAAGGTAATACGAAAACTTATTTCTTAATACTTTTCATTAAAATTCTTCGTTAATAACAACATAAAAACATTTGCTACTCTGTCTGTTCCACTAAACAAAAGGATAGATTTTAATTTACACTTGAGTTTCATAAATTACTCTTCTTCTACTGCGAGTAAAACCCCTGTTTACTCTTCATTCAAGCTCAGAAGAACCTGTTACTTTTCCAGTGTCACCCGTATTGGGAAATGAGACTAAAGTTTCACCAGCAAACCCCTTTCACTATCATCCGCACTCTACTTTTATACGAAATAGTCCCTAGATTAATACTGCCAGCCCTACGTAGCTTCTCAGTATTATTCCAACAGACGAGTAACCTCACTGCAGTGTGGCTTCTGTCACCACCCGCTATTCATTTCCCGGGATTCTTGACAACATAAAACAAGATACTAACTCTTTTTGTTAAACATAAATCAATAATCAATAATCAATATTTATTACCAAACTAATCAATAATAACCATAACTCTGCTACCAGAAAACTGATACAGCGGTATACCAGCAACAGATACTCCGCTACCATATACTCACCTGGGCCCATATAATTTTTTTTATTTTCATACACACAAGTTGAGTAAAACCGCTGGAGTGGTTTAAAGTTTATATTTCTCAGGATTAGTTATTTACCTTTCTTAACTAACCTTTCACTGATCAAAAAATTCTTTACTCTGGTCGACGGACCATTAGTTGAACTAGTTGATGGTGATAATTAACTTAACCCTTAACTATTCTTTGTTTGAAGAAAATAATCACAGACTCGGGAAGTTTTTAAAATCTTTATCTAAATTAAGTGCATGTGAACCATCTCAAAATTACAGTGCAGTCACCCTCATTTTTAGGAGAGAAAATTCAATTAATTAAACACCAAGCATATACTTCGGACTCATGTAATAACAAATGCTCAGAAAGGGAGAGGACAGAGAGAAAAGAACATATACAAAATGCATGAAAAATATATTTACCAAGAATGGTGTGAAAGACCAACCCCCTGGCCAAAGGGCTGGTAAGGGTCCCCCAGGATAGGTCAGGAGACAAAAACTTCAGGACAGGATTCAGGACAGGATAGTTGACCTCTCTAGAATACGGACGATTGCGCCGCACCCCTCTCTGACACTCTCTTCCTCCTCGAGATTCTTCCACGATCTTCTGATCTAACCCAATTAATTAGGATAGTAAGTTCTGCTTCAGATGCTGCATTCAGTTCTTCATCAGCATCTCACATCATCTCTCCAGCAACAGCATCCCCGACTCCCAGACAGCATCTCTTGCTCTGCTAAATTAACTAACTAAAGTTACCTTAGTTATACCTTTGTATACTCATGTTCCACCCACTAAAGTTACAATATCATAAAAATACGAAATCTAATTGGTCGGGCAAGGGGGGATGATCATCACACCATGCTTACATGTCACTTTATTCTGTTAAACCATTGTTCGCAAACCCATCCCCTTAATTTTTATTCAAAACTTTATTCCCATACACTACATGTATCTTTTTAAAACATCAATAACATTACGAACAATAGAACATCTCATTGCTGAACTTTTCACCATCCGTTCCCAGGGTATGGCGCTCCAATTTGGCCTCCATTCAAGTGCTCCATCATTGACCTTCATAGCTTCACTTAGTAGGCATTGCCAGGCATTGCGTCATTTCATCTAGTCCGGTCATACAAGAGAGGCCCAAATGCGCACTAATAATAAAGTAAAAAAGACAAATATTACTTTCATAGAATAAATGGTCTCACTGTATAACACCCACCTCTACTCTATTTCCCTTTTCTTATTAATCCTTTTCCCGCATTAGCATTAGTAAAATAGCCTGTTTTAGTTTCAGCTAAGCAGATGCCATGCACGCGAGTATTCAAGACTCCATTTTGGTATCTTCTGCTCATGCGCTAGAATTTTCCCTCCAAGCATAGTCCCGTCATACTGCGTAGATGCAGTTGACGCATGCGCACAACAGTTTTTCCCGTTTAAAGCGGTATTAGTCCGTTTTCATTGTTATCCGCATTAGTATACACATAAGCAAGCTTCGCTAACCCGCGTGTTCCTGTGGTGCGTATTAATTATTCACAAAACATGGTTAGTAACTTTGTTAATGAGTTAAACGAGAGGATTTCCTCCGAGCAAGTCTCTTTCTTACGAGACCTCCATCACCACCACCATCTTTGATAAGGCCTCCATCCCTATGGGGGCTAAGGGTAACGTGCGCCAGAAGTTAAATTGGGTTTTAATGCCTCTTAGGGCTCTATAGTGGTTGCCCTCGAGGAGATCTCTCGGGTGTGATATAGTCTAATTCCCAGGTATCGTGGGGCGTCCCCGTTCCATGCCAGTCTGGCCTCCTCAGCATTTATTTCCCGCAGGGGTGCATCCGGGTGAAGGGGGTAGATAGTAGACTTTTCCCAATTCAATTTCAGTCCCGCCGCACTTCCGAAGTCATCTAGTGTGGCCCAGAGTGGAGTGAGATCCATGGTGAAATCCTTGATATAGATTAGGAGGTCATCCACGTATAAAGATACGCTATGGGTGCAGCCCTCTAGTTGAATGCCCCAATGTTCACCTCCCTCCCCGAACCTAATTGCCAGTGGCTCCATGGCGAGGGCGAACAACAGGGGGGATAATGGGCACCCCTGACGCGTCCCGTGAGTCACCCGGAGAGGGGGTGAGAGGTGTCGGCCTATGCGGACCCGGATTGCGACGTTGGTATATAGCAGTTTGATGTATGTCATAAGGTGAGGGCCGATCCCCACCCGCCGTAAGACTGCAAACAGATACTGTCAGGCCAGGGTGCCGAAGGCCTTCTCGAGGTCTAGTACTAGGCACAGGCGTGTGGGAACCGGCCCCGCATCCCATCCTGGACATGGAAGAGCCTGCGGATGTTCTGGGAGGTGTTCCTCCCCGGCACAAACCCGCAATGGTCGGGACGTACAAGGTGGGGAAGCACCCCCGTGAGTCTGTGTGCCAGATTCCTGCCTAATATTTTGCAGTCTGCTGCGAGCAGAGTAATTGGCCGGTATGATGACCTGAGTAAGGGGTCCCGATCTGGTTTAGGGAATGTCACTAGTATAGATTCACGCATGGACTTAGGGAGTGCCCCAGTTTCTACAGCTGCTTTGTAGACTATGTCCAACTTCGGGGCTAGTTGGGAGGAGAACGTACTGTAGTATTCTAATGGAAGGCCGTCATGGCAGGGGGCTTTGTTTTTGGCTAGGTGATGGATCGCGTTTTAATTTTCTGCCGGCGTGAGCTGTTCATCTAGGGAGGTCCTATCGTCGGCTGTCAACTGTGTCATGGTGATGGAGTGTAAGATTTTATGGATGTGTTCCTCCCTGTCTGGCATCGGCTCTCTATACAATTCTTTGTAGTACACGTGAAAGGTTTGCATAATCTCCGCCTGCGTGTAGGTGACGGCGCCTTCCGCATTTCTGATACTGGTGATGGGTTGTGTGTCTAGGTTCTGCTTGATGAGCCAGGCTAGCAGGGTCCCGGCTCGGTTGCCCTCTCTGTGAGCTCTAGCGGCATGTGCGCGGAAGTTGTATCTTTGCAGATCTACGCAGGCTTCAGCATATTTGGTCTTGGCCTCTGCTAATTGTGTAGGAGGGATTGCGTGTTTGTCTGCGTCTTTGGACAGCTGCGCTAAATGCTGCTCAGCTGTTTGAATCACCTGTTCTAGTGTTTTACGCACTCCCATGATTTGCCTAATGCAGGCTCCCCTCATGACCACCTTAAAGGCGTCCCATTCTAGTGTCCTGGAAGCTGTGGGGTTTGCATTATCAGAGAAATAGTTCTGTATGTTTTCCCTCTGTTCATGTTGGAACACCGAGCCTTCAAGGCAGTCTCGTGGGAGCTGCCAGGTGTGGATTTGTGGCAGGGGTGGGCGCCATCTGAGGGTTATAACGTGTGCAACGTGGTCTGAGAGCACCCTACCCAGGTAGTCAGAGTGTTGGATCATGGGGAGGATTGTGGGCGTACACAAGAACCGGTCCAGCCATACTCGCAGGTCTTGAGGAATGGAGTGGAAAAATAGAGTTTAGTTGTCGGTGTGTGTGCCGCCATGCGTCTGTTAGAGACCAGTGGTTTGACCATGCGCGAAAACGGGCTGTGTGCGCGTGGGTGTGTGAGGTCGGGACAGGAGGGTGGGATCTGTCTAGAATGATATCTAATGTGCAATTGTAGTCCCCTCCCAAGATGAAGGAAATGAAATGAAATGAAAAGACAATTTATTGAGCGCGATAGCTACCCTTAGGCGTCCTAGCGCTACAGACAAACACGTGCGGGCAAAACAGTTGAAGCTAAACAGGTTTATTAAAGAGAAAAGTTTTTAGGAGCTTACGAAATGGGAGCAGATTGGGTTCTGAGCGCAGGTGCAAAGGGAGAGAGTTCCAGAGTTTGGCCGCGTTATAAGCGAAAGAGCGGCCACCACATCTGGTTCTTTTTATCCTGGGTACTCTGGCGAGGAGAGAAGATGCTGATCTAAGCTGTCTGTTAGGATGGTAGGGGGTGATCAGTGGTTGGTTGATAGCAGGGCCTGTCTTCCAGAAGGACCTGTGGGCAATACAGAGAGCCTTAAATTCCATTGTCTCCCGGACTGGGAGCCAGTGGAGGTGTTTCATACCAGGATTGATAGAAAGTCGACGGGGAACCTGAAGGAGTGTTCGGGCAGCGCAGTTTTGAATAACCTGGAGCCTGCGCAAGGTGGACTGAGGGGCTCCCAGATAGAGGGCATTCCCGAAATCCAGGCGTGACAGAATGAGGCCCTGGACCATAATCTGTCTCGCCTGGAATGGATCCATAGCGAGTAGTAAGATCCATAGCGAGGTAGTAAATTGGGCCAAGCTTTCGATAAGGTCTCCAAGAATGCTGTTTGCTCTGTGTTGGGTGCATAGATACTACCTATTAATACTGGTTGGCCGTCCAATAGACCTTCTAACAGAGCGTATCTCCCCTCAGAGTCTGTCTTCCTGCCAGTCTCTAAAAAGGGAATCCCCGGTCTGAGCCAAATACGTGCCCCCCGTGGGTACGCTGAGTAGGTCGCGGCGCAGAAAGTGCATCGCCATCGCTTTTGAAGCTTTTCGAGTTCCCCCTTTGTAAGGTGTGTTTCTTGTAAGAGTATGACCTGACTTGATGTACGCGTGGATAGCGTAACGCTTCCGAGCTGTGTGTATGCCCCATGCATTTAGAGTGAGAAATGTAACGTCTGCCGGTGGAGTCATGGGGGCTTGTGAATTGCATGATGGTGGGGGGGGCCCTGGGGGACCTGATTGGTGTCCCTTGGGTGGGATCGGATGTGCCTGGTAAGAGGCCTGGGTGTGCCTGCAAGTGTGGTAGCCCTACATGTCGGGGTGGGTGTGGAGTCGGGGTGTTGTGAGGAGTTGAACCATAACTATTACGGGTTGAAGACCCAATACTTGGGATCTGCTGCAACAGACAGCACATCCAAACCGGTACTAACATGTACCCACTAGTGTTTTGTGAGGGTGGTGCGTCTGACTCACGCGTGTCTCTGAGACCTCTGCGTGGAGAGGATGATGGGTCCCATAGGTCTGCGTGCGTGGTCAGTAGGGGCCTTGGGTGCAAGTGGATTTGTAGCGCAGCCGTTCGTGACGTGCGCTGTGTGTCGGCGGGCTAGGTGGTGGAGCATTACTAGTGTGAGGGTTCGATGTGTGTATTGTTACGAGTAGGCTCTATATGAATGTGTCCGCTGTTTGCTGGGTGACTGTTGGCAAGGTCCCTGAGTTCCCGTTGGAGTTGCTGGATTCGTTGGGGTCCTCGGGCGTGATGATGTGAGGACTGTCTTCATTGTCCGAGGCCGAGAGATTTGCCCCCAGCTCCGCCGCCGCCTGGATAGCCTTTCGACGTTCCGCTATTATTTGCTCCAGATCCGGTAATTTCAGTGTCTTACTCTGCAGCTGCGTTCCTGATGGGCTTCGGGTGCTCTTCGTCCTGCGCCGCGGGGGCCTGGACGCGTTTGGCTTGTGCGTTCGGGTGTTCCTCTGGTTTAGGTTAATTTGTAGGTTCAGCTCCATCCAGTCCATAGCTTCCTGCGGGTCAGTAAAGAAGATTGTGGCATCGTTGTGAATGATTTTGAGCCGTGTCAGGAACAGTAGAGAGTATTGGACATTTTTGTTTCTCAGCAGCCTTTTCACTTCTAGGAATGACAATATTCTCCGTTGCACTGCCTTGGAGTAGTCAGGGAAGAGCATGACCTGCTTGTCTTCCACTGTGATGGGGCTGTTCTGCCTGGCTGCCCGGAGTATGGCATCTCTGTCTCGAAAATGGAGGAGCTTTACCAGTATGGGTCGCGGGAATGAGCCCGGGGGTGGTCGTCTTGCCGGCACACGGTGCGCTCTCTCGACCAAGAAAACGGCGGTGAGTTCCTCGCGTGGATAGGAGCCAGGTTTCTGTGTATGTGATGGGATCTTTCCCTCCCACTCCCTCCGGCAGATTTAAAATGCGCAGGTTGCTTCGCCTGGAGCACCCTTCCAGGTCATCTGTTTTTTCCTTCAGTATCGCTACTCGGGCCTGCAGATCTTTCATGGAGTCTTGTTGTGCTTTGGCCTGGGTTGTGGTGTGGATAAGGCTTTTTCACCGTCTGCTACTTTGTCCACTAGTCTCCGGTGGTCGTCCCCCAACAGGTTGAGATCAGTGGCTAGGGTGACAAATTGCTCCTCCATGGTGACTCGTGAGTGCTCTATGGCCCCTAGAACCCTGTCAAGCTTGTCTGACATGGCAGAGTTGGAGTCTGGGTTCGTGTCCTGGGCCTCTTGGGTTGGGGACTTCGATCTTGTCAGATTGGGGGGCTGGGGTCCTCCGGTTGCTTTTGGGCGTCCCATGGCTGTGGGCTGGTTACGCGACCGATGTCCCCCCTATATTCTGCGGTCTTAGGGCATCTGCGGTGTCCTGTTAGCAGTCCTGCTCAGGTGAGGGCGTGTTACTGAGTTTCGCCAGTCGATTCCCTGGTTATCTTGTGTCCCACAGGCAGCTTGTTCCAATCCAATCCAAATAAGCTTTATTCGACTGTTAGTCATAAAAGCACTATACATAAATATATCATAAAACACAGTATTAAAATATAGTTTAGAGGCTGTTTGTGGAAATTAACTTAGGTTATCATAAGTAACAAATGTCAGTTAAAACATTTAAAACAACGTTATATACTCAGTTTATATAACAACAGCATTTACCGGAATTTGTTGGCAAAGGGGTACAATAATTTGGCCACAGGTAGATAGTCCAGGCACTTCATTGGAACTAGAATCTACATTGCATAGTATGTGGCTTACTGCCCCCCGATACATGTGCAAATGAGCAATAACAGACCCGACCTTATTTTTCAGGGCGAGAATGCAACCTTATAGCCCAAGACCACCCCAAAACTTTTGCTACTGCAATAACAATAGGAGTTGACGTGTCGGTACGTAGTGTTCTTAGTGCTTCACCACTCATTCTGGTGCCTAGTGATTTACAAATTGGCACCAGCCATACACTTCGTGGAGCAGCATATGCTGGGCAAGCGAACAATAAGTGTGCCAGCGACTCTACATTGGCCTGGCATGCGGGACACGTTATCACCTGATTTGGCCCATCTGCTTGTAAAAGCTCTTGTTGGCAGCGAGCCCACCCTAAATTGGAAGTATAACTTCCGATCATACGGTTTTGTTATTGTATCCCAATGTTGCTCTAGACTAGGGGTTAGTTTAACTTCCAAGAAACCTCCAGTCAGCGAAGATTACTCACTGTTTCTTAGTGTGTTATGCATTACCATGTCCCAGTATTTTTCTTTTAAGATCTTTTTCGAAGGGAACAGGGAACTTGTTGGATCGTCCCACAATGTTGTCATGCCAATGCTTATTAAAGTGGCTCTAACCTCCCGTAACCATTTAATTTGATGGAAATATCGGCCTTTAATATATCTTTGAAGCCTGCAGCATATGATGCCAATTCAGGTGTGCTCCAGATTCTACGCCAGTATAGTAAGGGGCGTAATTTTGCTGTGTCAGCCAATGGTTTCCTACCAAGGTCGTAAAGTAGGGGACACGCTGGAGTGCTTTGTGGGAGGTTGGTAATCTTGCATAGGAACCTATTTTCTGCTACTGTAAGCTTGGACAGATTCTCGCAACCCCATAGTTCTGCCCCATAAAGGGCTGAGCTGACCACTTTCATGTTATATATCTGAAGCACCGGACTGACTGGTTTTGTGAGTGAGGTGTTATACTCAAGTTGAAGCACTCCCGATAGTTGCTGATGCTTCAATGTTGCTAGGTCAATCTGATGGTTCCATTTCAAATCATTCTGTATATTAACCCCCAAGTAGGTAAAAGCGTTGACTTGCTCCAAGGGGCGGTTATTCTTTAGGATATGACCTTTGAATACTCTGTGTGGATTAAAAGACATAAATTTCGTTTTTGACACATTAACTTCCAAGCCCCGCGTGAAACAAAACTCCTCAAAAATTGACAGGGCTCGTTGAAGACCACTCGGGGACTTTGAGACAATTAATGTGTCATCTGCGAACATTAAAATAGGGATTTTTAGACCTGCTAATGTTGAGGCGTCAGTGGTAGTAGATTCCATACGATTCACTATTCCGTTGATAAACAAGGAGAATAGAGTGGGTGCCATGACGCAGCCCTGGCGCACGCCTCTCTCGATGGGAAAGGGACTGGTGACCTTACCCTGTAAACCCCATCGAATTTGGGCATAATTATCCTCATGTAGTCTGATAATAAGGGTTAGCAGTTCACAAGGCATCCCCATTTCTTGCAGAACCACCCATAGTTTGGTACGAGGGACCAGATCAAAAGCAGACTTTAGGTCAACAATGGCAGCATACAAGCTGTCCTTACCCAGGACCGCCGTCTTCCAGTGTAATAAGATAAAACGAAACACCTGGTCGATGGTGCTGGTATATGCCCGAAAGCCAGCCTGCAGGGGGGATAGGGTACTATGTTCGTCTATCCACTCTTGAACCTTGTTAAGAACAAGCCGCCCCATTATCTTTTGTAAGGAGTCTATTAAGCTAATGGGCCTGTAATTATCTGGGTTGGATTTGTCCCCTTTTTTAAAAACGGGGATAATTTCAGCCCCTTTCCAAGAGTCAGGGACTGGTGCACCATGGGCAACCGCATTGGCCAACAGGAGAATGTACCAGCACCATCTAGCTTTATCATAAAGTAATATATCCGCCGGAATGCCGTCTGGGCCTGGTGCTCTACCACCCGTTACCGATCTAAGAGCTACATCAACATCGGCCCTACAAAAAGCCTTGTCTTGAAAGAACGAGTAAGTAGTCTCGACCGAGTCTATCTCAGATAAACTGCGGGCGTATTGAGGTTTGAAATGATTTACCCAGTCTTCCTGGGTTACATGGTTTTGTGGCTGTTGCGGCTGCCCTCCTCTGTCCCATTTTATTAGGTTCCAGAAGTGCTTGGTATTACTAATGGCACAAGCCTCCTTAAGGTCCTGCCATCTTTTTCGTCCTAGGCTTTCTTGGCCTTTTTCTGGGTACTCCTATATATTTGCCTAGCTGCTCGCACTTCAGCAGGATCGCCTGCTTCAGGGCGTAGCTAGGCCTTAGGCTGCCCGTGGCGGCCCCTGCGTTTGCCGCCCTCTGCAAAATGATGGAAGTGTGGGGGGGGGTGCGGCCGTGGCCGATTCTTGCGGCCGCAACGGCCGCAGGTAATAGTGGGGGAAGTGGGGCCGGCTGCCGCCCCAAAGTTCGTACCGCCTGGGGCGGTCCGCCCCCATCGCCCCCCCCCTAGCTATGCCACTGGCCTGCTTTAATAGCGTGCCCTAGCGATTCACATGCCACTCTACATTCCTTATTAAACCAATGGCAGCCTTTCAAATTTATAATGTTTCTGGACTTGCACTGCTTGATAAAATATGTACGCAAAAGGGCAAAACATTTGTTATGGGTGTAAATAGTAAGCTCGGGAACCTCAACATCGGCTGTGCTAGCCTCTAACTCAGCTATAGCATGGCCGATGTCCTTAGTGATGTTAGCTATGAGTTCGGGCTTCTCTAGTATCTTCACCCATTTTAAGCGTCTCATGTCATTGGTGGGGACAACATCATGAGAGAGCAATTCGCTACCTATTTGTGTACGTGCCCTCTGCCGTAGTAACCCCAGGGATGCACACAAGGGATTGTGATCGCTCTCTAGCCGGTCCCTCACAATCATGTCTCCAAAATTATGCCATAGTTTCAAGCTGATTAGTAAGTAATCTATGCGACTAGCACTAAGTCCATTATTGAATGTATTCGCCCCAAATCTATCTGATGGGGATCTTTCATTTGCCGCCCGTAAACCTTTCTCCAAACAAATGGAATTGATTTGGATAGCCACATCCGTCTATTTTTTTATGGATGCAAGCTCCAGCTTAGGGATGCCCCACTGGGCATCTTCCTCTTCTGTGAGATAGCACTCCTCATTATCAAGGGGCTCGAACGACAAATTAAAGTCGCCCGCAATTAGAACATTGGAATCCCCCGAATATAGGTCAAGAAGATCGTCGAGAGCCGCTAAAACTTCTGACTTCTTCCCCTGGTTCCTCTCACATAGACATTATAAATGTCTACGTTCCCTTGTGGACCCATGTTCAGTCTTAGGGCCAAAATGTCATTACTCTGGGTCGAGAGTACCTGGATATTATAACCTAATTCTTGTCGGACCCATCTTGTCAATCCCCCTGATGGGCGGCCTTTTGCTCCTCTAATAGCTGGAATATGATAATTTACTATACAGTGGAGGGGGGTCACTAACCAGGTTTCCTGGAAGAGGCAGATGTCATAGCACTCAATAAAGGCATTCCATTCAGGAGATTTAATCTTCGAACTCATCCCTGCGATATTCCATGACAACAAGGTTTCCCTAGGAGAGGTATGGCAAAGTGACAATGACCCATTTAGTCTATTAGGAGATGTACATCTATCCTCCCTCAAACTCTCAGTTGAACATGAGGGTGAAGTTATGGATCCTAAAGACTGGCCAGGGCCTATGCTTAAAAACTTGGTACTAGGAGGGCTGCCCCTAGTGTTTATGGGGACTCTGTGGAATCCTTGGCACTTTTGGGGAGCACTCTTGAGTCAGTCGTTAGTCTCCAGTGAAGAACTTCCCACCTGACTGATGTATGTCTGCCTGGGAGATTGTCTACACTGGCTACTCGGTAGGGATCGTCTGAACTGGATAGATGACGATTCCGGAGAACTGGTTCGAAACTCCAGAGCAAAAAGATTTTCGGCAAGATCTGCCCTTTTTTAGGTGAGCTCAATACAATCTTGCTGGTGGGCTGGAGAGGTAAGCCTGCGAGCCTTGATAATATCTTCCCTTATCAGTGAGCGGCATCCCCTGATGTACCGTATCCAATGAATGGCTTTTTTAGTCAGGGAGTCCGCGTTTTCTGTACCTTTGCTGATGTCATATTGAGGCACATTCACCATGTAAATTCTATGGGTATGGGACACATTGGGGATATTCTGTTCAGCCAGCCCAGTTTGGATACTACACTGAGGTTGTTGGATCTGGGAGGAAAAAATATGTCTGCCATGTGTTAACAGGTCCCTTGTTGTTGCTGCGCTACGATGATTATTAGGATTACTTGAGTTAGAATGAAGTAAGTGCTTGGCCGTAGGTGGTAATGGCACTGGCTTTTGAGTCATGGCAGCAATAGAAAAAGAGGGACGTCCGTTGCAAGTAATGCCCTTGGCTAGGGGGGCTGTTTCTCTCCCGATGTTGGTGACCTGGCAAGATTGGGGAGGGTGTCTTATCACGGGGTTGGCGCTCAATGTACGGGAGTAATCCCTTTGTGAAAGAAGCTTAACCATGGAGGTTAGATTCTCAATCATAGTTTTCATGGACCCTATTTCGAGCCGAAGCATGTTAGCAAGTTGGATCATGTCATGAGACTCTATATTAAACCTTGCAACTGTCCCTGTGCTGCTAATTGGGGGTGGCTGGGACCTCTCTTCCCTATCAGTGTTAGTCCATTCCGACAGGGGCGAGAATCTGTTTGTACAGGTGATTACAGGATCTAAGTGTTGAAAATTAGTATCGGGGACATTAGTAAGGGAGTAACCTGTCCTCGTTGTGTCTCGCTTTCCCTCAGCATTTGAAATGATGGGCTCTTTTTTTGTGTGGTTTAATAAACATGGCAGGGATAGCGGGATGGCAGTTTGGGCTTCAGATAGTGGGTTGAGTGGATTTAGGGGGGATTCATCAATGTCAGATTGTACGTCTGGCTCTACCTCCAATATATCCTCGCACTCGCTAATAAGGGTGTCAATACGGTCTAGGACACAGTTGCTACCTGCGTGTTTGTGTAGCTTCCTTTCCTTTTTCCCTTTACTAACCCGTCCAGTACCACCGCCTCCACCCCCACTTCCCTCCATGGACTTTCTTTTCCCCATTTTTCTGGGATGTAATGAAACTAAACCAAACCAGCCTAACCGCGTATGCTCTCAAGTCTAGCCTATGTCCAAATTTAAAGTCAGCATATCATTTGTCAAGTAGACACTCAATAGGTGGAACAGTATGAGATGCTTCAAAACTCGGTGCGGGAACTTAGAGAAGTAATTAGTGAGAAACAAAGATAATCAGTACCTCAGTGGCCAGTGCCGGTCCATAAAACAGTTCAAAGTCAAGGTGCCAGGTGAAAGAGAGGTGGACCTGCCCTGCCTCTTCCTGTCAATGATGGGCAAGGACGGGCCCGCCCTTGGCTCGGGTGCTGCCTGCGCACGTCCCACGCTGCGGGAGCCTGCAAAGGTTTTTCTAGCGCCTCCTGGCTGCCGGTGACGCGTGGGGGCCGCAAAGCAGGCTGGTACCTGCGGTCCTGGCCCTGGTGCCGAAAAGAACTGTGGCCACAACTGGAAGCAGGCAAAACGGGCTACCCGCGCTGCGGGAGCCCGCAAAGGTTTTTCTAGTGCCTCCTGGCGCTGCCGGTGACGCGTGGGGGACGCAAAGCAGGCTGGTACCTGCGGTCCTGGCCCTGGTGCCAAAAAGAACTGTGGCCACAACTGGAAGCAGGCAAAACGGGCTACCCCAGCTTGTTCCAGCGACTATGGGTGGGGGGGCCTTCCTTCCCCTACTCCTCCGTGGGCGCACTGCCAGGCCACCTTCGTGTCTTCGTTAGTCCCGCTTGTATTCCTCCCTCCGTCTGGTGCGGGTGTAGACTGTTCCTCTTCTGTGCGTGGGCGCCGTTCTTTTAGGGGGGTAAGAGGGGGGAAGGTGTAGTGCCTGTTCTGAGCCCCCTTCTGTTTATACGTGCTCCCTGTCCAAGGGCCCTGCTCGTCTGGGCTGTTCCGATTCTGTGATTGGGCGCAGGGATCACGATCAGCTAGTTGCAGGCTCTTGCTTCTCGCCCTATTGGCCTGTTCCCAACAGCACTGGTTTTCGGGTCTCTCCCAGCTCGGCGCCTGTCGTTGCGCGTTCTTCGTTAGGGGGGTCTAGCGTCTCTAGCATGGCCCAGCGTTTAGGGTTGAGTGCCCGGGCTGTGGTCTGATACCGGAGGGCCCGCCACTTTTGCTGTGCCAATTCTCCCTTGATGGTGGCAGCCACCTGGGGTCTCCGGATTGTCTGGTTCCCGTCCCCTTCGCACTTTCTATGGGCTGGTGGTTGTGGCCTTGCCTCCCAGGGCAGATCACAGGCGCTGGATATGGGGAGCTGAGGGTCACGCTCCCTTCCTCTCTCCTCACCTGGTGCCCGTGGGCCCCCCCTTTGGTTCTCCCCTGCATCCAATTATTGCTGGGCTTCAAGTCCTTCTAGCTCCCGGGGTTGTGGGGAGGGAAGGGGGGGTTTGTTGCAGGGCCCACTGGAGAGGCGGTTGGAGAAGTGTTTCGGAATCACTGGTAGTTTGCGGGCTGAGCAGTCTCGCCGCTCACTTGACCTGGGCCCAGAGAAGCCTCTTCTGCCTGGATCGGTGTCTGTTCAGGGCCTCCAGGCCATTTGGTGCCAGGGAGCCCCCCCGCTGCTTACTTCTCAGGGCTCCTCTCGGCGAACAGTGCGGCCTATTCCGGCCGATGCGCGGGATCAGGATTATGTTGCCGCTTGCAGTCTTTAATCTGCGCGTTGCGCATGCTTACCAGGACCTCGCAGTGGCTCCTCGGCGGCAGGATCTCTGTCTTCTGGCCTTCTGCTCCTCACTTGGGGGCTGTGCACATGCCACCTGCCTGCTATTATTGACAGGTCTCATCCACCGTGGCACCCGGATCACGGAGCTCACCAGTGCCGCCCGGCTGACTTCGGCAGATGCTGGGCGGCCGCCATGTTGGAGTCAGGCATCCTGACCTTGCGGCGGCCCGGGTGCGCTTAATCACCTCCTTTCTCCGCTTCGCCACAACATCAGTCGTCGCCCCCTCAATTAAGGGACTCGGTGTGAGCCCCCTGGTCCGCCACAGAGTCCCCACTTCGGCGGATGGATGACACTTGTTGGGCCCATGAGTGGAGCCTCAGAGAAACACGTCCGCCATCGTGGCTGGTTAAGCCACGCCCCCATCGGTACAATTGGATGACCTCCTCTTCCCTTAGATCAATCAGGCTGATCCTCTGGCAAAAAATCCTCTCTTTCTTTCTTCACTGTAGCTGACGTTGATGCAGAGTTAACTTACTCAGAAAAAAATAGCTTCTTTGGCTGGAAATGGTTGAGAAAGATTGTTAGGGTCAATCCCCTTTTATAATAACAAAATTGCAGCATTTTTGGCCCCTGGTAGGGCCATGTATAGCATACTTACATCTTTCTAACATTGCAATATATGGCGTGATGTTGCGGCACATAGCATCTGCTTTGAAAATACCACTGCCTTAGATTTTGTTAGCATTTGTGAGGGAACACCTACCTTGCATGCATTGAAATCTATGCAACGCTAGGCGACCCAAAGCAGGACTTACACCACACAGTCAGATAAAACTGATGTAAAACCCCTGTGTCACTTTGTAAATCTGACATACAGCTGTAGAAGTCGATCTCTCCAATGATGAAATCCAGAGGCAGTGAGTTTAAGGAGAGAGAGACTTTATTAGGTAGTACAAGTCACTGAGACCCCATCCAGCAGCAAGACAAGGATAACTGTCTTCAACAGTTTAAACAGTGCTAGGCAACCTTCACCACATTCTAGAACTTGGTGACAGTGGATGACCTGAAAGCCTGACATGAATGCTGAGGACACCACATCACCTCCCCCTCCATATGCAAACAGAACAATAACATAGAAGGAGCATGCCACTGGGTGAGGAGATGTTGAGGGAACAGGGAGGAGGAAACATAACATTGTATAAGGGAAACGTAGCAAAATACAATTTCATATCTCAAGCAACAAAGTCACGCAAATGAAGGGGAGCACGCTTTGAACGTACAGGTCTATTACCGCTTCCAGACGCACCTAACTCTTGAGCCTCCTGTCTTGGTAAGAGCGAAGGAGAACAACTGGTGGGATGGGCATAGAAAGACGAGGAACACTTTGCCACCCTGTTCAAATTCCAAATCCTGTGATCACTTGTCTGTATGGCATTCTTAAAGAGCTTAATCACACGAATAGGTTGACTGAACTTAGATGTGCTTGAACCTTTCCTAGGTAGCCTAATCTTGATCCAGTCACCAACTTTGACAACAGTGCTCTTCACAGCCTTCCTTTCATCATAATGAAACTTCCTCTCATTCATCTTCTTACTCTCCCTCTCTTCCCAACCATCTGTGCTGTCCACATTCTCGTCAACCAACACCCTCTTTGATGAGATCCACTGTGGACTAGTTTCAATATTAGCTACTCTCCCTTTAAAGAGACGAAAGGGAGAAATCCCTGTCGAAGAATGAGGGGTGAAACGATACTCCCTGACCTTCTTTTTTAAGGCAGATTCCCAGCTGTCACCACAAGATCTTGCTTGTTGTAACGTTTCTTTAAGGACCTTTACAAACCTTTCTGCAACCCCATTACTTTGTGGATGATATAAGGAGGATTTCTTGTGAATGATTCCTCTTGAGGCTAGAAATTCCTCCATAAAGTGAGACGTAAATTGGACACCGTTATCTGACAAGATAGTTAGAGGGAAGCCCTCCCGCTCAAAAAGTTCATCTAAAAAGTTCACCACAACAGAAGATTCAACGGAATTGACAATCTTGATCTCTGGCCATCGTGAAAACATGTCCAGACAGACTATGACATAACGATCTTGTGAGTTTAATCTCACTGGTCCCAAGATATCTATACAAATATCCGACCACGGGGAAGTGGCTTGATCCCTAATTACCATGGGTTGGGTCCTGCACTTTAATGACTTGTCACAATTCACACATTCCGCACATTCACGAACAAGTCTTTCAACATAGACATCCATACCGGGCCACCAGTACACTCCCTAACCCTCTCTTTAGTTTTTGCAATGCCCATATGAGAGGCATGAGCACTCTTGATTATTTTTCCCTCAAGGTTAGAGGTGGAACTAGCTTACTGCCACGCAACAGTAACCCATCAACTACAGACAAGTCATCTTTGACATTCCAGAAACCCTTGAGAGAATCTTCACAGTCTTTCTTCTCACACCACGCTCCTTTGACCATGGCAATGACATTTTGTAAAGTCTTATCTGCCACAAGTTCATCCTTCCACTCAACTTCCGTAATGATACCTTCACTTATTAGGCACACATTGACTTCCTCTTCAAATTCTTCACCACCAAACCACTCAGCATCAGCAGACGTTTCTTCGTTCTCGGTGCCCAGCCTGGAGAGGCAGTCTGCTAACACATTGTTGGCACCAAGGAGATATGTTAGATCAAACTCAAATTCTTGAAGGGCTACAACCCACTTGCGTATCCTGTGACTGACAAAATCGATGCCCTTTTTGAAAAAACTTCCTTGAGGGGCTTGTGGTCAGACAAAATTATAAATTTCTTACCCCACAAAAATTTCCGCAGTTTGCGTACCGCCCAGAACACACCCAGCGCTTCCTTCTCTATGACAGAGTAATTACATTCGGCGCCTCTTAGAGGCCTGGAGATAAACAAGATCGTTTTCTCAACTCCATCAATCTTCTGTAACAAAACCGCCCCTACACCAGTGGAGCTGGCATCTGTCATGAAATAAGAAGGCTTGGAAGGGTCATAGCTCTTCAGAGAGGGTGCATTGTTGAGCAGACGTTTAATATCTGTGAATTCCTTTTCACAAACGTCGGACCACTCAAACTCGCAGCCCTTTTTTAACAAAGATCTTAGTCCCAAGGTTCTACCAGCAAAATTTGGGACGAATTTATGGTAAAACTCAGCCATACCCAGGAATTTAATGAGTTCTTCTTTAGTCGAAGGTGAGCGCAAATTGAGTATAGAGTTTACCAGCCCTGCCTTCGGCTTGATACCTTCTGCTGAACTGAAATGCCCAAGGTACTCAATCTCCTTGACATTAAATTTACATTTATCAGCTCGAAGAGTTAGACCAGCATCTTGAAGTTTTCGTAATACCTGCCTGAGTCTTGTGTCATGTTCTTGTTCATTGGAAGCGAAAATCAGCACATCGTCTTGATAGACTTTCACACCCTTTAGACCCCCAAGGATACCCTCCATCACTCTCTGGAAGACAGATGCAGCAGAAATCAAACCGAAGGGCATCCTCAGGAACCTAAAGGTACCGAAGGGTGTCACAAATGCAGTCAGATCTTGGGAGGATGGATGCAGCTTGACCTGGTGGTAAGCCGAGGTCAAGTCTAAGGAGGAGAAATGCTTCGCACCATCCAGAGAACACAACATCTCAGCAATATTTGGTAGTGGGTAGTGGTCCACAATCACGGCTCTGTTTAGCTCTCTTAAGTCATCACAGAGCCGGGCCTCTCCGTTGGCCTTACGTGCCATCACAACCGGAGAGACCCATTCTGTGGCTTCGACTTCTTGGATGATCCCTCTTTCCTTGAGTTTCTCTAACTCTGACTTCATACTATTCCTTACTAATAGAGGTACATTCCTGACTTTTGCAACTTTGGGAATAGAATCGTGCTTCAACTTTATACAATGTAAGTAGTTTTTTAAACACCCAAGCTCTTTAGCAAAGACACCACTAAAATCTTTTAAGAGGTCATGAACAGGTTCATTAACCACCCTGATGAGTGGTAGTTCTTTCAGACGAACCTGGGGATCTTCGTTAGGGTCGAGAAACACATGCAACTCCTTTTGGTGAAACCAACTAATAAGTGAGTCCCCCCTTACAGAAACATATATCTTCCCCGATACAATCCTTCCCTTAAAGTTGATCGAGCCACAAAAATAGCCACTCAATTCAGGGGGAACCCCTCCATAACCTTTCGGTTTGACATCAGGTTACAAAAGGGACACTTCACTTCGTAAATTATTGTCATAAAACACCTTTGGGATTAATGTAATCTTTGCCCCAGAGTCAAATAACATTTTGACTGAAGATCCATTGATTAAGACTTCTTCATAGGGACCGTCAGATCTATCATCTAAAATCTGACAAATTATAACCTCCTCTTCCTCATCATCATAAAGGTCAATTTCTTTCACAGATTTTTGGTTAAGGTCAGATCTACAGCATTTCGAAACATGCCCCTTTTTTCCACATTTTTTACAAATGACCTTCCACCCCGGACAACCTCTAAAATCAGCCATGTGACCAGAGTCACCACATCTATAACATTTCCCTTGAAACCCCTTTTGATTGATGGGTTTGCGGAGTGAAACAGCTTTCGACTTTGTCCATCGGTCAACAACAGCCTTAACTTCAGGGTGGTTTTTTTCTTCAGTGGGGTTCTCCTTTCTTATAACCTCAACGCAAGCTTTGGAATGTTCATGGGTCTTTGCGGTGGTAATTACCTCTTGGAGAGAGGGATTGTCCTTTTGCCATAGAGCGTCTCTGGTTTTTTCTAGGACACAATCCAACATAAACTGGTCTCTCAGACGTTCGTCTAAAGTTTGACCAAAGTTGCATGTGGATGCCAACTTGCGTAGGATAGAAACATACTCCTCCACAGATTCCACCGGTCTCTGCATTCTTCTACCAAAATGGTAGCGCTCGAGCACAGTACTAATCTTAGTCAGGTAATGCAAATCTAATTTTTGTAAACAAATTTTAAATTCATTGAGCGAAGAAGATTCACTGTCGGGAAGGTCAGGAAGGTGTTCGAATACTTCTTGGCCCTCAGCACCTAGACAGTGCATGAGAAGAGAAGTTTTCCTTTCTGCGCTTAATGAGGTGCCACATACTCGAGCATAGTGAGAAAAAACCTTTTTCCACTTTTTCCAAGGAATGGGAGGTGGGCCAGGAGAGGAGAGAAAAAACGGAGGAGCAGCCACATTTTGCATGATGCCAGATAATTATTACGCACAGGGGTAAAGGTGGCAATACGCTATTGAACAATAGTAAGCTGTGTGTGTCAGCGTTGTGGAAAAGAAGTTGAAGATGGCGGACACACTGTTACACCATTAAAATCTGTGTTGGTGTAGACAAAATAGAGGTGTGACCTGGTTGTATCTGTAAGCTCAAAGAAGTAAATGGCGTGCCTACCAGAGCTGTGTGACAGGGATGTCGGAGTTGTGGCAAACAGTGTTGAGTAAGGTGAGTGCAGATTTAAACACAGTAGCGTTACCCTGACACGCTGGGAATGTAGGCAAAAACGTAACACGCTAAAATGCAGGTAGAAGCTGTGCGTGTCAGCGTTGTGAGCAAATAGAGTCCACACCATCAGATGAAGAATCGTGACAGCGTGAACATCAAAGCTGTGCTGACACACTAAAAGTGTAGGTTGAAGCTGTGCGTGTCAGCGTTGTGAGACATCAGACATGTAAGTACTGACACGCTATGAATGTAAGCCAAAAGCTGTGCGTGTCAGCGTTAAGTGAAAAACAGCGCACGACTGAATCGTGTCGTTGCCAAGCAACCACTGGTAGAGGGGAAAGACGCTGTAGACCACGTATGCCGTCTTGCTCCACTGACGTCACAAAGACTTCCAATCATCTTGACGTTCTCAGCGCTGTGTGCGTGATGACGTTGGGGCTGCAACCTGCAGAGGTAGGCCCAAGGGGTCAGGCAGTGACGTCGAAGTCAGGCAAGACGCGGCGAGGAGAGTGAAGTATCTTAAAGCGTTAAGTAAATTAGCGCAGTGGACATACCTTGAGGCAGAGGACCCACGGAACCAGCGGTGAAGACAAGTCACACGACGAACCTCCCTCGATGTGGGGAACTCAGTGAATCGTCCAAACCTTCTTATGAAGCTATGAGGGTCTAGCGGAAGGCGGGATCGCACGGGAACCACCACTGCTCAGCGAGGTGAAGAGAGGCTGCAGGCATGTAAGGAAATCGTTTGAGCACGATCTTGCAGCGAATTCTTTTTGTGAAGAAAATGTTGGCTGTTGGGGTCTCAGGAGACGCGTAGGTAAATCGTCGCCAAAATGTAGAAGTCGATCTCTCCAATGATGAAATCCAGAGGCAGTGAGTTTAAGGAGAGAGAGACTTTATTAGGTAGTACAAGTCACTGAGACCCCATCCAGCAGCAAGACAAGGATAACTGTCTTCAACAGTTTAAACAGTGCTAGGCAACCTTCACCACATTCTAGAACTTGGTGACAGTGGATGACCTGAAAGCCTGACATGAATGCTGAGGACACCACAACAGCATTGCATTGTGATGCGTCAGCTTGCATCACACAAGGACAACGAAAGTGCTTATTGAATCTCAGTCCTTTACGTGGTGCCTATTTTGCCTTTATTTTATCAATTTAGTCAAGCCTTCCATATAATCTAATCCTCCGCTGCTGCAGAATTATTCTCTGAAAATAACATATGATTCAAACAAGCTGGTTAAGTGTGATAGATTTGGATATTGGAATTGGTAGTTCAAGGAAGAAGGCAGTATTTGGAAGATTGTGTAAATTGACTACCAGTGAGGGCAGGGCGTGGTGGTTGTATCCTTAGAGTCCATGTCAAAGTTTTAACTTCGTGGGCAGGGGAGAGTATGAATCCCATCTGATTTTCATATGCAGAGAAGAGCATTTCTGTAAGATATGTAAAAAGCTAAACTTCGAAAGATTTCAAAACGTTAAAAGCAGGACACAACTGCATTTTAATAAAATTAGATTGAGCTGTCTGAATCATTCCCTTTCACCTTTCTTTCAAAGTGCAGAGTTGTCCGCGCTCCCCTCAAAAAAATCTTTTTATAACATTACACCCGGACTACAACAAACACCTTTACTTCATTCATTCAGGCGATTCTCTATTTACACAGTCATGTCAGCCATCAGCCTCAAGTCAATTCCGTATCTAAACATAGCCCATTGTCTACGCTGGAGACACTGCTTGTGTTTAATAGATGCATTCACAGTAGCACACATATCATCCATTTATGGCATTTGTTAGGCCAGCAATCAATACAAGCATGGCCCTGGTTCCATCACTGCCGACGAATGATGCTGGAGGGGTTACGTGATTTACAGGCCTTCAAGAAATGAACTTGCACCAAATCAAATCAGACTCCGCTTTCACTATAACACCGTGTCTCAGGAATGTCAGGGTTCCAAGCCCTGAGGGAGTGTTAATTTACGAACATTGAAAAGCAGTGAGTATTTGTTTCTCATATTTAGATGAGCTACCATCAGCCCCCATCCCCCTGCTCTCTATGTTGTCTTTCTTCCACTTTCTCTTAGAAGTTTCTACCTCACCTGCTGTACTTTACCAGCTCTATCTGGTTTTCTATCTATGCTCGCATGGACTTTCTACCCACACACCTTCGGTCACTTATTTTTATCTTCTGTATGGTATTGAAGAAACGAAGAAAGGCACATGGAGTAGTTGTAACAAGTACGTTTAATACAACAAGCACCAAACACATATGGTACATAAGCCGACTCTCGAGCAACTGACTATATTCTACAGTTAACAGACACAATGGAATGTGGGGGTATGGGGTGACAGTGAGTACCAATAAGCAATAATGTACTTACATCATCTTGTCATCATCTTCTGGGTTTTTTATTTCATCCTCAATGGGTAACGGTAATCTGCTCAAAAAGTTTGCAACACTGTTCTCGACTCCTGGCCAGTATTCTACTTCATATGTATAATCCAATAATTTTACAGACATTTTACTTATACATGGTGAAGCATTCTGTAGATCAGCTGTGGACACAATTTTAACTAGAGGCTTATGATCCGAATGTAGTAGTTCATGGTAACAACCATATGTACACCCGAAAATGGTTGAGTGCCCATGAGCATGCTACCGTTTCACGCTCAATTACGTAATATTTTTCTTCTTCAGTGGTAAGAGAGCGTGAAGCGAAAGCAACTACCCACTCATTCTTTTCATCGTCTTTCTGTGACAAAACTGCCCCTAAGCCTCTGTTGCTGGCATCAGTGGTAACAATTATGTGCGGGTTAGGATCAAAACCCTTAAGGAAAGGTGCATTGCAGATCTCTTTTTTAATATTCTCCAAAGAATTTTGGCACGTAATGGACCACTTGAATTTAATATTGTTTTTGAGAAGTTGCCGAATGTGATAGGTTTTTTCTGAAAAATTTCAAATGAACTTGGAACAGTATTCCGTAAAACCAAGGAATGTCCTGACATCATCTTTGCTAGTCGGGCAGGGTGCTTTAACAATGGCCTCAACCACACCTTGTTTAGGTTTATTACCATCTTTGCTGGTGCTGTGTCCCAGATACACAACTTCACTTTGAGCAAATTTACATTTATTAAGCTAACAGTTAACCCATTTTCCTTTAGAATTTCAAATACCTGCCTCAAGCGTACATCATGTTCTGTCTTGTTACTGCCCATGACCAAGATATCATCCTGGAAAAACTTCACACTGACCACCCCTTCAAACATGTTAGACATTATTCTTTGGAAGAGCGCTGCAGCAGACGCTAATCTAAATGGTACACGGGTGCAGCGATAGCAACCAAAAGGCGTTATAAAGGTAGTGTATTTCTTACTATCTGCATGCAATGGTACTTGGTGGTATGCTGACTTTAAATCGATGGTGGAAAACCATTGCATGCCTTTGGTGCCACTAAACATTTCGTTAATGCGAGGCAGGGGAAAGTGATCAACAAGTATATTCTTTTTGAGATCTCTAAGGTCAATACAGAGTCTGACCTTACCATTTGGACGTTTCACGACAACCAATGGGGACACCCACTCAGTTGATTCCACCGTCTCAATGATGCCATCAGAAACCAGTTTTTTAAGTTCATTGTGTAACTCATCTCTAATGGAGATTGGCAAGTGTCTAATTTTGTGGACACAAGGCAAAGCACTGTCTTTTAATTCAATTCTGTGTTCAAAGTTGACCCACAGTGCCAGAAAGTAGTCTTTAAAAATAAAAAAGCAATCCCTGTCGATATCATTAGTGGACAGAACTAGATCGACACAATTGGGGTTAAGAATAATACCCAACTCTGCCTGGTCGCTCCAGCCAAAGACTGAAGGTCCTTTCTTAGCCACAAAACGTTTGCTCATTGCCTTTCTATTTTTTAATTTGAATTCAAAATCACGAGTTTCTATGAAGTCTATACTGTCACCAGTGTAACTTTTTGCAATCACATTAGATTTATCAAGTCCTGCCCCAAGTTTCTCCACAAAATGCTGTTTCCAAATATCCTCATTAGCTATGGTGAAAGGTGACCCAGAATCTGCAACTACATTCATTAATACACCACCCATATTCACGTCACACATGGGTTTCTTAATCTTAATAAGATTAACATCTAAAATGTCGTAGTCAGTGGAAAATACAAAATGAATACTAGAGGATTCGGAATCCTCTGATTCTTCTGAGTTTGTAGTATTGTCCTCATGCACATGCTGTACTGATCTCCCACGCTTTGGTTTTATCTTTTTACAAACCGTAGCAAAATGCCCCACCATGCCACATGATGCACATTTCTGGCACACAACAAGACATTTCTTATAATTGGCCAAATGTGCCCTTGAACCACAACGATAGCACTTTCTTTCAGACAGATAGGGCCACATGCCTCAAAGTAAGGAATTGCGATTCCTAAATCGTGATTTTTAAGAAATCGCTATTTAGGAATCGCAATTACTTATGCATGTAGGAATCACAAAAAAAATTGTGATTCCTACATATTCCTTAATAGCGACTCGCAAATTGCGACTCGCTATTAAGGAATGACTTCCCATTCATTCCAATGGGCCTAAAGGAGTAAATGGGAAGTCATTCGCAATTTGCGAGTACAAAATAGGTACTCGCAAATTGCGAATGCAATTTGAAGGGTGCTAGTCGGCGTTAAAGGCCACCCTGCTGCGCCCCCAAATTTGGAATGTGTGCATATGTGGCACACACATATGCCCTAGGGGCATATGTGTGCGCCACATGGCACTTTGAAAAATGCACTTTTATGCATTTTTCAAAGTTTTTGCAAATCACCATCAACTTGCAGTTGATGGTAATTAGAATTTCCTAAATGCGAAGTCGCATTTAGGAAAGGCTTGATGCATCCCAAATAGAGAATCGCAATTTAGGTAATCGCAAAATTTGTGATTACCTATATTGCGAATGGGTTTTGGGTTGATGCATCCCAATTGCCTACATACCGGTTGCAAAGGGGGTGATTCTGCGAATCGGCCCGTTTGCGACCGGTATTTAGGTTGATGCATGTGCCCCATAGTCATCAGCTGGTTTTCCTGAATTCTTATTATTATCACTCGCATTCTTCTTTTGATTTATTTCAGTGCTACAATTCAAACTTTTTGTATTTACCAGCATTGGACCTATTAATAAGATTAATTTCATTGGACTCCTCTAAAACAGCTTTAGCGCATCTCCTGGCGAGATCTGCCTTCTTCTCCAAAGCAACAACTTCTTCTAGTGGGGACTCACCATTGACTCACAACTTATCCTGTATATTAGGATTGCTAGTGTGCAGGGGGCATGGCCTGCAGGGGCAGCATGGCGGACGCACTTTAGCTTCGCTCCGCCATCCATCCCTGTAATTCGGTATAATTATCCAGCAATGAAACAATATTCAACCCCAGGGCTGAGTATCTGGACCCTGTGAAGCCCCCGGGGGTCTGTGGAGGCACGGACTGGGCACTGTGAGCCCGTGTGCGGTAGCTGAGTCAAAGCTCCGGAACGGCCTGGGCGCCTGTGGGAAGGGCCCCAGCTAGCAGCGGCTTGTGGACTCCGGGTAATTTGAGCATGCTGACCCGGAGGAGTGATAGGAGACCCATCGGGGTCAGAAGAACTGGCTCAGAGGCTATCGTAGGAGACCAGTGATGTTGGCCACACCGCGCCTGTAAGACCGGCAGGAGACGAAGGAACACAGGCCGGTCCGGTCCCGCACTATCAGCGATGATTGCGGGAGCTTGGTGTCGACCTACATTTAGTCGGTAGCAGCCTACGAGACCTAGGAGACCTGGGGTCCAACGGCAGGTGGAACAAACAAGGGATGACCTGGGGTGAGACCAAAGGCTGTGTGGGCCGAGCGGACTGAGCGGTGGAGAGGAGCCCGAAAGCGGGGGCACTGGGCTCCCGGGTCTCCTGATTGGGGCTACATGAAGCGGTGAGCGGGGCTACGGACAAGGAGCAACAACAGGGGCCGGCTGCTGCTGGATGCGACCCCTGCTGTGAGTACTACGGTACACTGGCCCACTTCGCCATAAATGGTAAAGGGAGCGCGAGCGATGCCCCAGCGCCCCTGAAACTGTGCTGGCAGTAATTAGGAAGGTTGCACACAGAGAGGACCCATGGAGGGGGGAAACAATAGAGCACGGCCCAGGAGAACGGGCAGGCGCAATGTGCGGATACCCTACTGAGCGGCTTGGACTGTGAAGTGAGGCTTGGCAGAGGTAGTGCTGGACCCCCTGGCCCCCTGACCGGGAAACAAGCAGAGCGGAGCATTGTACAGCAGTGGTGGAGCAATGGTAGGGGTTAGCTGGTACTTGCTGCGGCCCCTGCGGAGAGAGCGATGGTGCATTGGCCTGCAAAGGCTGTGGGACGACCAGGTGATGGCGTGAGCAGGTGGGCTCTGGGAACTGTGCGGAGGCCCTTTGACGCAGCGGAATGCAAATGCTGGAGGAATTGTGACGTGAGACGGCTTGATGTTGAGGTGACCCAGGGTCATGCCCGTGTAACACTGGGAGACTACTAGCTGGATATTGGGGATTGGACCCCACACGCGCAGCCAATAAGGGGCTCTGTGAGGCTGCGCCACACCTTGTGCGCTAGCTGCACGCTGGTGGAGGCATCCCCCTGCATGGTACGCAGGCAACCTGCTGAATGTCTGGATCGGTGCGCTAATCTGCCTCACTGGTCTTTCTGAAACCCCTGGTGGAAAACAGGGTGAGGCCTGGGGGTAAAATGGGGCGCACAAGGGGCACGGGTTCGAGGGCCTTGTCGCAGACAACAGGCAATACCGAAGTAGAGCATTCGCAACATGTGGAAGGGCAGAAGACCTCAGAGGACCGCTTGGACGCAATCCTGAACGCTATTGAATGTTCTCATACATCGATGGACAAAGTAGCTTTGGACCTTAACCTACTTCACGCCAACCATTGGAAAGTGAAAGAAAGGGTCACCGCCGTGGAGCAAGAGTTAGCGGAACTGAAGCCGGCCACAGAATTCCAAGAAAAACAACAAAATGCTCATGAGGCCAGGATCCGACATCATGAAGAATGGATGGAAGATGTAGAAGGCTGCTCCAGGAGGAACAATGTTCGACTGATTGGAACGTCGGAAGGGGCGGAAGGCCAAGATACTGTCAGCTTCTTGGAGCGCTGGATCAAGGAAATACTACCAAGCACAGAATTTTCTCCGTTCTTCACTATCGAGAGGGCACATCGGGTCCCGGGGAGAAGGCCGGCCGCGGGCGACAGAACGTGACCGCTCATCTTTAAAATGCTACACTTTAAAGATCGCAATGTGATATTACGAGAGACAAGGAAACTGAATGAGGTCAAATTCGAAAATCCTAAAGTGTTGTTTTTCCCTGCCTACACAATGAAAGTCCAGCGCCAATGTGGGTCCTTCCTGCTTGTTGAGCAGCAGCTCCGGCAGCTGATTATCTCTTACTCACTGCTGTTTCCGGCTCGGCTTTGTGTGGTCTTTGAAGGAAAATCAAGGTTCTTCGATACGCCCCAGGATGCCTGGGATTGGCTCAAAACGTCGGGTCAATACTCAGGCACGCGGCCTACAGGCACTAAAGCTGCGTGGACGGTTAGGACAAGCGGAGGAGGCCTCTGATGGTGGCGACCTCAGAGGTGTTTTCTTGGTTCAGCGGCAGCACCGGATCCGGATCAGATCCGCAGAGAGCGTCAGGCGGTGGTGCGCATTTCGGAACAGATGGCAGATGTGGTGGAGCCAGAGGATAAAGCGGACACTCCCCTTCGCTCCTCAGAGGTCGATGGATCCTCGGTGGCGGACTCATCATCAGACAAGATTTCGCTGAGAATGCCAGATGTCACGCCTCAAACAGCGGATGGTATCATATGACAGAGACTGGGCCTGATGTCCAATATAAGTAATGTTGCCTGAACTGCTGTGGGTGAGAGCTCTATATGCGGTTATGTACAAGGGAAATGTGAAATGTTTTTTGAGATATGGGGTGGTGTACGAAGTGCGTCTCTATGCTCCTGGGGGCTGCCTGTCTACTGCAACTTCTTGGTGATGTTTAACTTGATGTTACTGAGGGGATTCACAACGGTACACCTTGCATGGTTACACGTCCCCCTGTCTCTTTTGTATTTTGAGAACTGGTAGGACATGCGGTTGCGCTGTTGTCTATCAAGTTTGGGCAACACCTCAAAGTTGTGGGAGTGGCCCTTGTGATGTTTTTTCTCTTCCTTGTTGGTTTTTCCCTTTTCCCCTCTATTGCAGGAATCTCCCGGGGGGTATTGAAGATATTGCAGTGCTCACTCGATTATCACCTTGGGGTGTATGGAAAGGTCAGGAAGACATTTACTGCCCACATAGCATAGTTCCGGGATGGGTCACACGATAGTTACGTGGAATGTAAGGGGTCTCCTAACACCATCTCGCAGATATGCGGTTTACTCATATCTTAAGCGACACAATGTGCGTATAGCACTTCTACAGGAGACACACTTGAATGCAGTAGAAATTACCAAGCTTCAGCGCAGATGGAGGGGCAGGATTTATGCCACGGACTACTCTCTATTTGCTAGGGGGGCTCTTGTCTGGATACGCCCTGGGACACCATTTGCGGTGGACGAGGTCCTTACTGACAGGGAGGGTAGATATGTATTCATAAGAGGCAGATTGGACGGACAGCACATATTGCTGGGAAATATATACGCCCCAAATGTAGATCAGAGTCAGTTTCTCAGTCAGCTGTCCCTTGTGATGCAGAAGTGGTGTGGTGTCCCCTGGTTGTTGGGCGGGGACTTTAACAGTGTTCTAGACACAGGGGTGGATAGATCCTTTCCCCTGCTTCGGGGCACGGCTGCCAAGGCTAACTTTGCAGTGCAAAAAGGTTGGGCAGATGGCTGGGGTTTAATTGATGTCTGGAGACATCGTAATCCCGGGGTAAGGGTATACTCTTTTTTCTCAGCGCCACATAATCTGCAAGTCTGTTTGGACAGGTTTTTTGGATCTCCCTCTCTACTTCCTTACATCGCTGGTTCAGAGTATTGGGGACGCACACACTCGGATCATAATCCACACTGCGTCACACTGGCCTGGGAGGGTGGAGTTCCCAGAGTCTCTACCTGGAGATTACAGCCGACACTACTTAAAGACTCGGTCTTTCGGGAGGCAGTTGGAGAGGCAATAGGGGAGTCCTTTGACCTAAACTCTGGGACTGCCTCATCTTCTTCAGTGGAATGGGCAGCCATGAAGGTCACTATAAGAGGGAAATGTCTGGGTCTAGGATGTGGGTTGCGGAAGCAAGTAGAGTCGGACCTGATTGAAGTAGAAAAGAAACTGCTAGCACTGGAGTCACGAGCGTTTGCTCATAACGCAGAAATGTCCTCCCTGTCGGAAGCGCGTAAGAAGCATGCAGAGCTCTCAGACCGACAACGTTGCCTCAACTTTGCGTCGCACTTCGCTTCCATACATGCCAAAGTGGATCGATCAGGGCCGTTGTTGGCCTGGTTGATCAGGCAGGAGCTGTCGACTGGGCCCATCACGACTCTTCGCTCCCGGGACGGAACTCCCAAATTTACGCAGCATGAAATATATGCCGAGCTATCCTCCCATTTCACGCAATCGTACAGGTCTACCCGGAAGGTTCCTGAAATAGCGATGCAGGAGTTTCTAGATAGTCTTTCATTTCTGACCCTGACACCGGAGCAGCAGACGGAGCTAGATGCCCCGCTCACGCTGGAAGAGGTTAGAGGTACAATGAGGGCCTTGCCATCTAGAAAGGTGCTGGGACCTGATGGGTTCCCTCATGAGCTCTACAAATCATATGCTGATCCCTTGAGCCCGCACTTACTCAAAATATACATGGAAGCAATAGAGACCCTCTCCCTCCCTACCTCAATGACGGAGGTTACACTGATTGCACTCCCCAAGCCAGGTAGAGATCCCACCTTTAAGGGTGCATACCGTCCCCTGGCACAATTGAACGGTGATTACAAAATCTTGGCTGGCATATTAGCAGGCAAATTGGCGCTGGTTATTCCACAATTGGTCTACCGAGACCAAAATGGATTTGTGCCTGCTCGGAACACATCATTTAACATTCGTCGGCTGTTCCGGGTGATGCGCTATGCCGCAGTGGAGTGGCCTGCAGCGGGATGCGTTGTATTAGACTTGGAAAAGGCATTTGATACAGTTGAGTGCCAATATCTGTTTGCCGTACTCCATCGCTTTGGATTCGGACCATACATACTAGACCTCATTAGGCTGTTATATGGTACTCCCACGGTTCGGATGCGTCTGGGAACTCTGTTCTCCGAACCCATACAGATAGAAAGAGTTACCCGACAGGGGTGTCCCCTCTCCCCGTTAATTTTTGCCTTGGCAATTGAGCCACTGGCGATGGCGCTACGAAACTCGGCGCCAAATTGGGGGATAAATCTTGGAGACGGCCTGCATGCAGTCTCACTCTACGCGGATGACATCCTGCTATATGTTGAAGATATCCGGGCAGTTCCACGGGTGATTCCGGACATTTTGCGGTCATTTACTATACTATCCGGGCTGGGAGTACACTGGGGTACATCTTGTTTTTTTCCCTTCACTCCTGGAATGGAAGATCCTCATCTAGAGGTAGATTGGATGGTAGTCCACTGGCAGCCAGTGGCGCTCCGATATTTGGGTATACACATATATCACGATGACTGTGATTTTCTAGACAGCAACATCATTAGGGCAGTCACAGCGCTCAAGTCCCAAATTGAATTTTGGAAGACCCTCAACCTTTCTGTTATAGGCAGGGTGGAATTGATAAAGATGGTGATGCTGCCACGACTTCTTTATTATTTCGCCAACCTCCCGCTTTATCTACCTGCTTCCTTCTTCCGTTCCCTTGAAGGGATTATCAGGGCTTTTATCTGGAACAACACACGATGTAGGGTGACATTGACGAAGCTGTACATGCCATGGTCGCAGGATGGGTTGGCCTTACCCAACCTATAGCACTGTTTTTTGGCGTCCCAGATACTGTGGGTGGCGAAGTGAGTGGAGGAACTACACTTGACAGACTTGGCTGAGCGTGAGCCTCCATACTCCCGGGATAGGATCCTCTTCCTATTTCATCCCGCGAACAGATCCTCTGAGCCGCTACCCTTGTTGGTCCACATTGCCAGAAATGTTTCCGCAGGGCGCTGCGACTCACCAGGCACGTTACACCATATGCACCCATTCTGCCCTTACTGGGTATGCCGACGGCGAGGGGACGAATCCGGTCATCGGATCTTCCCGACTGGCTGGAGGCTGACATAACCATCTTAGGAGACTTGTAGGGAGATTGCTCGCATTGGCCGTTCCTCTCCTTTACGGAAGAGGAAGGAGTCCCCCTGGGCCAGTTTCTGAATCACGCCGCTTGGTTGGCGATGTTACGACGCTGGTGGGGTGACATTTTGCAGGAACCCCATAGACATCTTCTAATACAATACGTGCACGTAATGGGCACGAGGCGACATTTGGTGAAGTGGTTTGCGGAATCGATCCAGGAGCACACCATGGTGGACTTAATGCTGCTGCACACCAATTGGGAAGCGGATCGGACAAGACCACTCTCGGTTAAGGAATGGTCCACGGTCTTGGAAAGCCCCAGGATGATCCCTAGAAATGCTCACTTCAGACTAATTCATTTTTATGTTGTTCATAGGGCATACGTATCACCAGACAGGATTAATAAATACTTTAATAGATTAGATGTGTGCTGCCCATGTTGCGCATTAGGGAACGCAGACTTATTACACATGCTTTGGTCGTGCTCTGCCCTGCAATCGTAATGGGATGGGGTGATTTGTGCGTTGGCTGCTAGCACAGATAGGGAGCTGCCGCGAACATGGGAGGCATGCAGAACAGGGATTTTTCCAAGAAGTAAACAACATAAAGCCTCTTCTAGGTTTCTGTATTTAGGCCTAGTCATAGCCAACCGGCTTATAACACGCCGGTGGAAGTCAGAGGAAACCCCTCAGCTGAAAGCGTGGTTTCACTCTATGTTAAACTGGGTGAAGGCTGAGACGGGTTCGTTAATAAAAGAAGATACATTAGGTCTTAGTAAATTTTCCATCTCTACGGTGTGGAATGTAATGGTGTGCTCGTTACAAGGGATGCTAACTCAGGATGATCCACTTGACACTCCTATCAATACTTAGCATAATTTGTTCTGTATGTATCATTATGTGGTGTTACTTGTCAACTCAACATTATGAAGTACCCCATATGCCCCAAATAATTGCTGTTTATTGATTTCAGGTATTTACATTAGGTAAATGCACGATTATATGTACAACGTTTTTTCCACTGATATATGATAATTACTTTCCTGTTGCCCACCTATGTGGGGATCCTCCTTTCCTTCCTTACCCCTTCACTTAGTTCTGTTTTCTCTTGGGTTTATATTATTTAAAAGATTGTTTGAATGTTCGGTTAATTGACCTGACATGGCGGAGTGAATCCATACGAAAATGTGTATATATAATCAATAAGTGCACGTACAATATGCTCATATTGCATTGCAACCGGGACAAGCGGTTGCGTAGGAAAAAAAAGGGAGTTTTGTTTTTTATTCTTCTTTTAATTATATATGTGACCTGGGATATGCTACCTTGTTACTGAACTCGAACTGAGAAAAACCGGGTTAACATGTCCCTGCAATGTTATGTTGGACTCTCAATCTTATGGACTACCTAGTGGTTCTATGTGGTTATATGTATGTTTTCAATTGTATTACTCAATGCAAAACTTTAATAAACAGATCATACAAAAAAAATTAGGATTGCTAGTGTGCATAATGATTTGGTCCTGGATAAATTCCTCCTGCAAATTACCAAATCTGCATGTCAATGCTAAAGCACTTAATGCGGATACATACTCATATACATTTTCATTTTTTCCTTGCTGCCTTGAAAGAACTTATAACGGTCCACAGCCACACAAACTATTGGTGAAAAATGTGCATCAAGATCCTCCAAATCATGTTTGAAAACATCATCCCCTTCACGTATTTTTTTTTAAATTTGATTATAAGTTTTTAAATTACCCGGTCCTAAACAGTATAGTAACACTTTTTTCTTCTTATCAGGTGCCAGATCTTCATCATCAAAAGTTTCTATGTAATTACAAAAATATTCCTTCCGTTCTTTCCATGGCTCGCCCTTAGATGGAAGGAAGGGTTGTGGATTTGTTAAGCTCATTCAATTCAATGCACACATAGTTCCTCTTAATCAAGCTGTGGATATGAGGATAAATACTGAAAATGACATGCAATTTGTACTTGAGTACATAGGCAACCTTTTAATACATTTAAGATTTACTTCCTAATAACTGCCTAAAAGTTACTGTTCTTTTCAACGAAGCAATCAGGCTGTCAAGTTAAGCTGTGACAGTAATATTCTGTACTTCTGTAGATAGATGTATAGTTATTACCAATACTGCTCGTATCCTTTTGCTTATAATAATGTTTCCCTGAAAAGTCAAACGTCTTAATAATACCTCAATATCTCAGCATAGAGCAGTTCAGAATGCCAGCAGTTTGCTTTTGATAATCCTGTGATGTTTCCAGAAAAGCTCTTGAATTTCTTAATTTTTTCTTTTTTGATCGATAAGCATAGAGCCGGAAAGTGTTTTACTTCACTTGTGAAGCATAATGTTCTATCTGTTAAATGCGTGCATCCAATATGGCCACCGCATGCAGGCTTACGTATTTGCTTTACAGGTGGTAGGGCACACACACTTGTATCCGGTAGCGCGCATGGTGTCTTGCTGATGATGTTAAAGTTTACACGTCATCATTTCTTTCAGGCGCTCAAAGTGGTCACATCAAGATAGAGCTCTCACTAGGGACTTACTTCGCACAGAGTTGATCTCAACGCCCTTCACCACAGATTCTCACCGCATCGGCTGACCACAGGGTATCTGGACAACACAGGAATGCTGGTGAAACGATTTCAAAAGCTCCTCCGAGTGCGATACCTCACAGCACTTTTGCTCGTGGATGTTATTTCTTGACCGACTTGAGTTGAAGTTTCAACGACATCGTAAGGGGCTGAATCCGCTCGTCGCCACGTTGTAGAAACGAAGAAAGGCACGTGGAGTAGTTGTAACAAGTAAGTTTAATACCACAAGCCCCAAACACATCTGGTACAACTCACTACATTCTACAGTTAATGGACACAATGGAATGTGGGGGAATGGGGTGACAGTGAGTACCAATAAGCAATTGATATTGTACTTACATCATAAAGGATGTCTCATACCAAGAAGTGGCTCGTGCCATCCTACGTCATTACAACAGGTATGCACATTTCTTTAAAATCAAATTGTTTCCCATGTTTTTTATGGTATTCTGACTAGGCCCTCTGTGCCTTCCCAGCCATCCTCTCTGGTTCACAGGCCCATGCTACTCCTAATTGACCATGCGTTTTTCCTTCCTTAGAACTAGGCCTGGGTGGTAAAATCCGCTCCTCTTGCGGAATTTGCAGAATTTTGGCAGTTCAGCGTTCCGCGGAGAACGCGGAATTGCCGAAAATTCAGCGATCTGCGGCGTAGCAGAATTTTTTCCTTGTTCGCGCTTTCAAAATGCGTATTTTCGCATGCGGTAGCGACTTACCGGGATCCCTGCGTTCGCCGACAAGTTTTCCTATCCGGCCGCGCGATCCCGCGAGAGTGTGCGATCGCGAACACGTCATTCGGACGCGCCATTGGACATCCGCGTTTGCGAACAGGAAACACACATCGCGAACGGGCGGGACAAGTGAAACAAGATGGCCACGCCAATTCGCGACCGCATGGGCAAGTTCGCGAGATATTTCACCCCGAGCATGCAAACAGCGTCCCCGAACAGGAAAAACGCATCGCGAACGGGCGGAACAAGCAATTCCGCATGCTCGCGGAATTCTGCGTAGCTCGCGGAGATTTTTTACATCTTCGCGGAACTTTGCGTAACGCGACTACGCAAATTCCGCCCACCTCTACTTAGAACACAGATGCCACTGAGAGGTAATTTCGTGTTGTTCAAGGAAAGAAGGTGCACATCTTGTTCAATGGCTTGTCACCAATTAAAGTACACAAATGCAGATAATTGTAAATCATCAGTTTGACAACATGGATTAATGATAAAGCACTATGGCACCTTTTTTCCAACCCACATCAATCAGGTTATCCATCAGCCTCTTCTGACACTAACATTTTTATTTACACATTGCCACAATTTACTTTAACATGCCACATCTCCCCTTTGTCTCACATGGCCTAATCTGCCTCACACCAATTGGTTGGGGCACACAGTGGCAAATTCCATTACCTTCTCAACCCTTTCTCTTCCCAGTACTTTCGTCAGAGAGGGTCAGGAGTGTTCTCCCCCCCAGGCACACTGTACTATAGAAAACCAATGAAGCACCCCTATCCCAACTTCTTCATCCACCGTCGTCCTCCGCAGCCCCTCCCCTCATGATGGGACACTTAAGTATGAGCCACCCACTGAACCTCCTGTTTCTTTGTTGTCACTGTTTCTTGGCCTCAGGCTGGGGCTGCTAACCTGGTTTGTCATCTTCAGCCCCTCCACTCTGATGAGGTAATAAAGGATGAGCCAGTCACAGAAGTTCCAGTTCTTTTTTCTGCTCCTGCAGGCACTGCTTCTTGACCTCGCTCCAGAGATGCCTAGCTGACTTGCTCCTTTGCTTCTACTGCCCTGTGTTTTTTTTATCTACCGGGGTTGGTTATTCCTGCAGGGTATTCACCAAAATCCTGCTTTCAACAATTCTCATATTCAGAAGGCTGTGTGTATGCTGAGCAGGCTGTGCGGTGCTCTTTACCAGTTGGTGTGGCTTGGTTGCCTGCTCCCTCCCTGGAGGTGGATGGGGGCAGCCAATATCAATGTTTCAGATGCAGGTCCCTGCTCTCTTCTGTCTCCTCCTGCCTCACTGCTGCAGGTGGGTGCAGAGAAGAAA
The DNA here is from genome assembly GCA_963921515.1 of Calotriton arnoldi. Taxonomy (NCBI): domain Eukaryota; kingdom Metazoa; phylum Chordata; class Amphibia; order Caudata; family Salamandridae; genus Calotriton; species Calotriton arnoldi. Next base: position 283,039 of record CAWUFW010007054.1, on the reverse strand, counting down.
ATGTAAAATATTGAAGTATTATTTGAGGTAGGTGAGTACCCACCTCACATAATAACCAGCATCCTTGTCACAGTGAACCACATAAGTAATTAAATTAACCTCAACTCTACCTTCTTAAGAAAACACACCAGGCAAGCTTAACTTAGAGGCAATTTGGAGTAAGCAGTACTTATGCAGTAGTCAAAAAGTAATAAAGTCAAAACACAACATACGAAAACTCCCAAACAAATATAGAAATGTAGAGTACATTGTATTAAATAAAATGACACCAAAGTGAAAAATTCAACATTTAAAGTTCAAAATAGTGACAAAAAGAGTTAAAAGCCAATGCGGTCATCTGGTTGCACTGGACTAGGATAAGGGTAAGGTCAAATGATGAACAAAGAACAATATCCCTCTTGACCTGTATTTCTTCTTATGTGCCTATATAGTGCTATGTGTTCTGACCCATGAAACACTACACAATGACTATCCTTTACTGCCCAGACAGGATCCTACTCGTTATCGCCGTAGCTGTCCTCAAATATCCCCATGGACTGTTCATCACAAAGAAGGACTTGGAAGGACTCAGACGATATGAGTCTGGATGTCTTACAGACATAAAAAGGAAACAAGGAAAAAAACATATAATCAAGAGTGGCAGAGTAATGATACAAGACAAGTAGAGTCTTCAGGATTTATTTTAGTCTGTTAGAAGAGGCTGAATGGAGTGAAGAAATATTTGATTCATCAGCAAAACAGCATTTCATGCTCATCAGTGCTTTTACAATTTTAGACAACTATAGATTACCACCCCCCCGGGCCACCTTGTGAAGCTTTCTCTATCTGTGTGGTCCTGAAGAAGGTGCCTAACTAAAAGTAAATGTCCACACCGAAACGTGTGTTGACCGTTTTTACGAGTGTTTACAGCCCACAACACAACAGTTGAAACAGAACATCTTTACCCATTGTACTTCTTTCTGTGTATTTGTGCAGGTGCTTTAAGGCAGACTGTATAGTTGGCATAATAGGTATGTGTGATGTTTGTATGAGTTAGTGCAGGATGGTGGGTTCTAGTAATTCTTGTGTGAAGTTGTTCGTCTAACATGTGTTGTACATTAATTGTGCATGAAATGGCTTGGCAAATATCATAAAATTGTTACGTATATGACATTAGAATATTTATTGATGGAATCAAGCAAGTTAAAACATATTAAACAAAGAAAAAACTTTGTTTAGAAAGATGGTCATTGTGTAGTGTTTCCTGGGTCAGAAGACATAGCACTATGTAGGACCATAAGAAGCAATATAGGTCAAGTGGGATATTGTTCTTTGTTCCGTTGTTTTATTTCCCCCTTGTCCCAGACCTAGAATTATTTTTATTGGGGGGACCTTTTCTGTTTTGTTAAGGTCAAAGGCCTACCATGTGGTAGTGTGGTCAGAAACGAAGACCAGGTTAATCCCGGTTGAAACGTTTTACCTTGCACTTGACCAGCACCTAGATGCAAGGTAAGGTGAACCACAATAGAGCGCGTGTTGGAAACAGAAATCAGGTTTAACCTGATCTGACGTTTTACCTTCGGACTTAAGTGCTTATTTGCAAGCGGGCTGCGCCCTTGGAGCATTACTTTTTTTTACCCTCTGGTGGCTGTGGCCTCTCAATCATATCAGTGAGGTAATGCAAAGCCACCCTGGGTGGATTTGTCTGGCGTCATAGATATGGAGTAAGGCAAGGCAGCGCAAAGTACTGCGTGGCCCTACTGTCCGTCAAGGAGGTGTTCCATGGCATTGCTGTGGGTGTTCCCACGCAACACCCATGGATTTTGATGTTGCTCCAATCACGTAAACCTGGGGTAGCGCCAAAATCTTACACCTCCCATGAGCAGGTGTAATGAGGAGACATGTTTTCATTTCTCCTTGTTTTTCCTCTTTCCATGTGTGCTGCATTCTACCGCACACATAGAACAAGGCAATTGTCTCCATTGATTGTTTTTGTGCAGGAAGGTGCCCCTTCCTGTACAAAACCAATCCTGCCAACAACACAGACAACCTTGCATCACGGTACAAGGGTGCCTGCGTTGGTGCAAGGCACCAAATTGTGCAATGGTGCTGGCTGAAATTGCACCATTGGCGTAGGGCAGTGCAGCAAAAAGACTTGTGGTGCAGCCCTATGTCAATGCACCATTGTCAGCTTGGCCACGCAGGTTGGTGCTGGTCCCCATGTCAGTTCTCAGAGCATAAAGTTGGATAAAAGATTCCCAAGATTCAGGATACGTTAGGACGACTACACTTTGACACCAGCCAAGGGTCCAGGTTCTAGGGGGCACCACTTGCAAATCAAGACTCATTCCAGCAGAGGCCAGCAGCAGGATCCAGAGCAGTACCAGTTGGAACTGGTCAGCTGGGAATGCAGGAAAAGGGGACCTCGTGGAGCTTGTTGTGTCCTTGTACCCAAACAGGTCAGCCATATGACTCTTTGAGTCCACGTCTTCGCCCTGGGCACAAAAGGGAGAGTAATGCATACTACTGTGTAATTTTTGTTTTTATTATTGCGTCCTTATTTGCTAGTAATCGCTTGTTTTTACGATGTAACCATTGTGTAACTAATTATTTAATTTGTAACTTGCAACTCGCTGTTCCTTTATGTAAAGCGCTCTGATACCTCCGGGTCTAGCCAGCGCTATATAAAACTCGTCAAATGAACAAATAAATAAAATGGTCAGTCTTTAAAGCTCTTTTCTTGTCACATGCAGACAGCTGCTCTTCTACAGGTCCAGAAGTGATCTGAGGAGGGTACGTACTGGGGGTGTCACATTTATGCCCAGTGCCAGCCTGTGGGTAGGGGTAACTCCTGGCTAAAACCATAATAGCAGAACTTTCCTCCCCTGTGCAGGGCTCCTAATCCCACCCTACAGACGTGGTCAAGGAAATGAGCAACCTCTCCTCTGTTTTCACTCAAAACTTGTTTTGGGGCAGATCCTCTCCCACTGGGCCTGGTACCTGGCTGGCAAAATGGGCAAAGGAAGGGGGCAGGTCCAGGTGTTAGCTACATCGCCCTCTCACAGCTTTTTGAAGTTAATTCAGTTCTTGGGCACAGCCCTGATGGTCATACTACCAGAGAAACAGAACACTTCCCCACACCCAAGGTCATTGTCTTAGCTCTTGGAGCAAGTTCACACCTCACCAGGGATCTATACATGCATGGGTGACAGTTGAAAGTTCTTGCAAATGGGGTTCTAGTGGCTTTAGACAGATACCAGATAACTTTTCTAAAGTACTTGTTTTAAAATATTTATTACAAATCTGACTTTGCCAATAAATTAGGCTCGTAATAAATATTTTAAAACAACCAAACATGACCTCTGAAACTGCTTTTTAAGCGGAGAAAACCAGTATGTATTTTAATATTGTATCCCATTACTTTTCTATGGAACAGCTAGCTACCCCTTCTACAGTGAAAGTAGCTCTGAGGGCCTTTTCATTGTAAGGACGGACATATTTAATATTAAAACCTCTACATGTGCTATTTTTAAATACCATTTGCCCTGTCTTTGGGGCATTTAAGGCCAACTCAGAGGTGACTTCATAATCTATCTATTTTTTACTTATTTTTATTAAAGTTTCAAATGACTCGAATACAGTGGGTGGCAATAATAATATGAAATGGTGAGAACAGCTTATGGATACCACATAATATTGCTCCCTCGAAGAGGGGCATAGGATCATGCAGCTACAGGTATAACGGAGCTGAGCTAGTTCAATGCATCAGGAAAGGGCAATGGATATAGCATGCAAGTACATTCACAATGAATACTATCAAAACTGCAGGGAAATATTTAAAAAAAATCACAGAAACTGTACTGCCTTTGGTGAGACAAGGACCATGATGAGTCCCGGCACACTAAAACGAGGAAGGACTGAATCAGTGGCTGTAAAGTTATATGTGGGAAAGGAGAAAGAACGGGATGTCAAGTGTCGAGAGTGCAGCATGACGCAAAGGAGACTGTGAGTTCAGAGGTGGGTAAACCAGGTGGCAGGAGGGGGTGGAGAAGCATGTGGGACGGGGCTAGGTGTCTCAGTCCTTGCAGGTTGAGAATCCTGTGAATCTGTATCTACAGAGAGCAAATTGGTGCGTAGGGGTTGCCAGTTATCCTTCAGTCTAGAGGTAGGAGGTTGGAGCAAGGCATACACTTCACTGGTAATGTCGCAATAGGACATGCTCTGGAGCCATTTCTTTACAGTGAGTGGTTGCCCCTTTACCTGGTGTAGCACCACCTCATGTATTGCAAGAAGAAGGGCTATCGCTGCAAAGTGGAGGATGAATTTCAGAAGGTCAAGTACATAACCAAGCAGGGCTGGGAAAGGGTCTGGATTTGGCCAAATCTCGGTCATGTGGGCCAGTCAGGAAAATACTTCAGTCCAAAAGAAAGCAATGTGTGTACAAGTCCATGCAATGTGTAAGAAGTCTGCCTGCACTGTGACATTTGGGACAGTCAGTGGATCTATCGGGGTCGAACTTGTGTTGATCCATCAGGGTGACATATGCCCTGTGCAGGAATTTAAAGTGTATTAGTGTATGGCAGTGGTTGGGCGATATCGTGTAAGTCTGTGTACAACAAGCAACCCACATCTAATCTGTGAGTTGGCAACCCAGATCGCGTTCCCAGAGTTTCCTAAGATTCGAGTCGCAAGTTGGTTGTCAGGCCACACTGTCATGATACAGCCTCGTCACCAATCGGTGTCCGCTGTCATCATCAATCAACAGTGTCAGAGGGGTAAATACATCTGGTGCCAGCGGATAGGTAGGAATTAGGTTTGGAGGACATTACATAAGTGGTGCATCATGAAGTGGCCAAAGACCATGGCAGAGGTGCAGAGGGAGTCAGTAGAATGCGATAGGATGTGTCCGTCCGGGAACAGATCTCCAAAGGTAAGGAGGATGAATCGTGTCAAGGTGCGCTTAATCAAGGATTTACAGGTGAGGGGGAGCCAGGGATTATCTGAAAGATACAGTAAAGGTCAATAGAGTATCAAAGCTCCTAACGTTCGTTGAAGTTTACGCCAGGGCCAGCATGTGGTGGATAGTGTTTGGATGTACGTAGGGTCATGAGGAATCCCTTTCAGAGGAATGGAGGCTAGAGGTATTGGCGTGGCGTGGTCAATCTCAGGTTTGGCATATGGGATTCTGGCATCGGCATGGTACCAGTCGTGAACAAACTGGCACTACGCTGCTAGATAATACAAGTGGAAGTAGGGTGAGTCCGAAGCCACCCCTCTCATATGGGAGAATTAGCGTGTCCCAGCCGAGGTACAGTCGTTTGTTGGCCCAAATACGTTGCAACAGCAAACTACGTAGTGTGGCATAAATGGAATTGGTTAGAGGAATGGGGATATTTTGACACAGATATAAGTGGTGGAGGACCACCTTTTTAATTATTTCAATGCAGCTCGCTACAGATAACAGTAAGCGGGTCCATCGTTCCACTTGGGTAGCCAGAGCATCTACCACAGGGCCATAGTTCACCCGCACTACTTGTTGTCATTCGTGATGCAGGTAAATATCTGAGTATTTTACAGCACCGTCTCACCAGATCAGGGGATAGTCACAGATAGTTTGGGGAGTAGACTCTGTCAGAGGGAAAGGTTCAGTTTTGGACCAATTAATCATCAATCCAGAGTGGCCACTGAAGCAACCCACCTCCCGCAGAACTAGGTTAAGGTTTTCCATAGGCTGTCTCACAAACAACAGCACATCAGCATATAGAGACATGAGTAGGGGCCCCAGGCGAAACTATAGACCAAGATGCATGTGGTGTCTCTGGTGATGACTTACCAGGGGGTCCATGGCTATAATAAAGAGTAATGGAGATAGGGGACAACCCTGTTAATTGCCGCGGGTGATGAAAAAGGATGGGGTAAGGGAAGAGTTAACCCTAATGTGTGCATGGGATCGGTATATAAGAGAATGTTCAGTGACGAGAAGACATGAGGGACTCCTAGTTTGTGTAAAATGGCATGAATGAAAGGCCACTCTAAGGAATCAAAAGCCTTCTCTGTGTCAAGGAGGACAATCGCGGGAGAGTGTCAGGGGAAATCCGGTTGAGAACGGAGAAGATGGCACGGAGGTTTAAAGAGGTGGATCGGTGTGGAACAAACCCAGATTGTGTGGCGGAAATTATTTGGTCTATGAGGAGGAGCAGTCGGTTAGAAAGCACTTTGGCAAGGATTTATTTAAAAAAAAAAAATTTTTTATCCTCATTCACCTCAGACCTCCGTGGCCAAGGCAGCTGCCTGTACCTTACACGTTGTTGATTGCAGGTTTAGGATTTCACCCCCCTGCTGGTACTCCTGCGTACTGGGAGGGCACAGTCCCGAAACGGGCACTGTCACTCTCCAATGTGGTCCAATATACACTGGCGACTGCTGATGTTGGCGATAGGGGAGCGAGAGAGGCCCAACACAGTCTAGAGAGATCCAGAGAGGTATAATCATAGGACCAATTTCTATTAACAAAGATACGGATACATAATCAGGATTCTCAACAGTTCTCACGCCCCTCAGCATTTAACCATCTTAATAAAAAGTCCCAATCTGCTTTTTTCCTCCTAGTCTGAATCCCTCTCATATCTAGCTTGGACGTCGAAATGACCAAAGCCAGCCACTCAACGTGCAAAGGAGACAAGCATTCCACCCATTCTTTGCATATTTCCCTCCTGGCTAAAAGTATGGCATAAAAGAGGAAGGCCCTTGTTGGACCTGTAACTTTGCTGGAGATCCCAAATATTATCAAGGAGAGGCTCACTCAACTTCTACCCAAAAGTCAGAAATGGCTGGACATTCCTGGAACATATGTATATCAGATGCTTTCTCCAGGTCACATTTCTTGCATCTGACAGGGGGTCCTGACATCATCTTCGACAGCCTTTGGGGGGGTAAGTAGGCCCTATGAGTTGTGAACAGATGGTTTCTTCTTAGCCATGCCGGCTTAACTATGGAGAACAGAATGCTAAACGATGTTTGCCAGAGATGTTCCCAGGGTTTGTCTGGCAAACAAGCACCCCACAGTTCCTGTGCTAATTTAAAGTCCCCATCTATTGCCTCTTCAATGCTCCAATACCACGTGGAGACCTCCTTCTTCCCCTTCGGCCTTTCCACAAGATGTTCCTCTAAAGTATTTCCTATACCAATGGGTGATTTCAGGTTTTGGACCCAGCTTTGAAGTTGGATATATTTAAATTTAGAGATGCCCCCTTCCAAGATGGTGTAGAGCGTTGGCCAGGGTAAAAGTGTGCCTTCTTGAGCTAGGTCACCCCATACCTTAAGCCCGGCCTCTCTAAGTGGCTGTGCTAATTTATCCTTTAGGCACCCTGGTGCACCGGGGGATTCCCACAAGGGGGCAAAACTAGAGAAATAGCTGAGGCCCGTCAGCCGTCTAATATTTGCCCATGTTCTAGCCATTGCCTGTAGCACTTTTAGCCTTATATTTTTAAAGAACTTGGGCTCTCCATATTTAAACAGGAAACCCTCCTGGACCAAGCTGTCACCCTTTAGCATCGCTGAGAACATTGTACCTACCCCAGCACAATCTGGTGTTTTTAAGAGCATCCTAGAATGGGACAATTGGAAGGCCCAAGCATAGTACTGCAGGTCCAGCAGTGAAAGTCCTCCTTTCTCCCTCCTACGTCTCAACTTCCTCCAGGTGATTCTGGTTCCTCTATAGGCCCAAATGAATGAATTAATAGCCTGCTGAAGTTTATCTATAGCCAGTTTGCCAAAATGTAGTGGAATAGCATTGAAGAAGAAGGTAATTTTGGGGAGCACTATCATTTTGACCAGATTCACCCTCCTAAAGATTGACAAAGGAAGGTGGGCCCAACTCTTCAGAAGCTTCTGGCACTCCTTTGTTACATTAGGCAGGCTAGTCTCTGAGATTTTGTCGATGTCCTGTACTATCCAGACCCCTAGGTACCTCATCTCACTTTAGGTCTGGTATTGGCACTCCCCTAAGTTCCATGACATAACCTCGGTCTTCTCAGCATTTACCTCATACCCTGATATCCTGCCGAAACCTTCAGCATGCTTTATTACCACTGGCAAGGCAATAGAAAGGTCAGAGAAGAGGACCAGTACATTGTCGGCATAAAGAGCCACTTTTATCTCCCATCCCTCGTGCTTGAATGGTAGGATGTTCACCTCATCCCTCAGCCTCTGAGCAAATGGCTTGATATACAGATTAAAGAGGAGGGGAGATAGGGGAGATAGGGGACAGCCCTGTCTGGTGCCCCTAGTGATTTTAAAGGGGCTAGTTAGGTTGCCATTGACCAGCAGTTTCGCAGACAGGTCTTGATAGATCAGCTGGATGGCTCTGCAGAATTTTACACCGAAATTATATTTCTCCAGAACAGCCAACAGATACACCCAGTTGGCCCTATCAAAGGCCTTAGTAGCATCTAAGGTCATAGCTGCAAGGTGAAGCGAGTACGTTCTGGCTAGATCACTCGCACCTATAAGATTGTATGTAAGTTCGTATAATTTTCTGCCCTTAACAAAGCCCTTTTGGTCGAAGTGCAGCATATCCCCTGCTACTGTTCCCAGCCTATCAGCTAGAACCTTGGCAAAGATTTTGTAATCTGCATTTAGGAGTGATATGGGCAGTGGCGGCTCCCATAGGGCGTGCTGCGGGGCGGTGGGCGGGGCGGGGGAGCGGCAGGGTGGGGGTAGTAAACTCGGACATACGACAGAACGGAGGAACATAATAATTACTTTCCTCCGTTCCGTCGTATGTCCGAGTTTACTAACCCCCCACCCTGCCCCTACCCCACCCCGCCCCACCGCCCCGCAGCATGCCCTATACGAGCCGCCACTGGATATGGGTCTATAGGCAAGGAATTTTGTTATCAAAATGTAAAAGTGACAGAGGCCTTCAGGAGCTACAATATTGCGGGTCCTTGCATGGTTTGAGTAGTAAAGTGATCACAGCTTCACGAAGAGTGGGGGGACGCTGTTCGCAAGAGATTCTGAGTACAAGGCTAATAGGTGTGGAGCAAGAGTGTGTTTAAATTGTTTGTAGAACTCCCCGAACTTCATAATGTATGAAAGGAGGTTTCAAGCCTGTTAAAAGGGGTATTTTAAGAGGTTGATTCTGCAGTTTAAACCTTCGCATCCAAGTTATTGGTGGCAAGCCTAGAGCCATGTTTACATTCCACTATAGTGGATGACACGATGAGTGCTGCAGTGCACTTATAGCATTTAAATTACAGGCCCTGGGTACACTGTGGTACCATATACTAGGGACTTAAGGTGAGTTAAATATGACAATCATAGGTATGCCTATTTCATCATGTTTAAAGAGGAAGCACAGTCACTTTGCCTCTGATTAGCAGGGGTTAAGTGCACAGAGTTCTACAGCCAACAGAAACAGCTAAGGTAAAATCTGGGCTGGTATCACACAAAGGATGGTCATCTCCAACAGGCATGTTGCATATGACTTTCCCCATTACATCCTAGCACTGCCTCTCTGGTAGGTGGGCTGTGTTCAAGTGTTAAGGGGCTTCCTCTTTCCTCTTGTACAAGGGTCTAGTGTTTTGGCCCATGTGCATGTGTTTCTCCCATTTACAGTCGGAGATGAGTATGTGTCAGATTATTAGGGGTTAGTTGTGTCATGTTGCTGGTATTATAATCTTGGCTGCCAGGTTTCATCTATGACCTTGAGCTCTCTCTCCAAAGCTGAAGATTCTGAATACTCAAAATTGTCTTCTTTGCTCTGTCTGTGGTTGCAGGTCAACTATGGTCCAACTCCTAACCAAGGATTTTGAACTACAACCACGGGCTAAAAGTGAAAAGGACTTCAATAGGAAACCCATTCTTGAACCACTTCATACCCATTGAGTACCAAGAGTAAAATATCCAATGAAATTAAAGAAAGCCAGGGGCAAAAGAAGCCCCAATCTATCCTTTATTGTAGTTAATTTTAAAGTTTTAAATAGAAATATCTCCCAGAAGCACAGCATGTCAATAATAGTCAATGGTTGTTGTAAAACAGGACCTAAGCGCAATTTGACGGTGACCGTGCTAGAACACGGGCTGGATACACCAACCAGTTCATTCTGGGCAAGTCCCAATCCACCTCAGGAGTATACTTCCAAAGCCCCCGAGGACCTCAGTGTAGGTACTTAAAACTCACTGGGTGTCAGGCAGACGCCAACAGTAGGGTCCAGTCAAGGACCAGTTGACACTGGTCATCTGGGCAGTTGTAGGGAAGGTCTCTCGTAGCTTTTTTTGCTGTGGCTCAAACAAGAGGTCAGCCTTATGACCCTTGGAGTCCACTTCATTGTTTTGGGTACCAGAAGGAGAGCAGGCCCAGTCCTTTAGAGCTCTTCTCATGTCTCAGGCAACAGGTTGAGTCCTCTTCTGATCTTCCACAGGCCCATGAGTGTTCTGAAGTGGGGGCCTAGAGATACCACATTTATGCTTTACAAAAGCTTTTGGGTGGGAATGTCTCCTCAGGATGCCCTACGAAATGGAATAAAGGTTCTTGGGGCTAACCCTACCACTTTGGGCATTTTCAAGATGGCAAAAGTCTTCAAGCACACTAAACGTGGGCTCTGAAGGCTGGGTGTGTGTGTGTGTGTGGGAAGAGTACTATGGTAATCCTAGTGTCCCCCAACATCAACCCTGCTACAGTGACAATAGTTTTTGGGCCTTTTCACTATAGAGCCACATGAAACATTAAACTTTTACATGTCCTACTTTTAAATACCATGCACCCTGCCTGATGGGCAGTAAGGCCTGCATAGGGGTGATTTATTAATATTTAATAGGAAGATTTAGCCCTGTTAAAATGGGTTAATTGAGAGGTTGAATTTTCAGTTTAAACCTGCACAGCCAGGCTACAGAGGGTAGGCTTGCAGTTATGTTTACACTGTCACTTTAGTGAGTGGCACAGTGGTTGCTGCAGTCCACTTATGACATTTAATTTACAGGCCATAGGTATGCTTTTGTTCCATATAATAGGGACATATAGGTAAATTAATTATACCAATCAGGGGCATGCCAATTTCACCTGGTTGAAAGATGAAGCAAAGTCACTTTACCTCTAGTTAGCAGGGGTGAAGTGGCCGGCACAGAATTCTACAGCTAACAAAAACAGTCAAGGCAAAAATCTGTCTTTGCACCACGGAAAAGATAGCAATTTCCAACTGTGATATTTGTGACTCCTGCCACAGTGGCTTCCCTTGTGCTCCCTGCTGGGCTTAAGGTTTGGGGATCACCTGTTGCCTGCTTCTCTTCATTTGCGGCCCTCATCTCCTAAATCCAATCTCTGAGATTTTCTGGAATTCATTTTAGTGAGTCCAGCCATAATGGCCTCCCTTATGTGCCTTAATGGGCTATGGAGCAGGGGAACTACATTCCTTGCACTTTCATTGTATTCTTCATCTCTCTGACCTCTTCCTCTGGGTCCTTTAGGAAAAGGTTTAATGACTTTGACCACCATGGCTTTTCTTATGCTCCTTGCTGTGCTGGGCTTAGAGGATGCCTTCTGCCTGTTTGGTATGTTCTTTATGGGGCACGTGTTTCATTGTTCTTTAAACCAGGCCTTTTGGGACAAAGTTTGATGGCCACTCTTGAGCTCCTTGTGATGCTTTGGGATTACCTTTGCTTTTCTAGGACCTTTTTCTTTGGCTTCGCTCCCTTGGACTTTGTCCTGGGGGTTGCAGTGATGTTTGGTGACTATGCCCTCTGTGGCATACCGACAACTCCCTGTGGTACTTTTGGTTTGGGAGTTGATTTCTGTCTGTAAGGATCTTTTGTCTGCCAAGATCCTTCTTTTGGACCTTGTTTCTTTGGCTTTTTTTTCTGGGCAGGGTTTGGCAGTATTTCATAATTCTGTTCTTGTTCGCTTTTCTTTTCATTCTCCCTTTGTAAAGGGTGATTTTGACGTTTTAGCCTTGGGTCCTAAATGGATTGACTTGCTACTTGATATGCTAGGCCAGGTATCCTGAGTGCATGTTCTTGGTCTGAGAATTTTCCATCATTTTTATTCTTTGTGGGTTGGTTTTTGGTTTGCTCCCAATTTGTGCTCCATGCTGGTCCTGGTGCACGTAGCGATGCATTGGTACCCAGGATGTCTCTCTTTCTGGTTAAGTAAACTCCTTTGAGGAGTAGTATCTAGTGGCTGTGGTTTCTGCAAGAGTTCTTGTTAGTGTTAACGGCTCATCAGGGTGCTTCCATTGCCTAGTTGTCCCAATGCCCCTTTCTCCCAAGGGGGAGGTGGGTTCTGGGCCCTTTTATGATCCTCTTTACTTGCTAGAGAATTGCTGCTTCCCCTTCCTCTTCTTCTGTGTTTAGTAGAGGATTAAGGAGCACAGTGGCATTATTTCTCTTGGTCACGCTATATTCTTGGCTCATGATATTCCGCTCTCTGTTGTGTTGTGTCTAGCTTTGCTTGCTAGGTTCATTTGGCACCCATTACAACTCTCTCGAGGGTACCTGGGTGTTGTTGGCCCCCATGTTTGATGGGCTTTAAGCTTCCAGCTGTGCTTCTATGCTCTTTCCAGGTAAATTTCTTTCCTACCAGTGGTCTGCCTTGGTCCTTTTGACTTCTCCTGGTTTTGAGGCTTCTGTTTTGCTTCCATCTGTGGTTGAAGAGGGTGGCCACTTGCTGGGATTCTCTTCATTGTGTCTGATGGTGCTGTCACACACCCTGCACCCTGTCTCAGGTTTCTAGGCATTGTGAAGATCTTCTTTGTGCCTCCGCTGACTTATCTTGGCTGTGGGCTTGGCGTTCTTTTCCCTTAAGAACCTTATTTTGGTTGATTGGATCCTTTTGTATGGTTCCTCCTGTGAATCTTTCAGTCCAGGTCACTTACACGCCTGTAGTGCAGTAGGTATGATATGCTCCTACTTTATCTGATCCTCTGGTCTTCCATCTGGTGATCTGTAGGCCTGGTGGGACCACTGCTGCTATTTGATTTTTGGTCTTGTGGAATATAGGTGTTTGATGATTTCTGGTGGGTTAACGGAGGTGCCTGTGACCTTTCCTTCCTGCTCCATTTCCTCTGCTGCTTTAGGATTCCTTCCGGGTGCTTATTGAGTTGCCTGTGTTTTTTTGTGGCTGGTTCAGTATTGGGTCATGAGCTTACTGCTTTGACGTAAGGACAGGGATGAGGGTGAGGGTGAGGAAGGGATGAAGAAGTAATGCATGAGTAGGGGATTGGTTTAGCTAGATCAAATGGTGACTGAGGGAGAAGGATACACCTCACCCTACTGATGTAAACATTGGGAAGAGGAATGGCAATCAAAGTAATGAATATCACTGGTAAGGAGCACATTATTGGAGTACACCTTCCTTATATGTAACCAGGAAGTTAGAACTCTGGCTATGTGCTGAATAACATTCACACACAATCCAAATGCTCTAGAAGCAGCTTGCCTTTAAATTGGACACAAACAGCTTTTTTTCACACAAAAGATATCTGATCTGACCATTTCCATTTATTTCACAAATACTTGTGATTGTTCTTGTATGTTATCCATTCTGTGGTTTTGCTAGCTGACACTTTTGTGTACGCAAGTTAGGACGAATTGTACCATTGTATTCTGGAATGTGCAGTTGGCACTGTGGCAGTGACAGGTTTTGGCCTGGCGTGAGGAAAGATGGGTGAATGTCTCTTCAGAGGGTACCATGGCATTAGTGCTTGAAATACCAACTAAATACTACATATTGTTTTCTATAGTGTTGGGACATGCTGTGTACTTAAACTGTTTCTATTACTTTTTACATTATGTTTTTGCATTTTTTGGATCAATATTTATTTTAGAAATATTGCCTAATTATTAGCATCTTTAATATATTTTGCACTGCAAACTTGTAACGTATTAAGAATCAATTTAATATAATATTCCTGAATGTGCGCCATTGTCCTCTACCCAGCTATATTTATAAGACTTGAGACACGTTTAATCCACTAGTTAGGTTGAGATTCTCCAGTTTTTAATTAAAAGTGGAATGTCTCCAATTGCTGCAGTATGATGGCATGATCAGACACAGCAGCATTCATGCCTCTCATTGGTTCTTCTGCTCGAACATGTTTACCCATTGTAAATTCGTCTCAGAATACCTCAAACCTTTCTGTACTCACACTACGTTTGACACCATAACTAACTCTTGAGACGATAAACAGGCAAGAGAATGATTTGGGCAATAAAATAACTATTGTGTTGTTGCTCATCTACCACTTGTTTCATTTATTGTTCAAGAAAACAGTTACACTACTATTCCAGTGGAGACAACAGTTCACCCAAAAAGGTGTGTCAACTTCCAGTCACCTTGGGTGCCAGGAAACATGCAGAACCTCAACAGGAAAAGCCCAAATTTAAGTAACTTTATAGAGTTAACTACTCGGCTGCTAAACATGTACAAATGATAAGCTCAAATTTGCAATAATGTTAAGTGAATCACTGTGCCCTACTTAACTTCCTCAAACCAACGGGAATAAGCAATCTATTGAAAATTTGCATATACTTTTGTTTTATATGAAATAGAAGTAAATGTCCAGAATTTTGACTGTCCATTTTTAACCTTCAGAAATAATATTGACTATAAATAATGTTTCTCTTTTTAACATTCACATCTTATGTTAACTTTCAAAATACCTTGAAGCATTTTTGATTATATTATCATTTATTCAGGAATATATGATCTATTTTAACCTGTAAAAACAAAACATTTTAAACATGAGAATATTAAATGATACTGATAATTCAACTTGCTTATATTCAATATCTTTATGGAACCCCTCATGAGCGGCCTGTGGAATAACGCAAAAATTAGCAGGGTAATATACATATTAAAGTTCAGATATATGAATATGATTTATTCATTTTGACCACTAATACTAAGGTATGCCTGTGAATTATACATATTTCGTTAGATTCTGGCTGGTTTGCAGAATATTAGATACATTTTTTTTATTACATACTTTATTGGGATTTTATTGTCGTGCAGATCCTACTAATCCGTAGGATCTGCGCATTTGTTGGTCAACATAAACTAGAGGATTGGTGCCTAGACTGATTTCGGACACCCCAGCAGGCCAGCTAGCTCACAGTGCCACTGTAAGCCCCCCTAACCTTATCAGGTACCGAACAGTTTCTGGCAACCACTGAGCATGACAGCCCTGACCCCTCAGGCATCGCGGAAACAGATCAGAACCTTTCACTCAGTCGCTCGTGCGTACTCGTTCTCATAGAAATATACAGAATACACAGTGGGACGTTTTCATATATTTATTGAACCAACATTATTCTTGTACAGAATACATGTGCTGCGATAATCAGTAGACAGAAGAAGATGAAAGTGATTACAAGCACCAAAAGCGTAAATAGTAGATATAGTTCTACCATGGTGCTAAAACAGTGTATATATGCAGGCATATAACAAGGCAGTAATCTGGCATACTTCTACTATGCAGAACCCTACTCTGAGTGTACCTAGAGTGTGTGTAGGTATGAAGCCAAGAATCCCCCCTAGGGATAAGCCAGCCCCATTACCTGCTGAGAGAAAATGCTGGAGCCCGTCTTGGTCATGAACCGGACTCCGCCTCACGGAGAAACCAGATCGCTGCGTGGGGAAGACTCCGCTTGCAGGGACCCTCGGTGTTAGCTGAAGTGCTTCCTCTAACAATCTATCAGAATTCTCATTATTTATAATAGAAAGCAGCCTTGCGGTCTAAGTGTAGATCAGAGATGTTATGGATATGTAGATAGCTCTGTCGCCCCGTGGATTAAGATAAGACAACATTTGTACATAGTGCGTAGAGAGGCCTAGTACATGATGCTTGAGGCATCATGATAATGTTGAGCGAAGCTGGATGTTTAAACAAAGTAGTTTCAGAGAGACTAATCCAACATTGTCGTACATACAAATATGTGCAAAAGTTCATGGCTGAAATGTTATTGTGAGGACAATGTAAGAAATAAGCTGCTTCACTACATGGGTCTAACCCTTGAATATAACATTATAGTGGAAAACAGAAAGGGCAACATAGAGATCATCTTCACATCCAGTATATATATCCCTAATACACTGGGTATTTAGCAAAGCATATGTATAAAAGAGAACTTACGTTGCATGCAAGGGTTTGTATGTGCATGGTAATGCTCATGATGCAGCAATGCCTACAACAAAGTAAGGTAACAATATACGTAGGTCGCACCTGTTGGTCAAAAAGGAAGCAACAGCACCAAACCCCCCTATCCAACACCCCGTCCAGTCATCGCTCAAGTGAAAGTGTACATGTGTTAGATCGATATTCCAAATCTCTACTAGGAAACCATGAGTATAATAAGTGGGGAAGTGGCCCCAGTTAAGCAGGTACTTCAAAGAGGCCATCTGAGTCTATGGGCTGGGTCAAAGCAGAATGGTATGCAGTTCCTAGTGAACACTATAGGTTGACGTATGATTAGTGTAATGAGTTACACACTAAGAGCAGGAGAACATTACCTCCTTTTGGAAAAGAGACCCTCACACACCCCCCATCAGTGGGATTTCTTGCTTCATCATCGGGTCTGCTCCTTATCGGGTTGGCGCTGCAATACCCGATCGGCGCCCTTAACGGGGCCTTTTGGCGGAGATCTTTATTTCCTTTTGCCGTAAGGTGCCGTGCGTGTGAGGGCCTAGTGAGTGTAGATGTAGTGAGTGTAGAAGTGAGGTTAAAACAAAAGGGGGTGGTCCACCCAAAACAACTTAATGATCGTGGCCACTCTCCTCATTAAAAACGTGACAGTAGCGCACCCCTGTTATAAGGTCACGGGGCTGTGCGCATTTTGGGTCAACATGTTTCTTGCCAATACTTCAATTAGAAGGCAATTCTTCAGGACCAAATCAAGATCTATCCACACTTTTTGGTAGGGGTACACAATTAACTAATAAAGTGACCACTCTTACAGCACCCTAAAAAGTGGTACCTGCAGATCTATGACATCAACCTGTAGAAAAATATAAGTGTAGAAGTATATCAGGACATTGCATGAACCTACTATACTTATATAGTGTTCTAATTAAAAATGTGATAAAAGGGCATGCATCACACACAGTGGTAGTGACCATGCACAAAGCGATATGGAGTAGCAAAGAGAATTAAAAACTATGATAACAAAGGAGCATTATGTATGAAATATGTAAAATATGCTTGCTCCTAGCGTCAAGAGAACTCACCCAGTCTGGGTCAAAGAGATGTTACATCGGTGGCCGGCGAGCTCGAACACTGAATAATACAGTGTCCTTGATTAGGCGAGAGATACAAAGAAATTAGTCAAGTTCTGTAAAGTAACTGTCAGTATCGGGTACTCAGGCACAGGAGGATGATTACACCAATAATGAGGGTTGATGCTCTTGTAGCGCATGTGTCATGTTACCCCCACGCTAACCGGTGTGGTCCCACAGCCTAAAAAACCCAAACGTCACCTAATAGGTAAACTTGGGGTGTCAGCCGAGAGGTCCACCCACCTCGTGTTCGGGAACAGGCTCAGCGTGTACAATCACAACTCATCCACATAACAATAAAAGGCTGAATACACAGGGTACACCTCCGACCTACTGGTAAGTAACCCACTGCCCCCAACATGGCCACACCCATCTCCCCATGACGAGTCATGGCAAAGTGTTGGTGAGTGAAGTGGGTTCCCTAGCAAACACTAGAACCTGTGCGCCACTCGTGGAATCAGCATTAGTTCCAACGTAGTGCCCCGGTATGGATTGTAATCTCGCCCATGTTCTGTCACAAGCCCTTAAGAAGCCAGCACAGGTACTTACTTGGACATCCGCGCATACAGTCAGCAGACCTACCCCAGCTCTGCCGGTGCCGCTGGTACACTGGAAGCCGACAGTGCTTCCCTGTATACTCACCGCGCGGCTGATTCAGGGGGCGGGTACTTCCGGATGCACGTAAGCCGCGTTCGGTCATGCGCACTGTTTACAACTGGCGCCATACTGCGATTGGCTTGTAAAGTCTGTGGTTGGTTCCTCACGTTGCCAACCAATATGGTAGTAGCGTCCTGGAGGTCGAGCTGCTCCTTAATAGAATTGGCTATGTCGGTCGGCAAAGGTAATGTGTGGTGTATATCAAATCATGTCTAGGGCACACTGGGCCTATCAAAATCATCAGGATGCGCCCTACTAGTATATCACGACTACAGTGTAATAGTCCCACGGTCGTGATGATAGGTGTTATCTGATATCACGGGGGTGAACCGTTCATTTATGACCCCAATGTTGCCTAGGTGTACAAAATGTTACAAAGTGATCATATTCCAAGTGCCAATTATAGGAATCCGGTTACCCGGTGGACTCATAAATGGAATGAACTAAAGTGGCCAAAGGGAACACTATTGAGAAGGTAATGTACGACAATTAGCGTCATACTACATCCTGTATGTGAAACTATCAACGACAGACCCTCTCCCGACCTCCAAGTAATGAAAATCTTACCGAAGGTGTACTGATTCCAGGCTTGATACTCATCTCGTCAGTGATGCCCAAGGAATGTCTTCATTTAGACCCTCTCTATCAGATGCCAATCGCAGTACCCATCTTTGTTCGATTCTGAAGAGGGCACCTTTCGTTATACCAGGGTGTGCTTCTAGGACACACCATCTGATGGAATCTGGTGGATGGTGCAAGGTGTTAAAGTGTGCCATCATCTTAGTGTTGGTCTTGTGGCACCTGACATTGCTACGGTGTTCCGTGATGCGAATCTTTATGGGTCTCGTGGTCATCCCTATATAAAGGAGATTGCACGGGCACAACAACATGTAGATGCAGTTATTCGTGTTGCAGTTCGTGTGTTTATTAAGCTGCCACCTGAACCCATTAGCAAATGTGATTTCTTTAGTCATCTTGGTAAACGGACACACAGAGCATGAACCACAGGGGTAATGTCCCTTCACAGGTGGCATATCCCACAAAGATCTTTGGGCTATTGTGGTGTGTACCTTGGGTCTTGTATGTATTAACATGTCTTTGAGGTTGCTCGTCCGTTTAAAAGCAAACCTCGGTGTTGGGAACTGTAGATCCCCTGTATTCAGGATCCCCCAATGTTTCTTAATGATGCTTTTTAATTGGTTGGAATCAGGTGTAAATGTGGTTACACAGGTCAGTGAATCATTTTTTGTTTCTTTAGGTCTGATTTCTAGTAAGCCTTCTCTGTTGTGATTCCTTGCTCGTTTTTGAGAGAGAGCTATGTTGCATAGGGGATAATCCCTACTGCGTAGGTGTCTTTCCAGAACCTGGGACTCCTTTTGGAAGTCTGTCACCGAGCTACAGTTCCTCCGGATATGGAGGAACTGGCCAAATGGAAGGTTTTGTTTAAGGGCTCTCGGGTGGTGACTGCTGAAATGTAACAGACTGTTCTTGTCTGTAGGTTTACGGTAAAGAGTAGTACTGATCTGACCCCCATCCAGTTTTATTAGTAGGTCCAGGAATGGTATCTCACATTCAGAGATAGAGCTTGTAAACTTAAGAAATGGGTTAAGAGTATTAATCCATTGGAAAAAGTCTTCACACCTAGTCCGATCTCCCTTCCAAAGGATCAAGATGTCGTCGATGAATCTTTTCCATAGGAGCACATTCGCCTGAAAGGGGTTGTTGGAATCAAGGATCTCCCTTTCCTCGAACGCTGCCATGTAAAGACATGTCAGGCTCGGCGCGAAGGTGCTCCCCATGGAAGTGCCCTGTGTCTGGTGATACAATTGTTTATTATGTTCAAAAAAGTTTTCAGTAAGGGCCAAGGTCGCACACTCAAGGATGAAGGTCACTGGGGTGGAGGAGGCCCATTCGATCCTGCCCAACGCATCCTCAATTACGTCCAGGGTAGCCCTCTGTGGGATATTAGTATAGAGGGCCTCAACATCCAGGGTAACTAGTAGATTCACCTCCTCTGGATGTTGGACCCCTATGGGCTGGGTGTCATGCTAGTACAAGGAAAGGATGCTCATCCTCTGCCCCTACTCCTGCATCCCCAGATGGAGTGGCTAGGTACTCGTGATCAAGATAGCCATCCCGCTTAAGATCGTCCAGTAGCCCCTCCCAGGCTCGGCTGTCTCCATTGGGACCCTCCCATGCTTGGCATCCTTCATCATAGTCATACTTTCATACTCAGCCCACCGTGTGAGGTCACTGCGCCACCTTGCTAGCTACGGGATCTTGGCACTCTTCCGGTTAATGGTAATTAGCCCCTTGGATAATATCAGTGCGAGGTCTATGAATTTAGTGGTCTCCTTGCGCTTGGCTGGTCTAGAATGCACACCGAGGATGAGAGTTCCGCGCTGCGGTCAGTGATGTCATTAGTGACTGCTAGCACATCCGTCCAGAAGCCTACAAGGTGTGGGCAAGCCCACATGATGTGTAACAGATCAGCTCCCTCCATACCACACCTAGGGCATGTAGCATGGGCGGTACAAAAATATTGATTAATTTTGTCCGGTGTGAGATACGCATTATACAGGTAGAAAAAATCAGTTAACTTGAAACGGGCATGCCGCACAATTCTGGGGGTAGTGGTAAGGACCCATGCCCAAATTGCATCAGAAATCAGGGTACTGATGTCAGCTGCCTATTTGTCCCTCAGGTCCAGCAGGGGGGTAAGCACATCCTCCTGCAGAGCGGTGTTAAGGCTCATGATAGATTTGCACTTGCCCAATGTCATAAAAAGAATCCAACACATCTTATGCAGTGCAGGTTCAGCATGGCCATACCCCACCTTCGAGGCAGCATAAACAAAAGTTTCCCATAGGGCAAGAACAGTCCCACTGGTAAATTGAATGCGAGCTGTAAGTCCTGAAAGGTCTGCAGTTGTCCATAGCATATAGGTCTACTAGCATCTCGATACCTAACGTCATCCAGTCCATCAGTTGCGTCAGGCCCACGCATGCAGAAATGCCGCGATCCAACTGGGGGATATCTCCAGAGAGCAGGAGTTATTGTTTTAGATTTTTGTAGGTAGTATATCAGATCCAGCAGTATTTGGCCACAGCCTGTAGGCTCCTCGGCCCAGCCCTGGCCATTTTGGGATCTAGGATCAATTGGGACAACTACTGAGACATGGATGTGTTCGGCCCCCCCATACCCCACAGAAATCTGGCCGCCATACAATCCAACACGTCAGACTTTGCATCTGAGCTGCCAGATAATATGACACAAAATCAGGGGCTGCAAGGCTTCCATCAAGGCTAAGGCATTGAAGTTTCAGGACAGCCACTCTACACCGGTCCTTATTCCAAATCAGATCCACCAACAGTGAGTTCAGGTCCTTGAATTTACTTTGGGGTATGATTATGGGTAGGGTAGCAGAGAAGAAGAGTAGCCTGGGTAATGCCACCATTTTGGCCACCGAAATTCTACCCATCACTGAGAGGGGAAGCATCTTCCAGAATCCCACCCTGGCTCGGAGCACCGCGATCGCTTTCCTGACATTACCCTACAGGGTGTCAAGTTTGTTTTGATAGAGCTGAACCTCCAAGTGATGAAATGAGGTCTGTTCCCAACTAAGCCCCTCAGTGTCCATGGCATGCCCTTCCATGGGTCATAGAGGGATGAATCAGGACTTCTGCCAATTTACACGCACCCCAGACATAGCCCTGAAGCCATCCGGGAGCCAGGGAGGCCCTGGCTACTAAGTCTGTGCGCCTATCATTAAGAAAAAAGAGTATGTTATCCACGTACAATACAATATGCTCTATCTCCCTAAAGGCATCGAGACCATCATAGTGCACGCCCTGCGGAGCCCTGCATGCCAGAAGTTCAACCATGATGGCAAAGAGTAGGGGGGACAAGGGGCACCCCTGTCTTGTGCCTCGCTCCACACAATAAGCATCAGGGATCACTCTGCCAACCCTCACCATAGGGGAAGCATACAACAGTCTTGTCCAGTCAATGACTCTCTTGCCCAAACCTACTTTATCTATCACAGCATATATGTATTCCCAGTCCAAGCTGTCAAATGTGTTCTCTACGCCAACGGACAATATCATCGTATTGGGACTTAACTGTGGGGTTGCCAGCAGGATCGCTGTAACTCCTCAAATGTTTAGGGTCATCTTACGTTCTGGTATAAAACCAGTTTGATCAGCCTGGATAATGTGCTGCATATAGGGCAAGAGTGATGTGGCCAGTATTATGGCCAACATTTTATAGTCAAACTTTAACATTGTTGGAACTGGCCTTCTCTGCAGGGTTATTCCCAAACTTTTTGTCTTCCTCCGCCTATTTTTATGACCTTATTTTTGTTGGCCTTAAGACTCTGGGCACTTTACCACTGATACTCAGTGCTAAAGTACATGTGTTCTCTCCTCTAAACATGGTATGATTGGTTTACACCTTTTTGGCATATACCCAGGGCCTGTAAATTAAATACTATTAGTGGGCCTGCAGCACTGCTTGTGACACCCACAGAAGAAGCCTTTCAAACCTGTCTAAGGCTTGCCACAGCAGGGCCTGTGTGTGCAGTTTACTGCCAAATCAGCTTGGCATTTAACACTACTTGTCAAGTCTTAAACTCCCCTTTTATTACACATGAGGTTGCCTCTAAGGTAGGCCCTCAGTAGCCCTATGAGAAGGGTGCTGTGTAAGTAAAAGGTAGGAGATGTGCCTTTATGTGTAGCATGTCCTGTAGTGACACGCAGCCTTTTTCGTTTTTCACTGCTGTGTGGCCTACTCTTCTCATAGGATAGCATTGGGAATTCCCTTATATAATAATATTAATATAACGTTTATTTTGGGCACAGCCCATAAAACACATCAAGGTTAAAACGACAGAAACACTCATAAGTACATTAATAAGTTGTGCAATATACAGTACATCATAATTCAGTTACCATACTATAAAAACATGCTAAAAAGTAATCTACAGACATTGAAGTACCTGCTTAAAATTTTTGGCCAAGCATAACAATCGGTTTAGGTACAATTGAGTGATTACTATAAAGTGTTATAAGATGCTAAGGTGGAGTTCCAGCTACTTACCCTTAATAACCGAACCGCTTACTAATAGCTGCTGGCCTTAGATCAAGCAATACCAATCAGTCTCTGTGATAAGAAAACGATCAGGGGAAAATTCATATAATTACGTAAGTGGACACGTGCAAATTGCAATTTAAAAAGAATCATATAAAAAAAAAAGAAAAACCGAGGAGAACACTAAATATCCTGCTAGGGCTTGCTCTAGCAATTTATCTATCATTTTTCGCGATTAGCTAGGGCCTTCTTCCTTTGTATCCAGGCACTGTACAAGTACCGGGAGACCGCGTAGGCTTAAAGTTCTCTAGTATCACTCTTAAAGAGACTTGCGGCTTCCCAGTAGTGCCTCACTCCCATAAGTTTACATGCAGCTAACAACCATTTTTTTTGCGCATTCCTATATGAAGGGCAAAAAAACATGAAGTGTGTCTCTGATTGCTCTACATTGGGACAATTTTGGCAAGAGTCGGAGTGAGGGGGTGCGTTAGCCCATTTTGAAGTGTGTGTTCTCAAAGGAGTAGCCCGCATCTATATTGCACGAATAAGCATTTAGACTGGAATGGGTTCATTCTATCCATGTATGGTTCGAACCTTGGTGCACACTTGTGTTTCAAAAACTTGCCTGTTAGGCTGTTGGTCTGGTGAGCTTCCCACGTTTGCAATAGGACTGCGTCACAATATAACTGTTTTACTCTTGATGATCTCCTTTGACAATTAGTTCAGGGGAGGTCCATAGCTCACTCATGCCTATTCTATATGTAGTTTCTTTGATATTCTTCAGCCATGGAGTTCTCTGGTCTCTATCGAGAGCTAGCAGATCTTTTACACAGTCTCTGTATGTTGCCAGCTCTTGAGTGGACCATAATCAAACCCAATATAACAGAGGTTTTAATAAAACAATTAGGTGAATAGGGTTGAGGGCTAGGTCTAATCGCAATGGGGTGACATGCAAAATTGAGGGAAGTTTAAAAAGTGCCTTAATACACTTATTCTCTATTTTAGTTAAAATCTCTGCTGTAGCATAGCCCCAAATCTCTGCTCCATATGTTGCTGATGCTACCGCTGAGGCTCTGTATATGGTAATAACCGGGGATACAGCTACTCCTGATGTAGCCTTGTATCTCCTCACTATTGCAGGAGCTTTCTGATGAAGAGTAGTTTTGCTTTTTGCCATCTGGGGGCCCCATGTTTGGGTATCTCTTAACCTCACCCGAGATAGTCAAAGTGTGAGACTTTTTCAAGAGGAAGCCCCTCAATAGTCACATTGCCTCTAAAGTTTTTGTGGGGATTTATCGTCATGACTTTAGATTTGGACGGATTTAATTCTAATCCCCTTTCCCTACAAAAGGTAACATAGGCATTCAATTCAGATTGCAAGCCCATAAGTGTCCGAGAGATTAGTAGGGTGTCATCTGCAAACCGCAATATTGGGGTTGGTATTCCCGCCAATTTAGGGGCACCGTGTTTGCATTCCTTCAGTTTCCTCACTGCGCCATTAATATATAGGCTAAAAAGTGTTGGGGCGAGGACACACCCTTATCTAACTCCTTGCTTGATCGGTATCCTATCCATCATGTCCCCTGTAGTGTTCCATCTCACCTTCGCGTATGTATTTTCATGGAGCAGTTTTAATATTCTTAGTAAATCTAAAGGGATGCCATAACTGTCTAAAACTTCCCATAATGATTTTCTTGGGACCAGGTCAAATGCCGCTCTCAAATCGATGAAAGCGACATATAAATGATCACGCATCAGGGTGACATATTTCCAGGTTATCACCTTGAAGCGGAGGACCTGGTCCAGTGTGCTGATCTTTGTTCTGAAACCTGCTTGCGACTCTTCGAGGATGTTGTTCTGTTGTATCCATTCGTTCAGTTTGTACAGAGCCTGCCTGCAGAAGATTTTTTGTGAGTTATCTAGCAAGCTTATGGGTCTATAATTTGAGGGGCTAGTTCTTTCGCCTTTTTTCTAGATGGGTATGATGACAGCGCCATGCCTTGATGGTGGGATTGGGTTGCCTTTTAAAATGCTATTAGATAGAGCATTCAAGTATGGGGACCAAATGTCTGGTTGGGAGAGAAAGAGGTCGCCGGAATACCATCCATTCCTGGTGCCTTTCCTTTTTCCATTTGTTTTATAGCTTTACAAGTTTCGGATAGGGTAAAAGTAAAGTGGGCTACAGGTGGAAGTAATTCAGTATTCTCATTTAATACTTGGTGGCCACTAGCCCCATCTGGAGGGGGACTCTTTGGGTGTTGTGTCGCTGTGTGCAATCATATAAACCACTAAAGTGAGTGACCCAAGTGTCAGGTTTACCAATGGGTCTAGGGAGTTGGAGTTAGAGGGGTTAACTGTTATTTGTTTCCAGAATCTTTTGTGGTAACCCTTCTCTTGAGTTTCAGCAATTAATAGTCATTGGTTCTCTTCCCATTCTCTTCTAGCTTTGAGTAGGAGGGTTTTGTAATCGCACCTGGACTTTATTATTTCCGGCCTAAAGCCCTTTTTAATGGCTCTCAACAGGTAGGTTTTTCCTAGTCGGCAAGCTTTATTGTACCAGGATGGCATTCTTTTTTAAGGGCTCCTCTCTTCCCTCATGAAGCACGGCCTTAGTGCGTCCATGAGTTCACAGTGTACAGTGACAAAATTAATATTGTGAACATTGGTTGGATCAATCTGGCACAGTTTAAGCACAAAAAGGTTGTATATGAGTGTCATTTTATTGACGTCCATCAGCAGATCTGTCCACTTAACATTTCTTAGATTATTTTTGGTGGCAATTAAGAGGGTGTGGTGGCAACCATTTAAAGTTTTACATCACTAAAAGGGACCGTAGAAAAAGATACACTTAGTGCCTGGTGGTCGCTATCTGATCTAGGGATGACTTGCATATCATATAGGTCTGACCTTAAGTCATTGTCCACTAGTATGCCAGGCGTCTTCAACGAGTAGCTCGTGAGCTACCAGTAGCTCTCCAGTTCCTTGTGAGTAGCTCTCCAGTGTGCAGCCCAGCCTCCTACAATAGAAACTTTTGCTTGGTTGAATTATTATTTGTATGCCATAAGTAAAAAGCATACATTTGAGATAAAAATATGTGTATTTTCAGAACTCATAAGTCTTTATTTGTTGAAAAATATTTGCATTTTCAAAATGTATTTAAAGCTGTTATTTGAGTTGGAGAGATTTATTACTCTCATTATTACCTTGGTGCCAGGGGGAGCCGCTATGGCTGTTGTGCATTACCCATGTAGAGGGGAATTTACTGGTAATCCTGCTTAATGCACTGATGTGATAACTGCTGACAGTTAAGTTTGGGGTGGCCACTCCGACATCACTAATATTAGTAGCTTCTGATGATTTTCCTTCAACAGAAGTAGCTCTTGTTACAGAAAAGGTTGGAGACCCCATTATAGTCAGTTCTTGATGTACTAAGACCTCTTTCAAAGGTGGGACGAGGCGGACAATCAGATTTGGTGTTACCGTTTACAATTCTCAGGCCGTGATCAGTAATGAGTTCAACAATTTGGGCGCCAGCTTTTGATATTTTTGTTATTTTCCTATATTCTCTTGGGGGGGACAATTCCGGGTGTCTGCACCCGACGAATGGAGGGATGTTGCTGTTAATGTATCCTGCTACAATTTTTAGGGCTTTAATGGTTATACTGTCACAAGAGGCCATCTATCCTGCTTACTATGATGGATTGGGCATTTGAAAGTATTGACCTGATATATATTTACCGGAATTATTTATCTGGGGCCTGTTCGAGTTTTGATTTTAATTTGCAGGGCAAGTAGGCCTCTAGAGTTAGTATGAATCATTTTAACCACTGGAAACAAGTCCAGTTTTAGCCATATCAGAAGGTCTCCTGATGGGCGCCCAGCAGGAGAGGGAACTGCATTTTCGCTTACAGCCATGGAACCTGGGCGAAGTGTTGGTTCAATGGCCCATGTTTCTTGGAGAAGTATCAATAAACATACCCCACTCAGGATCAGGGAGTTTAGACATAATTTCCGCTACATTCCAAGATAGCAATTTTAAGCAATCATCCTCTGTCGACCCTAAGGCTCTCATGGTGGGCTGAATGGATTCTCCCTGTGGTGTCATGTGTTCCCCTATATCATTTCCAATATCAGCTCCCTTATACCTTGCAGTACAACTAACTTGTACCAGCAGATACATGGAACTGGATCCCTTCAGCTACTGGAGGTTGAGATATTGAGGTTTTAATGGAGGGTTCAGGGCTGCCAGTAGTGAGTCAATCGATGTCTGAGGTGTTAAGGGGACTGGGAACTTCCCTAGAGTTGGACTGTCCTGTACAAAAGAGCAGGTTTTGATGCCTTTCGACAGGTATGTCCAATATTTAACAGGAGGGTTTTAATTTTAGGGTTATTTGAATATCAATGTCTGGTCTGAAACGCAGTTCAAGTGCAATTAGGCCGTCTGCTAGGGCCACATCCCTAAAAGCCACTCCTTTGTGGACCCACTGTTGGTTTCCAGCGGTGAACCTTTTGACGTTGGTTATATCCTCCCTTATTATGGATCAACATCCCCTTTTGTGGCTTATCCTG
This sequence comes from Calotriton arnoldi, assembly GCA_963921515.1. Taxonomy (NCBI): domain Eukaryota; kingdom Metazoa; phylum Chordata; class Amphibia; order Caudata; family Salamandridae; genus Calotriton; species Calotriton arnoldi. The sequence goes on along the minus strand of CAWUFW010007054.1, from coordinate 255,480 downwards.
TGGATCACCTTGTTTACTAATCTCTCATGTGTTTCAGTGTAGGACCTCTGGATCTTGGGGACATTGATCATGTAAAGGTCAAAAGGTTGACTGTTACTATTAGTGGGAATTACCTTGATCTTGTCACCTATATGAGTTTTATTAGTGAACATACTATGAGGTTTGAAACTCGGATCTACCTTTGCCAGTTTAACAGGTTTTACATGCAACATATCGCTCGGGGGGCACAATCACGCCTAACCATAATGTCAGCAAACAAGGTTTCACCTCTGCTATGGCTTTGAAAGTGAGTGGTCATGTTTTTACATTGCTCAACATTCAAATTATATGTACCTTTATTAGTCATATTGTGTGCAGTTCGCGTGGTGTCACTGCCTCCCCGTGGTTTTGTTGGACCCTGTGCCAGAGTAGTTAGTGTATCCAGTTTTTCAACTAACAGCTTTGCCATCCTTTCCATATTCTCCTTTAGGGATTTAATTTCGTCCCTTAGGGCATTCAGTTGATCAACAAGACCCGCAGTAATCTGGGGTGCATGTGTCGCCATTGTATCCTCGCCCCTGATTGGATGAGCGGGGTAATTCCCTGTGTTCTCCTGGTTATCCAGTAAAGTGTATTTGTTTGAATAGTCCACATTAATAACAAAGTGATCTTCGTTGTTGCTTAAAGGGTCTACCAGTAACTGGATGGGATGTTGTGCGTTACATGAGCTCTGGCTGTTAGGGACTGTAACTAAAGTGGGCCCAGGTGGAATCTCAAAGTAGGAGGCTATGCTTTTAGAGCTTTTGGAGCGGTTCCCCGTTGCACCTTTTTCCTTCCACTGGCGATTGGACCCATTTGGCCTTAACTTAGGAGCTAACATGCCCTCAACCTCCTTTATAAGCTCGTCAATTTCACCAGAGTGCAATTTTCTGCAGCATGTTGCAGAATTTTCCTTGAGCTGCCTGGGCCCATGCTTTTGTCAGACGCCTTGCTCTTTCCCATAATTTGTGGGATATAATAGACGTTTGATTAAAGGGGCAGGGCACAACCACAGTTATTCCCAAAAGTTTGAGTAATGCAGCACTTACAAATTGATGTTGGGCCCAAAAAACTAAGGGGGTGGCCCTGCCCTGCCTCTTCCTGTCGCTGACGGGTGCAGGACGGGCCAGCCCTTGCCCCGGGCTTTGCTCAGGCGCGGCCTGCACACGTCCCGCGCCACGGGAGCCAGGATGGTCATTTATGCGCCTCCGGGCGCGGTAGAACGATGTTGCTCCTGCGGGGGATTGTGGGCTTGGGAGTCCTCTACCTTCTCCCCTCTGCAGCGGCAGGCACACAAAGAAGCAAGGTGCCGGTTTCAGGCTTCCCGCGCTGCGGGAGCCGCAATGGTAATTTATGCGCCTCCGGGCATGGTAGAATGGCGTTGGTCCTGCGGGGGATTGTGGGCTTAGGAGTCCTCTCCCCTCTGCAGCAGCAGACACACAAAGAAGCAAGGGGCCGGTTTCAGGCTTGCCGTGCAGCGGAAGCCGCAATGGTAATTTAAGCGCCTTTGGGCGCAATAGAACGACGTTGGTCCTGCAGAGGATTGTGGGCTTGGGAGTCCTCTCCCCTCTCCCCTCTGCAGCGGCCGGCACACAAAGAAGCAAGGTGCCGGTTTCAGGCTTCCCGCACCGCGGGAGCCACAATGGTAATTTATGCACCTCCGGGCGCGGTAGAACGATGTTGGTTCTGCGGGGGATTGTGGGCTTTGGAGTCCTCTCCCTTCTCCCCTCTGCAGCGGCAGGCACACAAAGAAGCAAGGTGTCGGTTTCAGGCTTCCTTTATATACTTTTAAGTGGTAATTCCTGATCAGAAAGGAATGGCATTACCATGTTTGGTATGTTTAGAATAGTGGTGATAATTCCTACTTATTAATGTAGTTGGATTTTACATTACTATTTTAGGAATGCCACTTTTAGAAAGTGGGCATTTCTCTGTGTTCATGACACTTCTTGCTTTGCAGCTTGACTCCAATATATGTCTGGGGGACAGCTACACTTGGTACATACTTTCCAGACAGCCACAACACAAGAAGGGCTGGGTGTGACAGGGATACATCTGCATTCATCTGCATGCTGATAGTCTTCCTGGGCTGGGAGAGGGAGAGGTGGTAAAAACGTACTTTTGTATAGGTTGTGTCCTCCTCACACAAAGGGCTGATTTACCACCTACTGATCGTCTGGAGCCAGGGCTGGGCTGACAGGGATTGTTACGCACTTCTAAGTGTTCCTTTGAAGCTACCCCTTCATCAAAGACATTTTTTAGTATAAGCACTGGGCCTCTGAACCCATGTTTTTAGACACTGATTGGGACTTGTAAACAGACATTGCTGGAACTACAATCTGCACATTGGCAGGAGGACTGCTGTGCTACTACGAGGAACCGCCATTTGGACTACCTGCTTTGTTGTGCTGGCCTGCTGCTTGCTGAGCTCCAGGAGGAACTGCCACTTTGCAACATGCTTTATGTGCTAGCCTGCTGCCTGCCTACTTGCTTTTGAGCCCTACCAGTGTGCTCTAAGGGCTTCTTTACTTGCCCCCTGTTTTTGAGATCTCAGGGCCATCAAAGATTCCCCTGTCTGCCCCTCAAGGTTCTTTAGAAGACTCTGCAAAGAAGAGGAACGGTGTTGCCAGGAGGGACTGCCACTTTGCCTTTTGCTCTGCTGTGTTGGCCTGCTGCCTGCCACCTATTGTAGTGAGGGAGTGGGAGAATTGCCCTCTACAATCTTTTGAACCCAGGAACTCCAAGGGCTCACAGACTTCGTCTTTCTTCAGATTGAGCACTATGGTCTGCAACATTCCAACAGTTTCTGTTTAGCTCCCAAGGAAAACCCACAACAATCTGCACCTTGCCCCAATCGTAAACACTGCCCAGTTGGGGGGCGATGCTGTTGTACCGGGATGCCTTTGAGTTTGGGCCTCCGTGTTGAGTTGGCAACCAGGGTTTCCCTTCGTGGGGTAACCCCAGCTGATGCCATGCTCTGGAGAGCGGTGCCAGCTGGGAGCAGAACCGCTGTGTCAGTGTGCCTGGGGTGTTGAATGGACTGCCAATTCTACCACTCGACGCTTAGCTTCCCTTGCATGGGAGGTACAGAGTGTGGAGGGCCTTAGACCTGTGTGGCTCTGAGATCGAGTGCCGAAATGAAGGAGGACCGCTGTCTAACGAGCCCTGACACTGGCGGCTCGCCCCACTTGTTTGAAGACCCACAACAGGTATTGTGCCTGTAGACTAAGCCATGCACTCACGTCTGGCAGTTAGTTCCATCAATGTGCCTTTAAGTACTCTTGAGCAGTAGTTTTCCCTTACTTGGGCAACAAGCCAATCAAACCCCTTCTGGGGGCTCTGCTCTCTTTGCTCCGGCAATGAGAAGGCTCATGGGCCACCCTTAATGGAGTTCACTGAAATCACACGAAAATACCATATAAAATCTAATAGGAGCACTTTCGGTTCTGTGCCCCATGTTCCAATAGCACTGAGTGCATTTCTAACGTTGTGACCTTATTGTGTGTAACGTACATAACTTGAAAAGCAATGCATTGCATTTCATGACCCACTTATCAGAATGCAATTGTTTTTAACAGTGCTACTGAAATTACCTTACAAAGTGTGATAGGAGTGGAGGTGCTCTGTGCCCTATGTTTTCCCTACAAATTATGTGATTTTCCCTAACCTAACTTGCATCACGTGCACTAATGGTGTGATGCATGTTGTTTTGGTCTTGCCTTAATCAGGATAATGAGTAGTATCTGAATAAATGGATAGTGTGAAAAGTTTTTATGATTCATGCCATTTTGGTCTTGTTTTATGTACAATATAATACATTTTTGAATAATCCTGCGTGGATTCTCTTTTGTGGTGTATTCATTGTGCTGCTGTGTGAGTGTGTTGCAAAAATGCTTTACTCATTGCTTCTGATGATAAACCTCAATTCACTGCGCCAAGCTACCAGAGGTTGAGCACAGGTTATCTTTGGTGTGTAACTGACTTGCCCTGACTAGAGTGGTGGGTTCTGCCTGGTTTAGGTGCATACACTAGCCAATCAGAAATTCCATTTCTAACAAACATCAACAGAGGTTCATACACCGTGACATTGTGTGCCCGCCCTTGGGTAGTGGAATGATTAGTGCCTCTCTCGAAGTTGGCAGCAGGGATCGATTGTGTCCCTCGCTGTCTGACACACCTCAAGGTGCTTGGGTGCTAGCTGGTTGCTTTATTGCAGAATATTAGATACATAACATAAAACACAAAAATTTATATTATTTTATCACATATTCCTCAGGAAGATCAAGATTGAAACATACGCTTAAACAGTAAGTCAAATATCTAGAAGTAATTAATCCAGAAAATCCCAAAACCATCTACCAGGTTAATTTTCTGTAAAAGTATTCAGAAAAAATATAGCTATTTGATCAAAATAAAAATTTACCATTATCAACTATTAGTTGTGGAATTACATTAAACTAATAATCTTTCCAAAGCGGCTCTTGTTAATCCAACATTAAATCATCTATTTCCCAAAATAATTCTTTAATGAACTCAAATCTAGAACAGACATTCATTTAGGCTGATATCACCCACAGATTTCAAAGAAAAAGTTATCTGGCTTGTTGATTTGCATCATGTTCAATTTAGTTTGCTCCTAATTTGAACCTAGTGGACACATTCTGTCTATGGGCATCATTGAGCTCACTTATCTCTCTTTTTGGATACCTCACCAAATTTAACCATCCCAAATTTTTAGGAAGATCAGGATTACAATTTGTGACATGTCTTACATTTGGTAGAATATACAGAAGCAATTCATTTTTTTCGATTCTTGAGTTACACACAGATTTTGGACACTTTGGGCCCGATTCACAAAGGTAAAGTTAGTCCAAAAGTCTAACTAATACCAAAAGTTTAACTTTGCTACATTTCAGGTATTCACAAAGGTAAAGTTAGACCAAAAGTCTAACTTTGATCAAAAGTCTAACTTTACTACTTTTCAGTATAAAATTAACAATTTAATTCATTAACAAATAAGGAAATTTCAGATTTGAAAAGGACAGAGGAAGTAGGTAAGAAATGGATTAATGCAGGTATTGTTGGAGAGTCGATTTATATGAATTAGCAATTCTCTTGAACCTGTCCAAATTCACTACTGTCAAATTTTATAAACATATTTTTTTTCACACTGCATCATCTATTTTACACTCCTATGAGACTGCAGAAGACCTCAGAGATAAATACCTATGCAGGCTTTTAATCTGCATATACTTATAATATGCCCCAGTTTGTACAATCCTTGGAAAGAGATCCCCATGTTTCTAGAAAAGAAGGAAGAAATCAGCCTTGATCTAGACACCATTCTCCTACTTTGGAGCATAAACAAGGAGCTTTAGCACCAACCTAACTTTGTATGTGCTGTTTACCACTGTCCTGAAACTTAGGATAGCCTGGCAATAAAAGGCTGACTATTCTAATTATTTCAGTTAGCTAAATGAATTTAGGCAAGTGGCATTATTGGAACTGACAGTGGCTAAATGGCTCAAGAACTCCAATATAATGGTAATGTGTCAATAGATCTTAGATACATTAAATGCACCCTCGTTCATGAGTATTCCTGGATAATTTAAAGAGGTAATGGGAGAGGTATAGTTGGTTGATTGTTGTATTTTTTGATGAATTTCCTAACTTTAAATTAATTGCTACGCCTCTTTTATAGTGTGTCAATGTCATTTATGTACTGGTGATGTTAATGCAATTGAAGGTTTGCAGTCTGGTGCTAAATTGGGAAAGTCAACATAACTAACTGGCATACATTAATGCAAATTAATTGACAAGATCAAGCCCACAAGGACAGTCAGGCAGAGAGCTCCAAAGCTGGACAATTAGTTTAGTTTATTGCTTTTCAAGTTAAAACCTAAGCATAGGAGAGTAATTCGGTGAATGACAAGACTGTGTATCGCTTAAGCCTCCCTGAGTAAGATTGCTATCCTTCAGCGAGAACATATGAGGATTAAAAATAGAAACTGGGAGATCCCATCATACTGATACAAGTATTTATAATTTTGTAAGGTCATTGGCCTGAAATAAAAATGCCTGTATTCAGCTCATGATAGAAGATGAGGACATTGCAATAATGCTTCCATTATCTGCCTGAAACTAGATGCTTAACAGCACCCAGGCGCATTGCGCAACGTACAATGGGCAGAACAAACTGGAATTGCTACATTTGCTTGTGGCATCATTTGAACATTTTCAATTGCTACCACAAAATGTCACTATAAAAGTGATGTGTGTAAATGTGATAAATGAGTGCAGATATAGTTAATACTTTACCAAAGAGAGACGCAATCAGGGTGGAAATCTCTGTATGGAAAACTATAAGGAAAAGTTCTCTTTACTTTACCGTAGAGAGATCTCCACATGGAAAAGTACAGTGAAAAGTTCCTTATACTTTATCACTGGGAGATTTCCACTCCGGCAGTGGGGAACCCTGCAGGGTAAAGTATAGAAAAAAGAAAAATGTTTATTAACCTGGAAAAAGTTTATAGAACTATTTTTTGTTAAATAATAATGTCTATAAAATTTACATATTCATTGTAAATTTAGATCTAAAGAAAAAGTTGATACAGCATTATTAACAAAATTATGAAACAAAGATTTAATTATGGTACATATATGAAATTGCATTAGAATTTTATTATGCATGGATAATTGTTAAAGTGATGTACAGAATTGAATAAAAATAATGTATTCATATTTTATTAACATTAATCATTACATTCATTTAAAATTTTAAAAATAAATATATTCCTTATAATTAAATAAACATATGTAATATATTTATATTTTTTAACATTTAACATAGTTTAAATTAATATTCTTCCTATGGGATTTACATTTAAGTCATTCCTCCATTATTTTCTATGGAAGGGTGTTGTACAAGCGGGGTTGGCAATGCATGGTTCTAGACATACTACTATTTTTCTTTGTTTTTAGTAGTAACTTACACTTATACGTTAGGATCTACCCCCCCCCCTTTTTTCAGGGGATGTATACATGTAATCCTGCACTTTTAAGTAAGTTTACATTCAAATTTAGTGATTAGTCAAAAGGAGCAAAGTTGCTCAAAAGTGTAAGAGTAAATTTCAGTCGCGGCTGCTGCCCATTAAGTATACACTTACCCTCTGCTCCCGTGCCACGCCTCGCTGCTTCTCTGCTCCCGGCACTGCAGTTCCATGAGCACAGGTTCCCAGCTCACCATGCAACTCCAGCGCTTCTCTCATGCTATTACGCCTAGCATGAGAAAAACGCTGGCTTTGGGAGGAGCAGGCCGGTTTCACTCTCCATCAGGGACTAGGAGCCTGTGCTCCTGAGCCCAGCAGATTTCTCCAAGGAATAGCCTTGAGATATCCAAGTGCGCATGTTGGTTTGACTGGCCGTGGACGGATGGCCAAACCGACATGCGCACTGTCATTGTCCACTACTCCTCCTCCCCCTGCTGGTGGCTCTGCGACCTGACCCTGCCCCGCCGGCCTCAGCAAACTCGGCCGAGTCAATGAAAAATAAAATAATAAAAGTGTTTCATTATCATTTTATTTTTCATTATCTGCCTTTAAGCAGTGGGGTGACGCTTCCCCGCCATAGCGGAGGAGCTGCCCCATGAAAAGTTACACATACAAATTACTAACAAGTGTAACTTACCTTTGTGAATAACTGTGCGTATTTTAAGTTGATGTAATAGACTTTAGTAGTATTCGTTGTGTGTTCTGTTCAGTATAAATAAGCCATCACTGATGAGAGACTGCAGAAAATCCATGGGAATCTCCATCTAATGAGACTAGCTGTGTGACTACAAATCAGCAATGTCTATAATATGCCATCTCCCATATCCTCCTAACCCTTCCACCTTTCTTACCGTCAGTGCTGAGTGCAGTCTTAGATGTGTTTGATGCTGCTCAAAGGGAATGAGACCAGTGGGGTCCACATTGTTGCCACTGCAGCATTCAGATCTACAGGTTAGTAGTGACTAGAGTCTGACACATGTACTCAATGACAAAAATTATATTCACATGCAAATAAGCTAACTGCGCAACATTGATAAAGGCCTCCATGCTTACCCAGATCACACTTAAAGTCACACAGGTACACTTAACAACAAACGAACAGGCACCTACGCTCAAAAATCATGAGACATCTTTTGTAATGTTGGTTGCATGTAGATTTACTGTACTATAATCCCTGTCGAGATTTGACAGACGAGTGAAAAGAAAGGAACAAGAGAGAAAGAGAATGAGTAAGGAGTCTCGCAAATTGATTAATCTGTTCTAAAATAGAGCAGCAGTCGGTGGTCAACCTTAGATGTCTGGTTGGTAAATAGGAGCAGAGAAAACATGTTTAGCAGGAGAGGAAGAGGGGAACTAAAGCAAAAGAATGAAGCATAGAACAAGGAGAGGTTAACAGTGTGTACGGATCAGGGCCTGGAGGAATGCTCGCAATGGTATTCTGTTAGATATATGCCAGCGAAAGCAAGGTATCTATCTCCACATACCAGTACACCAAGGTTAACACACACACAGACAACAAGCATACGTACATGCATACACTCCTTTATAACACAGATCGAGTTAGACATCACACAAACAAGCACACATAGCAGCATTTGGAGAAAATGAACAGACAGATGAATTCACTAATTTTAATCTCATATTTCTGACACATTATTTCTTAAAAAGTAATATACAAATTGTACTGACATTACTAATGTATTTCTTTTCCTTCTTCCTTTTCTTCCTTTCCCTATTTATGTCTTGCTTACACGCTGCTTTAGGTGTCCTGCCACCCTTATGTGGTAGAAACATAATAAATAAAAAACACATACATATATGGTTAGATAGAGTGCCTCTAGATCAGTTTTGTTTATCCATTGTCTGTTCAAATCTCATTTCCATTTTGCCTCCGCCCACCAGAGCATACAGCATGTGGCAATTGATCAAACACTTCAGCTATTGGTTTGTAAGTATTATGAGTGATGTCATTTACCCAGGTCACTTGTAAAATCCTTCCTAAAAAGATGTGCTCTTCAGTGCTAGAGATGGTGGGTACATATTTTACTTTGCCTGGGCTTTTTCTTTTAATTCAGTTCTTTTCTATTTTGTTAGTCATTGTTGTGTGTTTGGACACAGTCTTCATGTTACAGTAATTCAAACCCAATGGCATATTTTCTCTGCACTAAAAAGTGTTTACCTATCTGTTCTAATTAAACCTGCTTGCTAGGAAGCACTCTTGATGTTCACATATGTGATGGTTTTAATTTAACATTTTTATAACATATGGCTGCCAGTGGCGTAACAAAACTGGAAGGGGCCCCCCTGCAAAGTATATCGAGACCCCAGCTCGGGCCTCATTCAGGAGCTCTAAGCCCAAGGTACCGTTCTGAGGGGACCCCCTGGAGCTTGCCGGGGGCTGCGGGGGCCTTTATTACGCCACTGATGGCTGCCATATTTACGCGGCACATGTTTACTTTTTTTGCGGCATGTGCTTACAATAAAAAATAAAAAAGTAGTCATTGCACCAGCTTCTCAAGGCCAGGCCTATGGTGTTACCAATGCTCTTTCCTTTTGACATTATAGATTCAATTAGTTTTAAGAGCTCATAACTTTCAGGAATTTATTAAAGTTACTGAATTTCATATTTTTTCTCTAACTTAAAGGGATTCTATTTCGATGAAGAGGAAAGAACAGCGTCAATGCCTAACTAATTCATGGCCTCTTAATAGAGAAATGAGTTCTGGGAGGTGATGGAATACTTCAGACTTAGGACCTCATTACAATGAAGCTCAGTAAGCCTCCGAACGCAGTCACGGTTTCAAAACTGACAGCCTCATTACAATGGAGACTGTCGGTTTCGAAACGGGCCAGACATTCCGGCTGGCTTCCGACTGGCTCAAGGAGCCCGTCTGCCCGTAACCAGCACGTAATCCCTATGAATTGTGTTTTACGCTGTCCAGATTACGATGTCCATTTCCGGCAGGCTTTCCATGCCAGTCTTTCCGACATGGAAAGAGACTTTGGGGGCCCCCAGCAGGGCCCCCTTCAGCCAGTGGCCTCCGGTTGTGGTCCGAGGGGGCAGGGATGCACGGTGCAGGGATGTACACAAACTCCCTTTTCTGTATGGGAGCCTGTGCTGTGGCCGGCTTCTGACTGCAGCACATGCTCCCATACAGGAAAGGGAGCTTGCGATTGCACCATGTCCGGTCGCATCAAAATTCAGCAGTTGGGACCGCTGACCGGAGGTCGGTTGGACCCATATCCACAACGGTGTCGGGCGGACACAAGTCCGTACAACAGAGTAATAAGGTCCTTAATGTCCATTCAATCACTGCCGTTTTTGGACTAATCAACTCTTTTTTTTTGTTTAATAATTTTTTATTAAGTTTTCAGATAAAGAGAAAAGAAAAACATTATCAAGCAAATGAACACATTGTAAATGAAGTACAACAATTAATGTATAAGAAGAAAACATGGGTAAATAATTTAAGAGAAAAGGGAAATGAGGAAAGAAAAGAAAAGAAAGAAAAAGAGAAAGAGAGAGAGAAGAGAGATATAAAATATAAAATAAATATATAAAAGGTAAAGAATAAAAATAAGATAAAAACTAAGATGCAGGTGCATATGTAGAAAGATAAGAAGTAAAGGGTAACCACAATAGGTCAGATTTAATTTTCTGAGATAAGGAAAGAGAGGAGACATTAGCAATTCTGTGTTCATCACAAATATAGTTCCACCAAATTAATGATGATAATTTAGAGTTATCTTTCCAGCAGGACAAAATCACTTTGAATGCTAGAGCAATAAAAAGGTCAAACAACAAAGAAATAGGAGAAGAAACATCCAAAGTAGGTGAGGCGGAACCAAGAAAAACATTTTGCATTGTAATGGAATATTACATTGAAATATTTTCATACATTTAGACCATATAGATTGCCAAAACTTCAATATATTAGAGCATTCATATAATTGATGAATTCAAGTCCCAGTGGACGCAGAACAGGACCAACAAAGGGAAGAGGAGGTAGGGGAAAACTTGGATATACATGCAGGAGTAATAACAGCTCTACTATAAATAAAGTATAAGGATTGAGTGATGCGGGCGGCAATAGAAGCTTTGAATAACTTGAGCCAGAATTTATCCCATGAAGGAATAGAAAGTGATAAAGATAAGTCCGCTTCCCAGAGTAATTCGGTATGAGATTTAGAACGTTCAGTAACAGGCAATAACAACATCTTATAAATAGAAGCAGCCTTAGGCCTATGGTCCTGAGAAACACCATATATCGGTGTGGGAGGAATAAGTGAGGGAGAAGCTAATGGAAGATCATTAGCTGTTAAATAGGACTGCAAAGCAGTTGATATTAAGAGGTACTCATGAAGAAATGAGTTGGGCAAGTTATACTGCAACTGCAATTGGGAGAAGGGAATAACAGAATTATGAAGGATCAACTGTTGAATAAATATAATTCCCTTCTCCTTCCAGTGTTTGTAATAAAAAGATTTACGTCTATATTTAATAAATGTATTATACCAAACAGTAGAGGACAAAAAACATTGGTATGGATCAAGACCGTCTGACAAAATATTATATAATAATTGTTGGGAATATTTTAGAATAGGATTATCTGATATGAAAGTACAATTAGACATAAATATTATATTTCGAAAAGACAAATCTTTTAATAGGGAATGTTATAAAGCAATCCAACAAGAGATAGGGTTATCAGCAAAGTCATAAGTTAAGGCAAAAAACTGACGAATTAAAAATGCAGAGTGATATAATTTAAAATCAGGAAAATGCACACCACCTTCTGTTTTGGTATGTTTGAGTTTCACAAGGGCAATACGGGGATGTTTATTATTCCATAAAAACTTAATACAAATAGAGTTCATTTGTGAAAAATATGAAACGGGAATCCGAAAAGGTAACATGGATAATGTATAAAGGACATGGGGAACAATCATCATTTTAATAGTATCCAATCTACCCCACCAAGACAAATTAAGAGGCGACCAAGAATGAAGTAGAGATTGTAATTTGGTAATTAGTGCATTAAACGTGTAACTGATTGTGGTAGATAAGGTAGAGGAAAACGAAATACCAAGATATTTTATTTTTGTGGGACACCAGGTAAAGTTAGTGTTATTAAACATATATTGATAGCAGAGGGAGTTCAAGGGTAAAACCTCTGTTTTAGAAAAGTTCAACTTATATCCAGAAATACTGGAATACAACTGAACTTCATATAAAAGGGAGGGAGAGAGGTAATAGGATTGGACATATATACCAGAATGTCATCAGCGTACGCTGACAATTTGGTTTCTATGGAGTTATGTGTAAAACCAGAAATAAGTGTATTAACACGAATGCGCTCAAGGAAGGGTTCTAAACATAAAACAAATAACAAGGGTGAAAGAGGATACCCCTATATAAAGGAAAATATTTAGAAAAGTGGTTGTTCACAAAAATACTGGCACGAGGAAAAGAATATAACAGTTTAACATACAAGATAAAATTCGGTCCAAAACCATACCACTGAAGAGTATTAAACATGAATTGCCAGTTAATACGATCAAAAGCCTTCTCAGCATCTAAGGACAATGCTGCAAGGGGAGACTTGTACTTTTTCCCAAAGGAGATGACATTAGCAAACATTCGAGCACTGTCCGCTGCCAATCTGCCCTTAACAAAACCAGCTTGATCAGTTTTGACCAATAGTGGGATAATATTCTCAAGTCGAGAGGCAAGGATTTTAGCAAATATCTTACAATCATAATTAATTAATGAAATGGGGCGATAATTTTTACAGAGGGTGTGTTCTTTATCGGGTTTAGGAATAAGGACAATCAAAGCCTCCATAAAGGAACCAGAAGCCTTAGAGTCGTCAAGGAAGGAGTTAAAAAGAGCAAGGAGTTTGGGAGCAAAAATAGAAGAAAAAGTAGAAAAAAATTCAGCAGAGAGGCCATCAGGACCAGGTGCTTTCGATTTTTTTAAAGATTTAATGGCATCCGTTATCTCTTGGAGAGTGATCTCTGTTTCTAATACCTCAAATTCATCAGACAGTGATGGGGGTTTAGGAAGATCCGTATAAAAGGTGTGTAAATTTTGACTAGAGGGATTTGTGTCATCAGAATATAATGATTGGTAGTAATCATGAAAAGCATCAGAAATATATTCATCGGAGGACACCAATTTGTTACTGGATTCATTTAGGATAGGACCAATATTTTTACGATCAGATTAAATTTTTTAAAAATTGGCCAGCATCTTACCAGCTTTATTTTGACCCCTGTTGTACTTGGACTTAATTTTAAGAAGGACATTACAAGCATCAACTGTTGCAAGTTTGTTAAGAGCAGATTTGGCCTTAATTAATTCATGAAGAACGGAGGGGGATCTAGAGGTGAAGTAATTATGTTCCAGCGATTTGAGTTGTTGTAGTAGAGTTGTATACTTGGCCTTGTGGTTTTCTTCTTTCTTGCTGAATATGAAATAGTAAAGGCACGGAAGGAGGCCTTAAAGGCATCCCAATTATTAGGAATGGAAGTATCCGAAGGATTATTGATAGTAAAAAACTCATTAATAAAAGCAGTGGCTTCAGAGATGAAAACAGTATCTGACAACAAAAAATTATTAAGTTTCCAGCGACCAAATTTTGGAGAACTCAGGGAGAGGTCAAGTGCAGAAAGGACAGGAGCATGGTCAGAAATAAAAATAGATCCAATCTCGGAAGATTGAATAGTTGGAAGTAAGGGTTTACTAACCAAAATATAATCAATTCTGGAACGGGTATGAAGGACATTAGAAAAGAATGTAAATTCAAGGGAATCAGGGTTACAAGTCTTCCAAACATCAAACAATGGACGAGAGGCAATGGCAGATTGAAATGATCTATGGGATTTATCGGGATTAAATTTGCATTTGGACTGTCTATCAGAGAATGGGTCTAACCATTGGTTAAAATCATCAGCAACAATAATATTTGGACCATCAATGGAGGGAAGTAAGATCTTAATATTATTCCAAAAGTCAGGATCTGGCTTAACAGGGCCATAAATATTCAATAAAACAAGTTCTTTATTGTGTATAACAACCTTAGCCATTACCCAACGTCCATCAGTATCAAATTGTGTAGATAAAATTTGTACATGTAATGACTTATGAAATAGTATAGCAACACCACCCTTCCGATTGGAGGGTGGAGAATAAACAACTTGACCCACTCACTGTCTTTTTAATTTAAGTGATTCTATATCATTACAATGAGTTTCTTGAATGAACGAAACATGAGAATTCAGTTTAGACAAATGAGAGAGTACCTTTTGTCTTTTAACGGGCTGTCCAAGACCAAGAACATTCCACGTAACAACATTACACATATTGGAGGGAGGGGTAGGAAATACATGAATGGAGATGATACACTTCAGGAGAACAGTTGGAAACAGAAAAACACCACTTATTAGATGAATACGAAAAACAATATGTATAACAACAAGTAACAACAATAAGCACATGCATCATACAAAATATTGTCAAAAAGAAAGGACAAACAGAAAAGAATAGATAAAGGGAAGAAAATAAGAAGAAAAAAAGGTAGATCAAGGAAAGAGATCCAGATCTAAGAAAAAGAGTAAACAAAGTGTGCATGGGACGCAACAGCACCGAGAACAGACGGAACAGCAGAGGAAGAGATATTAAGAAGTAGGAAAATGAACAGCCATACGAAATCTGTTAAAAAGACGGAAAAGAAAAAAGTTAGAGACGTTGAATAGAACTATCCACAGAATTCGATGAGAGACTGTGAAGGAAAGACGTCAATTTAACAGGATCATCAAATGAGCGAGAAGAACCATTATGAGTAATTTTACACAGCAAGGGTGCAAAATGCCATAGCGAATATTTAACTGTCTCATCTGAGGGCGGAGGGCAAGACATTCCTTCCTTCTGGCATTAGTATCATTGGAGATATCCTGAGACAGATAACTTGTGTGACCAGACCATACAAGGCGACGCTTTACTTTTGCTGCTTGAAGCACACGCATAAGATCTGTAAACTCCAGAAATAACATTATAATTCCTCTAGGTCTAATAGAGTTCGGTTGAATACGTCCAAGACGATAAGCACGCTGGATATTTAGTGACGGCTCTAGTGGAAGATCAAGGAGCTCAGGCAGGAACCTCTTAAGAAAAAGGAGGAGGTCTGGACCCTCCAAATTTTCTGGTAAGCCATAAAGACGAAGATTATTACGTCTATTACGATTTTCAAGATCCTCAGTGTGAAGCTTAAGAGGCTGAATTTCCTGTTCTAGTATAGGAATTTTAGTAGAAACATCATGTAAATCACTGATGCGCTGTTCCATGTTGAATACCTTTGCTTCCATAGTAATCCACCTATCTTCAATTTGTTGAAGCTTCTCCTTAGTAGTGGACATAAAAGAGTTCAAACCCCGCACCTCATCAAGAATAGTATCAAGGACAGAATTATGCGATGAGAAAATGGGTGAAGGGGGGTCATTTTTAACTCTCTTGGGTTTTGTACCAGAAGATGAAGCTCTGACAGGAGGAGAAATGTCACTAGCCATCGTGGAACGTCGAGAAGGACGATATACAACTTTTGATGGAGATCTCAACCTGCCCATATGCTATGAAAACACACCTTCCTTCTCAACAGGAGACTTGAAGATGCGAGCGACAGGCTCAAAATAACGACCACTCGCTTTTATGTGGACAATGTTGGACCTTTAGTAAAGACCACAGTATGACTGCACGTTAATGCAAGTTAAAGGAGGTCTCAACCTGTCCATATGCTAATTAAGCACACTTCAAAAGCGGACAAGTGCGCAGAAGAAATATTAGTCAACCAAAGAAAAGCATTATCTCACTCCCTCTTGCCTCAAGAAAAGAGTTACTCAGCAGACATATGGAAAAAGAAAAAAAAAGAAAAATACTTTTCCCTTCCTTTTCTTCTTTATAGGGAGAGTCAATGCAGAAAGGAAATAGTGAAATATGAGGCACTCACATGTGGTAGGCAGTAAATGTGAGCTCAATAAATCCCAATTCGCCTTTTAAAATAGGCAAGGCTAACTATACAAATGTGCATGGTGAAAAGCAGCCATAGCTACATTGGTAGAGAAAAAAAAAAAAGAAAAAAACGTTGGCGCGCGTTAAATAACAAAACGCCGGTTTTACCTCAGTAGGAGGTCTGGTGTAGCAAGCAGTAGGCACAAAATGGCGGCCGCTCGCGTCTACTGTGGAGATAATCACCACCGCCGCTGCTGGGTCCTACAGGGCTGGAAACAGTGTCGGAACAGCTCCAAATGCCGCTCCAACCGTTCAGAGGCATCAGGACGGCGTCTTCCGAACTCCGACGCTGGAAAGAAAGGCTGGAAACACGAAAAGAGCTCCGCGTCCGAGCGGAGCTCAGCTCAAAGCCGCCATCTTGTTGCGGCGCGTGACCACGCCCCTCTGGACTAATCAACTCTGACTAATGAGGCGACCCTCTGTTCATGCCCATTCAGTCCTCCCCATTTTGCTATAAACATGAACATACACTGCTGCAATTCAGCACCTTCATTTTCTTAACACTAGGGGGCATATTCACAAGGAGCTATCGCCGAATTAACAGCACTTTATCGCAGCCAAAGTCATGATAAATGTACCCCCCCATTCACAAGCCCGTGTTAACAGCCCACAGCACCAGTTTACCCGCGATAGCAGCCGCAAAAAACATCGCCACAAAGGACCCTCGCAAATATCGCTAATGAGATGCAGAGTAGGCGTTCCCGTGACAAAAGCAGAGACAACAGCACACCTCAACATTCACAATGACCAGCCACATCCGCGATAAAAACACAAAACAGGCGATAAGGCGCATTAGCACCAGGAAATCTACACCAGCTCTGACCTGGTGTAAACTCGGACGGCAGCCAGCACCAAAAAAGGGAGCACAGCCCAGGGCCACATCCGAAGGGCAACAGATGCCATGGAGCCACCCATCATGCGGCCCGGAAACCCAAGAGGGCCACAACACACACCGCCACCATCCCCAGGACCCCATCCCACCCCCGGAACACCCCCCCCGGACCAACACAGACGCAGCGCAGACAGAGACAGCAGAACCCCAGGAAACGTACCAGCCGCACAGACCCAACACCTGACAATGTCACCTTCCACCACAGGCTGAAAGGGACAACCAACCTATGCATCCTGACCATCATCGCCTAACAGGCCTACGGCAACAACACAGCGGACAACCAACATCCCACCCCACACAAAGCTGATGGCGTGGCTGCACCTGTTGGCCCCTGGGACCCCCCATCCAACACCTGCCAGAGTCGGAGGAGTCTCACAGCAAGCCACATACGAGTCACCCACACCTGCCCTGGACATCACCATCACCCTGGTACCCCAGTCCCCATATGTACAACACAAGGCGCAGGATCCGCTGGAGACCAAGCAAGGGCGATACGCCATAGCAGGATGCACGCGAGTGTTGGGGGCAACACACAGCACACATGTACTACCTGTGCCCCCTGGTGACACAGCACACAATCACCGCAACCGGAAGCACACGTCTCACACCAATGTGCAGGCAACAACAGAACACTGTGGAACACCCAACAATGTCGCCTCCAAATACACAGCCAGTGTGCATGATACCTTCATCCTACGACAGTCCATCATCAACCAGCATTCCCAGGATGGCAACAAGGGAAATGCACGCCCCCTTGGCAAGTCCGAAATGAACACTCCACACACCTCAACACCACAACCATGCAACTCACAACTCTGGCAATGCACACGTCACAAAATCACATACAACAGGCACAACAACATGCCCACCCACCAGACACAACAGAACAACTTACAATGTCCACATGGGCAAGCCCTGAACATGAGCCAGCAATGGCATGGCACCTCAGCCATACAATATCCGAATGTGGGGAGAGGTGGCAACCAGGCATGTGTGAAGGATGCAGTTGAACCATGATTGGGAAAGTACACAATGCCAACAGTGCCGGAGATGTGCTGGACACCTCGCAGTATGCAGAACACACCCATATCCATGGCGACATACACCGCTTGCGTATGGAGTGTAGTGGACGTTGTTCCCTAATCTGGAGGATAGGCACGTAAATCCAACCGGACTGATAAAGGCATTTATTGTGTTTTAGATTAATGTGATTTAGAATAACAGAGAAATAAATGATGTACAAGTCCTGAAGAAGGCGGAGATATAATCGCCGAAACGCTGCGTCGACATTTGTATGACTTTTGTAACATTCAAATGTGAATCATTGTTGTAGACAATTGTTTTGATATAAATGTGAATTTTTGTCTTAATTGACTTTTGCATGATTTTTGCATCATTCAAATGTGAATCATTGTTTTAGACAAATGTTTTTTATATAAATGTGAATATTTGTCTTAATTGTGTGTATAAGTGTTTATAATCATTTTTAACGAATCATGATTGCTATGCATATGGTGAGATTATTTGGAAAAATCATTTGCTGAGAAAAAATTAGGAGGAAACACGAAACGAAGCAAATTTACCTCCATCAAATTTAAAAAAAAGATATAATAAACTGTATTGATGCTATATGACAAATATGTTTTAATATGATTTTTATGTAATAAAGGGTTTTGAACAAAATGTTTTGGTAAAACAGTTATTCACAGGAAAGGTTGTTGGTTCAGTGGTTACTATTCAATCGTCACTACTTCTATAATTTAAGCACAGAGGGGAATCTTGTCTTGTGTGGACAGTGGAAGCCACCATGTCACCACAGCCAGTGGGGGACATCGCGGAAATGTTGCCTGATATGCACCCCCCTAAGCGTCAGCGGAGTGGGATTGCCCGGCGTACGCCACACCAGCGTAGGGGTGTGAATAAAAAGCACGTAGGCCTGGGCGTGGTCCTCTTCCAGAAAGACCAACGTCTCTGCCAGGGCAGCGCCTCCCACCCTGCCACGAGGCAGACGCCGTCCTCGTGAGCCGAGTTGCCTGCGATGCAGTGCACCTGCCGGTCCCCGGCACGCTGGACCACGAACACGTCAGGCCCGCCCCTGCGCAGCCAGGCCACACTGATCACCTTCCGACACTGGCGTGTGTCAAGGAGGGCCCACCATGTGCCGGCGCAAGCTCCAAGCCCGAGGCCCGCAAACTTGGCAGTAAGCTCAGACCACCAGGCCTCCACAACACAGGCCTGCTTTATTCCCTTTTTGTTGACGTACTCCACTGCCGCCCCCGGACTACTCTTCGGACCAGTAGGTCCCACATGTGGAACTGTGTCTTGAGTCATGAATGGCAGTGACCCCATATCCCGGCCAGCGGCCACAGCACCAGACCCCCCCAGTTCAGTGAGGCATAGTTCCATATGGGCATCTTGCGACACGTGGTGCCACTAACCCTGTTCAATGCCAGCCTGCTACACGTGGTGCCACTAACCCTGTTCAACGCCAGGCTGCTACACGTGGTGCCACTAACCCTGTTCAATGCCAGACTGCTACACGTGGTGCCACTAACCCTGTTCAATGCCAGCCTGCTACACGTGGTGCCACTGAACCTGAACTACGCAGGCCGGTGGGGCCATCCAACCTATGCCGGCGACACAAGGTGAAAGGGCCGTGCTGACCGCTGCCTCAGGCCTACACCATGGTTAGGTAGGTCACACATTTGGAACTGAGTCTTGATTACACCATGGCAGTGAACAATAGTTAAGGCAGAGAACTATTCACCATACACCCTTCGATGTGGTGGCAACAAGTCCGTGCATGGCATCACAACCACACGTGTCTGTGGGCCTACGCGGACCACTGCCCTCGGCCTACGCTGCGCTCGAGCGGGATCACATAATTGGAACTGAACATTGGTAATTCAAAAGGCTGAATACATGTCTTCGCACGCATGGAGGGGCCTAAGAGAATGATGCGTTGCAGGCCGGAGGGAACAGGATCATCGTCACGGAGGTGATTGAACACTACCGACAACTGCCACGGTGTCACTAACTCTGTGCCCCACGAGCCAACGACAGGTGGCTGTGGGCCCATGCTGACCTCTGCCTCCGGCCTACACTGCGGTCCAGTAGGTCACAGAGACTTGATTTGGCAATGTTGGAGTTCACATCTGTGTACCCGCATCATCGCAGACTGCATCCCCTCTGAGCACCTGTGCCACTAAGTGTGTTCCCCGACATTCATGGACACTCACTGGTCGTACATTGGTGGCATTTGTGTCAATGGAATAGGGGCTAGTTTTCATCCTCATGTAGCTGATCCCGAATTGCTGGTGACAACGAGGGTTGCGCTTTCCACTCCTCAATTTGCTGCTTCCGGATAACATCAGACCTTCTGCATCATGCCCTGGAGGACACCTTCCACTGTCCCCCGCAACACTCTGCAACATACACCTCGGACATTGATGGGGACCCGCTCAGGTCGCATGGCCCATCTGACTGCACCGCAAGTCACCGTCCCGTGGCTGGGTGCCTGTGCCAGCCACAGTGCATCCGGGGCCACTAACTCTGTGCTGGTCACGCCTGGGACCCCTTCTTCTGAGACATTGAATGGCCTCTGTAGCGATGGTCTTGGGGTCATCAACGCCATGTGTCTGTGGCCCTGCGCTGTTCGCCTCCTCTGGGCCCAGCTGTGGGCCACAAGGGCCCACACATGGCATTGAGTCTTGACCGGCCCGGACGTCGCATCACCGCAGGAGGCACACGCCACCACGCAAGGACCACCTCCAACCGCCATCTGCCAGAGTCGAAAGGGTGGTCCTGACAGACCTACGGAGTTGCCCAGACCTGTTGTGGATGCCATCATCGGCCTGCTGCCCTGCTCAGCACTCCAGGTGCCAGTGACTCAGTGCACCGCAAGCCATTGTCCGTTACTGATTGAGTTTTGTGCTGTTGTGAGGTTGCGCAGCAATGTCACCTCATGCAGTGTGGAGGACCTGGGACCATGAGGAGGAGGATGTGTCAAGTGTGCGGACGGGAGAAGGCACAGACAATGGGAGGGCAGGTGGCAGCAGCCCCAGGGCAGGAATGCAGACTGGTGGCAGTAGTCAAGCTACACACCCGGATCTGATACTGGGTATTGCGCTGTGGACTGCGGGCGCAACTGTCACCTCAGGCAGTGTGGGGGACCTGGGACATTGATGAGGAAGTTGATGCAGGTGTACCACACCCCACTGCATCTGCATCAGGACTAAACGTAAGGGGCACAATCCTAGCAATTCCTTTGCATGAGTGCGCTCTTCTCTAGTGACCCTACCTCAGTGCACTGCAACTCATGGAACGTCCAGACTGAATATTGGGTGACCTCTGTCCTTACTCCGGATCCCTCCATGTTGCTCTGCAATTGACTCTGTTATGCTGGTGTTTTCTGTTTCCATTGCACTGGTGTCCACTGTTCAGGTTGTTGCCAGCACCAAGCACTCCGTGCGGGCTGGCTTATACTCACCCCACACACATCCAGCACAGGCGTCACTGCACATGTGGCCCTGCCAATAAAGGGGCCGGGCGCACGTGCCCGTAGCCAGTTCAACATGATATGTGCATGTGTCTCTGTGGAGGTGTGGGTCTCCTTTGTGGGGTGTAGGTGGTCCCTGAAGGGTATTGGACACCCACGTATGTGTTCTACTTCGCATTCCATGGGATAGGCAACACCCTCACCTGTTGGGCCACCTCCTTTTGGCTTCCGGCCACCTGGCATTGGGGTGCCATGTGTGGGTGGGTGACGTGTTGTGAGGCAGCCGTGATTGCGGGTGTTGCATGCTGTGTGGTCTGTTGCAGAGTCTGGGTTCTCCTCTGAGTAGCTTGTCTGCCCTGGTCCTGGTGGTGGGTTGTGTGGGATGTCCATGGGCTGTTGTAGGGCGTCGGGGTCGGGGGTGTGGTGTTCGTCTCGGGCATCACTGATGGGTTGTCTGTTCAGACCTGCTGGAGGTGTTGTTTGTCCCTCTGCATTGTGAAGGGGAGGTGCATGTTGGCATTGTGTTGGCGCCTTGTTCTTGTCGACATGCAGATTGTGTGACAATGTACATTGTGACTGTTTGGGCGGTGGTGGCTATTTGAGTTGGGGCAGTGTACATTTGGCCTACATGGCTGATGTGGGGTTGTAGGGGTAGATGTGCATCTCACAGTTCCCTGCTCTGTCCAATGTGATTGTTCTGTTTCTGCGCCTGGGTGGACCCAGTTGTGTCCCCTGTTCTGCAGTGTGGGTGTTGCACTTTGTGCCATATGTCATGGTATGTGCTGTGATTGCTATGTGTGTGTGCTGCAGTGTGCTACGGGGATGGGGGACATGTCCCTGGGTACTTGTGGATGTGCAGTGTGCTACACCTCATTGTGCATGTGTGGCATTGTGCCCATCACCCCCCGTCCCTCCAGTCCCTGTTGGATCCTCACCCTGTTGTTGTTGTGTCAGGTCCTGTCGAGCTGTGTCCGTACTCCCTGCTCCTTGCACCCTCTCCACACTGATGACTGTGGCCTGGCTTTCCTCCTGCTCTTCCTGTGTCGCTGGACTGCCACCTCCTGTCGCCGTTGCTGCCTACCTGTTGGCAGCGGGTTTGTGCCTGGTTTCGGTTGTCACGTCCTGGCGGAGCCTCTTGGCCTCCTGTATTGGCCTCCTGGGCTCTGCGACTGCATTCCAGGGGGTCTGCTTGTGGGTCATTTGCTGGTAGTGTTCTGTCGCCTCCGTGGCCTTGGTCTTGTTTTCCTGCGGTCTGCACCCCGTCTTCCTCTCCATTTTCTCCTTGGCCTTCCCCGAGCCAGTTGTTCCTTGCTGGTGGTCTGTGGGGGTTGTGGGGTTTGCGTTGCCCTCTGCGCTTGGTCAGGGTGCATGGATGTTGCTACGTGCTTTGGCTTGTTTCTGGTGTGTTGTGCCTGTGGTTTTTATGGTGCAATTGCCCGCCAGACGCGTGGGAGTTGCAGGTCTGAGGCTGCTTTTCGCAGCTTTTTTTACCGCGATTGGCCTCATTGCATGATTTCTCGCGTTTCGCATTTTTTGGGCGTGGGTTTGATTTACACGCTGGCATTTGACGCGTTATCTGGTGACTATCGCATGGTACCGCCTTGTTGTGAATCCCACGTTGACACGGGGTTATTTTCCCGTGATAGGCTGCGTTATTGGAAGTTGCGTTACGCTACTCTTGCGGTAGTTATCACGCGTTCTTGTGAATATATCTCTAACTTGTGACACATATAGGTGTTCCAAATTGCTGCATCTATACCAACCTTGTGTATTCTGCCTTGAACTTAAGTTATCAAAGTCATTAGTACGTGAAGCAAATGCACGCTAGAACACCAGGAACACATCGATTTGTTAAATAAAAGCTCAAACTAAATGTGTCTTGGAATTAAAAAAAAGAAAAAACTAGAAAAAGTTGTCCATTCAGTTAATGTGCTAAACATTTATTATGTTCAAATCTATGTTAATGATGTTTAGTTTTACGTTCATGTTTTTACACAAGAGAACTGTTTCTCCATTTCCAACCACTACTGCACCTGTCTTTTTTTTTACCATCACAAGCTATCTGTATCAGTTTATTGCACTGACTAACAATTACTTACAAACAATTAATCAGCGTAGAAACAGTAAAATAGCCCTGGGTATTATGTCTCAACTATTCTTGATCGCAAAGATGGTTATTGTACAGATGTGTAAACTGACGACTCCCTCCATATTAAAACTGTGATTCTTCAACGTATGGGACACTTCGCGCAATGGAAAGATTAAGCAGATGTTTGCATAAAGTCCAAGATCATGTTCAATCTGTCCGGCCATTATTACTGTACTACATGGGTGAAGAAAGTCAAGAAGTGACATGTTCTCCCAATTAAGAGCTTTACATTTGTTTGATTAGAGGGCAACTTGCTGGAATGTGTGACTATCTACATATAACAGAACACTACGAATTGGGACTGATGTAGGGTAAATTTGTGGCGGGGGTATTACAGAAGCTCACAGAAGGCTTGTAAGCAAAGTTTAGGACTTGATATTATCTTTGACATGTGTATGCAAATTTCGATAAAAAGAATTAAAAAAATAAGTACATGTTCCTATCAGGTAGCCATCCATTCATAAGGGTAACGCTAATTTCTTCCTGTATACATCATGGGCTAATATTTAATATATGCTGCTGTCATAACCTCTAGGGCTTTTCTCTAGCCTGGGACCCGCATTCGGGAACATCACACCTTTGTCCCTCCCATGATGACTTCCCTTGTCCCCCCTGCACCCTACAGACCACAGACCCCCGCAGGAGAGGACAGAGTGCTCCCGCTGTCACTCGCAATATGCAGAATACCCTCTGGCTCTTGTTATCCAAATCATAGTTTTCCTGTATTCCGACCAGATTGCAAGATCGTGAGTTCTTGCATTTCTTGTCCTCTTATTTTTATGGACAGAAGAATTACCTGGGAGAGTCCTGCTCCCTCTTGAAGTTGAGTTTACATTCATAGCTGAGTCTCTATAGTGCACAGCACTTTCCAGGAGGAGTAGGAAAAGCCTGAGGTAGTTGATCAAAAACCCTTGGAGCAAACATTTAGCGTGTGCTGCCATCCTGCTCTGAACATATCAACATTATGATTGTGCAGGGGACATTGGAACTGCACACATGGGACATTGGAACTGCACACATGGGACATTGGAACTGCACACATGGGACATTGGAACTGCACACATGGGACATTGGATTTGCACATTAGTCAATGAATAGCATACACTAGACTTTGAAATGTTGCATTCCCAGTGAGTACTGAACATTTAAAGTACTCATTGAGTGATGAATATAATCATATTATCCAAAGTCTGTTCCTTATGTAGATACTTTGGAACCTGTGTTTCTGTGCTCAGAAGGACCTCAAGTCTCTACCATAATAGACTCACCCCTAGACTCACCCCTAGCATCAGCTAAAGTAGGTACCTTTACTCCACAAAAATGTAAAGATTCTACACATGAATACTCCATCAAAACAATAAAAAAAAATGGGAAGTAGGCTTTGCATGCTCAAGGTTCTTTTACATCGACACTGTGAAGTAACAGTTTGGAACTTGTGGCCTTCAATGAAGATCTAACGCTCTGTCAAGATGTGACAGGAAAAGCCCTCAGTGAATTATTTGGACTAGTGATGAGTCAAGGTGTTACCCTAGTCAATGATGGAATGCAGTAAAGTATTATTCTAGAGATTGTATATGAGATAACGATTGTGCTAGTCTCCTTTTTTGCTTAGTCTTCATCGTGGCAAATAGGTTACTGTTACGCAGCCCCCCTGCACTACTCAAAATAAAGAGTAAGGAGAACAAGCAGTAGATTTGAGAGGCCTCCAGCTCGAAAGATCTCTCCATTCAAATCACCTTTCTCACTACTCTGTTGCCACTTCTGTCTTTGGACAAAACAGGGCATGGATCATGACATAGCAATGGACTAGTGGAATCAGCGTCACTTTAGCAGCAACAACGGGATCAGATTTTAGAGGTTCAGACGAGTTGCATCACCTCAAACCTAAAAATATATACATCATTTCTTTGTATGTCAGCATATCAAGGACAAAAATATCACCATGCCAAAATATTGTGGCAAACATATTGAAAGCTAGAATATTGTGATTTACAAAAAATGAGATTGAGACACACCAAATCGCACCTATCGCTTCTGGTGATTTTTTATAGTCCAACTATACGTAGTGCAAAGATCTGGAAGGTCAGTCCTCTAATCCTCCACACAGGAGTCTAGCTCCATAATATTGTTATATGAGAGTGATCAGCACACACCATCTATTATGAATAATAAGCATCAAATACACATTATTTCATTTAACGTAGTGCACAGACTCCATCCATTTTTTTCTTAGAGGTTCTTTTTATTCACATCTTCTTTTTTTCTTTTTATAAAAACTTTTCTTCCAATAAAGCTAATGTGTTTCGTCTCATACAAAAGACTTCTACAGGGCTTGTGATGTAATGGCACCTGTGCTGACTAGTATTAGTTTGATGATCAGTCAGTTAGTGGATCCTTTTCCCACCTTGTTTTTGAGAACCAATTTTAGTTCTTATTTCTCGTGAATATTTTTTATCCTCTTATAATCCCAGCAGTACGGTCATTAATTGCTTATACAGTTCCAGCCTACGTTGGTATCCAAATCTGTTCACATCCGTATGTGCTGAATATCGCAGAACAGTGTAGTGCAGATAAAAGACGTTCCGAAAGCTAGAATATTGTGAACGTAAGTATATATCAGTAGGTATAGATTAACTATTCGTAACGTTTATGAACCGTGACAATATATCATCAAGCAACCTCTCTGTGAAACAAGGCCATTGTGTCTTTTTTCAGAAACAAACCCCTTCTTTGGAGCTTTGTCTCAGAAAAAAGAACACTGAGTGAGCCAAGAAACTTGTTGTCACGTTCAACATTCATTTTGCTCAAAGCACCTGATATACACTTTTGGCATAGAACCCCACCCCCAATCCCCCCGGCCCAGGTTGCAGGAATCTCTCAATATGGCCGTCAGCTCTCTGCTGTGTGAAAGTGGAAAAGGCTGAGTGGAGGGGCTGGCTGTCAGTGCCAATTTGATCCATTTAATCTCTTGGAGTAAAGTAGCACTTTAAATTGTAAAACTATAGATGATGAATATGCTATAGTACTTTTTAGTGGCAATGAAGTGTGTATTTCAATGCATATGTTTATCTGGGTTAACAAAAAGATGAAGGGTCCATATATGTAATTTTTAAGTTTTCAATGTTCTGTATAAAAGAAGAAGGAATTTTCATACTTTGTTAGTTCAAATTTTTGTATTTAAAAACATAGGGGCAGATTTACAAGCCCTCTGCGCCACCAGTACGTCACTTTTCGTGACGTACTGGTGGCGCAGGGGGCTCCTCCATATTTACAAGGACAGGAAAAGCCACCATGCGTGACTTTTCCTCTCCTTGTAAATATGGCCCCTTCACACGCAGCACTTTGCGTTGAAGGGGCGTTCCATGGGTGTTGCTGTGGGTGTTCCCACGCAACACCCATGGAACAAGACACATCTCCAGATTTACGAGAAATCGTAAATCTGGAGATGCGTCTGAATGCTACGCCACCCTAGAGGTAGCATAGTGAGGCGTAACGAGAAGAAATGTTTTAATTTCTCCTCGTTTGTTCCTCTTTACATGCGTGCTGCATTCTACAGCACGCATTGAAAGAGGAAAATGCCTGTATTGATTGTTTTTGTGCAGGAAGGTGCCCCTTCCCGCACAAAAACAATCTCCCCACGACGCAGGCATCCTTGCACCATGGTGCAAGGGTGCCTGCGCCAGCGCATGGCTGCAGTTTGTGCGCCAGCGGAGGGGGAAGCACAGAGATGTGACATATTCTTGTAAATATGTTGCATCCCTGTGCTTCGGAAGTGCTGCAGCATGGCGCAGCCAAAGGGCTTGCATTGCCATGCTGCGGCACTTCCTTGTAGATCTGCCCCATATTGTTTAAATCCCTGTCTGGTTAGTGGGTGTATTAAGCCGAATAATTTCAATATAATTGACTGCCATTTTGGACGCAGCAGGAGCTGTGCGATACTATGGGTATCCACCTATCATCGCTGTGCCAGGGGAAGGAGCCAGACAACACCCTCCCCATGTGCTATAAAACTGCCAACGCAGTCCCGCTGTTTGGGGGCATTTTAGATGCAGGAGGAGCCATGTGGGACTATGGGTCCCAGCTATCATCACTGCAGCCAGAGGGAGGAGGCAAACAACAGCGTTCCCTAGAGCCATAATGGTGCCAATGCAGTCCTGCTGCGTGAGACACACACGGGTGCATATCCAGGCTAAGAGCGGGCCCATTTGCACCCGTAAGAGCCCGGAGGGGGCTGGGCCACCCCCTTGGTTGTCTTTTCTCTGCGATGGTACTGTTTACTTCCCTATAGCGTTCCTAGACTTTTTTTGCAGAGTGTGATCTGGGACCCCTGTTGTTGCTGGACTTTTACTTCCCAGGCTACTTTAGGTTAGGTTCAGGATGGGCAAGTGCAAACATGATTGTACCACGGACGGATCCTCTGCTAAAAGGAAAATCAGCACGTTTGATGGTACATCAAAAAGGCAGTGGGCACCATTAATAAAGAAATCCTCAGCATGGAAAGTAAGCTGTCTTTAGCACCCACTGACAGTGCACCTTCTCACTCATTGCAATCCCCCTCTTCAAGTCAGGTGGAAGCTGTATCTAGCCAGGAAGAGGATGCTAGGGGTAAGCAGACGTCAGCTGCGGTTGAGGCGGGTGGTGACTTGTTCTCTACCAGACTCTTGCCCCTATGTGACTTAACTGCAAAACCTGTTAAGCTTGCTAAGCCCACCAGTAACAAACAGAAATGTGGGGCTATTCAAATTCACTCTGCAGGTGCCAATTAATTGAGCCACTCAGGGCACACACCATCTAATTGTTCTGCTTCCATGAAAGAAGCCCTTGAGGGCTTGTTGGTACATTTAGAAAATAATTTTAGGTACTTTTAGACTCCAAGCAGCAAGGCATGTTCAATCACTTGGGGTATATTGAGAAGAAGCTTTCTACCTTGGACTTGAGGCTGGCTCCTGACACAGGGAAAGATGACTCCACAACAACTGGTTGTTCTGTTGCTGGACAGGTGTTAGAATCCAACCCTTCAACTGAAGGGAGGAGGAGCTTGATCTCTCACCAAGCTGGAAGCACTAGTGAGCTAAGTATTGCAGTGGAACGCCTACCACAGGGCCAGGTGGCCTTATGCCTAGCCATAGGAACACCCAGGTTGCCTGGAAACACCCCTTACCTCCTAGTCTGCCTGGCCCAGATCCTTGCTCTCCCTCCAGGAGTGATCTCCCATCGGCAGCTTGTCCTTTTGTCATTGTCCTCGCCAATGTACCAACTTTATGCTGAAGGACCGTTGAATCCACGGTAGACTTAGTTCACAAATCAATTCTCTGGCTTCATGGGAATTTGAGATGTCAGGACAAGTGGTTTAATAACGTGATTATGGCCAGGAGGGTTGGGTGGTTGAAGAAGATGTTCAAAGAATTCATTGGAGACTGTGTTGTTATCACATTTAGAAATCCTACTATAGCTTGGAATTTGTTAAGTGCCTCAGACCAAGGTCAACTAGAGCCCAGTAATGTTAAGATCTTGCCTCTAGGCTATTTTTACGGAGACATGGTTATTTGTCCACCAAATCAAATATGGTACCCTTGTCCTAATTTAGCTCCTCCTCACCCTTTCAACATCCAGCTGCACAATTGCTTTGTGTTCCTGAGGGACTTGGCAGACATAGATTGACTCAGGTATGGTCAAGCAAAGAAGGTTCCTCCCCAGGAAATTTCCCAAGGGTCAGTACAACTTATAGGTGGGCACATCTCTGCGGTGGCCACAGATAATTATGTCTGTCCCATCATGCCCAATCTTTTGGGTAGCGGCCCAAACTCCACAATGGGGAAGATGACTAATATTACTGTCCCCAACCAGTTGGCGAAATATTGCTGGCCTTGCCAGCAAAATTGAGAATGAGATCCGGGTGTCCTTCATGTAAAATTATGGCATCCTTTTTTCCGAGAGACCTGGGCCATGAAGGCTATCAGTTTGGTTGGCTACGCTACCTATACTGTTCCAGTGATTCCATCTTCCTCAGGTAAGGCTAGTGCGGATCTAATGACGCTTTTCAGGGTAACCTTGGAATGGAAAATTACCCTGGTTTGCACTGATAGCACTTTAGCTCAAGCCCTTTTACCCAAGTGCCCCATTGGATTGAACATTGTGTTCCTAAACTTCTACAATGGATGCACTGGGTCTAACCCTAGTTTCAATATTAACATGCTCTCATATTTTATTCTAGGCCTTGGCACTAAATTTGCTTATTTGCACATTGGATTCCAACTTACTGTTGGTGGGAATTTTAACACTAAGCTGGGTTCTGTAAGAGAGGTCAACATCTCTAACATGCTTGATCTAGAAAGCACAGAGTGTGTATATCCACTTATGGATCAGAGAGCTAAATTTCTCTCCCATCATACTAACTCTTCTGACCTTCTTAATGTCGGTGAACTGCTAGATATTTTTTATCCCTCCAATGCCACTTTTGTTTGGGGGGGGCATATAATTCTGCCATCAATTACATTTTCGTATCTCTAGAGCTATTGGGCCGGGTCTCCAAGGGTGGAATGGAGGAAAGTATATTTAGCAATCACAACCCCCTATGGCTTAGTCTAGATATTTATATGGGGGTAGAAGAGCCAAATGGGTATCCAAGAGTTCTCTGGAAGTTAAGGTGCAAGGGCTTCATTTGCCCTGGAGGAATGTCAATCTAACAGGCCTTATGTCAGAACTGTGTGCTGGTCACATGAATGCGCTGCCTAATTGCCTCACCCCCACCAGTGACAGCCATAGGCGTAAGGAGATTAATTTGACATCCTGGTGGAAGCGAGTGTCGGCCTGTAGACAGAAAGATGCCAGGGCTTTTTGCGCCGTGGTGAATAACATCAGTTTCACGGGAACCATTATTAATTCTGTCATCACCTATATATCCCTGAGACCTGGGTCAAGCATTTTAGTGCCTTATATATTTCTGGCGGTCACACAGAACATAAAGAGACTGAGGTGTTTTTCTCCCTTTCAATAGAATTTACCATGGAAGAAATTTTGACTGACATCATTAAGTCCATCTAATAAGGCCCCTGGGCCGGATGGCGTACCCATGGACTTGTATAAATCCCTCCCAGAGTTCTGGGCACCTCTGCTGTGTAAATGCTTCAATGCCCTTGTTAAGATTGGTCTCCCAGACTCATGGCATACTTCCACCATTTTTCCATCTTTAGAAATGGTGATACCCAATCCCCAGGCTGTTATCGGCTGATCTCCTTGTTGGACCCCTCTGTGAAGATTGCTGGGAGGGCTGTGTTGGAGCGTCTTTTGTCTTGGGTCAGAGAGTCGGGCACACTGTCGGAGGTACAGTACAGCTTCCGGGAGGGGATGGGCACGGTGCAGCAATGTTTGAACCTGCATCTGTTGATCAGCAAGTATGCCATCATCAGGCAGGGCTCTACCTGCCTGGCCTTCATGGACCTATTGTGTGCCTTTGACAGCGTGGAAAGATCTAAGTTGTGGGAAATGCTGATCAATCTGGGGATTGATGGTGGCTCAGTTGATTTTCTACATGCCGTACATTATGACCTCTCAGCGTCTGTAAGGTTTGGTCCCTCAGTAGACTGCATTGACAGCTTTAAATTGGGGAATGGGGTGCACCAGGGTTGTGTCCTGGCTCTGATTTTATTCCTCCTATACATAAATGGCCTAGGCTCTGCTCCCACTAGGAAATCTTTGAACGTCCCTCTTATTGGAAAGAAAATGGTCCCTGGTGTATGCGGATGATGCTGTTTCACTTGCTAGAACTTCAAACAGCTTAAACACCTTGTTTCAGGATTTTGTTTTTGGGGTCACTTGGCCTTGCCATGAATTGGTCCAAAACATCTACAATGCTCTGTGGCCCCAAGCACGGTAAGATGTGAAGTGTTTACTTACAAGCTGATCCTGTTGCTTCTACCCAGGAATTCTCTTATTTGGGTGTTGTCTTTGATGCAAGGGGGAATTGGGAACCATGCAAACTCAAAGCCTCCTATAGATTTGCAAGTGCAGCTGGGTATATCTACAATTTAGCCTCTCACATTGGAAGTAAACCAGTGGCCCCTTTATTTGAGATGTATAGGAGCAAATGTCTCCAGATTCGTACATATGGGGCCAGTCTATGGGTCTATTTGAATGTCATTTCCCTCCAGGGAGAACAGAATAGGGTGCAGAGGAACTTGTTGGGCATCTCTCTAGCCTGTTCAACCCATATTGTAAATCAAGAGCTTGGGGTTGAGTATGTTAAGTATACTATCAAGTTGACCCCTCTTGCCTTGCGGTGTGCCATTTGGGTGAATCCACATGCTGGTTTTAATAGAGAGATCGTCCTTTACTGCTTAGCTAGTGAAAGAAGTCTGAAAGTCCCCTGGCTTTTATTATGTCAAGTCAGAACTGACGAATTTGTGGAGGCCTGAACTCTTTTCCAGCCCCTCAGCTATGCCTAAATCTGACCTTGTCTGGGTCAAGAAGACCATCAAGTCCTCGAGATCAAGTCTAAGGGAAAAATCTGAGATGGCAAAAACCACTGTCAGGGTCTATACGAAGCTCCAAACTTCCCCAGAATTGAAGACATATCTAGTTGGGTGGATAGTTCCTGGAACATACTTCTTCTAACCAAATTCAGACTTGGTTTTGTTAGGTAGTACCTTGGTTTCCCCCTTGGCCAGTTTGAGGCCAGTAAAGTTTCATCTGTCCATGTGATGAGTCCTCACCCCAGAGCTTGCTCTATTTTACTTTTTTCTGTCACTTTTATATTGTTGTTCTAAGAGGTTTTTAATTCCCATATTAATGGTGTGTGGAATCAGAACATGTAAGTTGCCCTGGTGTGTTTACAACAACTTCACTCTACCTCTATCTGTGTCAGCATTTGCTCCTTTTTGAAATATGCAATTGCAGAAAAGAATTCATTGTTATTTTAGTTACGAGCATCACTGTGCAGTCTGGCCATTCTGATTGATGTCCTCATGGGTTAGGATTTTTATTGATTCGAGCCCTTGTTTGCCTTGTAATATTTGAGCACAAAATTGATCCTGTGCAGTCGTATTAATCCTTTCTAAGGGTTGAGTTTGAGGGCTAAGATTTGTCCTGAATCAAATTCGCAAGATGTTATATGTTTGTATTTATATTGGAAATCACCTTTTAAAATGATTATGATATTTTATATATTAGATGTATGTTATCTTGTAGTTTCTTGATGAACACTGAAAATAGGAACATTTTGTACACCGCTTTGATAATTGTGTGTTGGGCTTTTATGGTTGCCTTTGTAGTTGAAATAAAAGTTTGACACAATACGATCTGACTGACCTCTAGTTATTGGAAGTTCATTCAAATTACTTGCTCAAACACTAAATCAGCCTTGCTCTTTTTAAACAGGTTTTCAATTAAGTCCTACATCTACATCAAAGTATGTCAGATCTAGGTTCAGCCTAAAAATCTGATTGGCTGCACCTTTTCTGTTCTCTGAACTTTCATCTTCAGGTTCTTCTCTTATTTCTCTGGTCAGTGATCTGAAGTAGCCTTGGTGATGTATACCGTTTTGTAAAACATATACATATAAAGAATTATAGATGGGTAACAGAGAAGTTTTTAAATCGAGCTTTGCTCTTGTTATGTATTTGATGCCACTCAGACCCGAGATGAAAACACCCCTGTAATTCACTGATAACCATCTATATTTTATGTATGGTCCTCCCATATCCTCTGCCCCTGCTTTCATGCCCTGTACAGGGCTGGAGTCATAATGGGAAGCCATACATAACAAGGCACAACCAACTTGCCCCACCCTCAAATTGACCTGTCCTCCTGCCACCCACCCCCACCACCCTCTGTACCTCC
Organism: Calotriton arnoldi; assembly: GCA_963921515.1. NCBI lineage: Eukaryota > Metazoa > Chordata > Amphibia > Caudata > Salamandridae > Calotriton > Calotriton arnoldi. The sequence continues at coordinate 221,970 of CAWUFW010007054.1, read as the reverse complement.
CTTCCTTCTCCTGCCCCCTCCACTCCTGCTGCGCTCTCTGCTCTGCCAGTGCTACAGTGACAAACTCTGTAATGGCCATGCCAGAGCTGCCTGAAATTCCTTTGTGATGTAGCAAAAGTACATAACAGCTTTCATTAACCATTGTTGCTTCATTGTAGCAGTGAAGTACCAGATTTAGAATCTGGCATAGAAGCTAATAGGTCTCCTCGAGAGCCATGCATAATAAAAAAATAAACCAGGAATATTGCGCCATTTCCTTATCCCGTCATGAAAATTGCATAGGCGGACAAATACATTAGATCATTTTTTCTGCTGCTTACAGATTAGCTTAGGTCAAGCAAAGTAGACAGGGTGCCCATGATGTATGACACTGATCATACCTAAAAGAAAAGCAAATCGTTTTGCGGGTGAAATATTACAGATAGGTCTCTGATGGCAATGTGACTCATTGCTCTCTGCCAGCTTGAGCGTTACATAATTGATGTCGCAGGTCAAAAGCTTCAAAAGAAATGGCCTTTTCATAATGACCTGTGACTCAATGTATCACTAATTTGTCAAGCTCCTGCATTTTACTTTATCTCAATCGCCATTTCGAATATTGTCACATACCACCAGCTATTCAAGGGGCACTGCATTATGCCATTTTGTCCTATGAGTAGTAAACCAAGCCTTGCTCGATTACAAGGAGCGTGCATTTTTGAGTGATTAAAGCACTTTAGTAAAAAAAAAAAAGGCAATAGGTCTCGGCTCAGCCGATCTTTATGCATTGGCAATGTTTTTAGCTAATTTGCATGTATGACTTGCAATTTTGAAATGGGTCTTCTATAAAACAAAACTTATTACACAATAGTCATAAATACGCAAGCATGTGTGGTGATGCGTGTGCAGTGTGTTTGTTGTAACATGTGTCATGATGCTTGCATCGCAACACGTGTCAGGACACCGGTTGCCATGTTTAATTTAGCATTCTAACATGGGCGGGCAGGTGTGTTAGAACAGTAAATTATAATGTAAAAAAAAATATGTACATTTGAAACGTGAGAATGGAGGTGTGCTGCCTGCTAGCACTTTGCACTTCGCAGGAACTGGTAACCAGTTTGGCAAGTTAAAAAAGTCTTAAATAGTAGGTGTTATTATTTAAGTAGTGCTCATGTTATTGAGCTGAGTCGATTTAAGGACTGATTTAGTCACAAGACTCATACTTGTGACCTTCACAGATTACTCCAGTAGGGAGAACAATTAGGAATCGGCGGAATTCGTGGAATTTCACATTGGGGAATTCTGCGGAGTTACAAAAAACTCTACAAGATTCAGCTGAGTTCTGCAAAAGGGTGGGAAATGCATGTGGCACTGCTCGCGCTGTGATTTAGTGCTGGTAGCTAGCTCCACACTGAAAAATCAGCGCGACCTGTGTTAGGTTTGAAACTCCCATTCCTGCTATGCACTCGTATCATGCTATATTAGGTTAGCAATGTGTGGCTAAATAGATGCCATTTGTATTCACGTTATGCAACCCACTGAGTTATCCCTGCAATGTGCAAGCTTTAGTTAGCAAGTGTGACTCCATTTTGTATTTTGTAATCTCTATTAGGCTGTGTCTGAACTAGGCCTCATTATTCGTACTACTTGCCTCAGCAGAATATTATATTTAGTTATTATTTTTCTTTCCTGTTCAAGGCTGCTTCCCGAATTACTAATGAATAGGCCATTCTGCCCTCGCATGCCTATCTGAGTGTGTAGCTCTGCTCCCAGGTTAGGAGACGCTGAGACTCAGTGCTGTAACCTCGAGTCACCGATAGCATGTACCCATCTGGCAGGTGGTAGCCCATCCTTCTGTGCCTTCTTTGTTCATGTTCGGCTCAGGCCTGTAACTTTCCACTGTGGGCGTGGTTGGGGGGCTCTTGGAGGAATGATCATGCATTGCAGGCCGTTGGGGAGCCAGTCCCTCGGCAGACATCTTAAGGTGCAGGTCAGATTGGACTCCTCTGCAGAGTATTACTAATAAATGCTTGTTTGTATTCTCTACTGTCTGACCGACTCTTCATTTCTTGGGAAGGCATAGCAGGTGGTTGTAAGTAACCCGGGTGGCCCCTAAGGGCCACTTTCTTCAGTTGGAGCCTGAACAGGGACCCCGCAAGGTGATCCAGCTCGCCCGTAATCGGGTTGCAGGGTCGGGTTGCGTCTGGTCGGTCGGGCGGATCGGGGTACCCCACACGATTGAGCTTGGTTCTCACAGCTGCCCGCCCGTCTGATCGGGCGACTCCTCGTCTAGTGGTCACCGGCTGGGGTCCTGAGAAGGCGAAACCTTGGAGTTGACAGTTTGGTCCGAAGAGTCGGCAGTGGAGAATAACTTGACTCGACCTGTGTGCACCAGGTGAGTGATTGATTCTTGAAAAAATGGCGCCATTCTTGAACGACACAAGCCTACGGGCTGTGTCCTGGTACAGTCTCCGGACTGTCTTGCTTGAACAACATTAGCCAACGGGCTGTGTCTTGGTACAGTCTCCGGACTGTCTTGGTGCAGTTTTCGGACTGCCTTGCTTGAACGACATGAGCCTACAGGCTGTGTCCTGGTTCAGTCTTCGGGCTGTCTTGGTTTGAACTTGGTGGGTTTGCAGACCCTTTTAAAAGTCACAGAGTGTTTGTGAACAGTCTGCCAGGCCAACTGGAAATTTGGCCTGTTCTCAAAAAGGTCTGGGGCTGTTTGCGAACAATCTGCCAGGCCAACTGGAAATTTGGTCTACTCTTGAAAAGGTCTGGGGCTAGAGCCTGTCTTCTTGAACTTGGTATAGTCTACGGGCTGTAGGAAGCGGTCCTCGGTTTGGTTTTTGAACAATACTTGTATTCATTATTTTTTTACTTTTATTATTTGTTCGTTGGTGTTACATTTGTCCGTTGGGGACAGCGCATGTGTCTTATATTAAAATGTCTTGTCTAAGTAAACTGGGGTGTTTTGGATGTCGATGTTGTTCTACTAAGGCTCGATTGGAAGAGAGCCAGCCTGCGCCTCCGGAGGGTACCCCAAATTTTGATGTATACGTCAAGCACGGTATTGGCCCTATTATGTTTAGCACATTGTGGAATAAATATACGAGGGACAATACTGAGTTACAATGGCCACTTACTGGCTCACTTGATGAGCAAAAATTGAATTTCTTTCAGGACAAATTGTTCGCCAAAAAGAGCAGGCAGTCGATGTTTGATTTTCTAAGAGTATGGCAGAAGGAAGCAAAGCAGCGGCGTATGAGAGCAGAGAAAGAGGCCCGGAAGAGGCAGACACAAACAATAACACAGAAAGCAGTGGCCTATGAAAGGGCAAAGATAGAGAAAGGCATAGAATGTGCTGATAGAAAGTTTTGATTGCAGATAGATAAATGTTATGTCAATAGAGAGGAAGGTGATGTTTTCGTTGAAGAGCTATTGGATTCTCGCCCTCTTTCACCTTATGCTCCTGAGCGGATATACCCAAGGGTTCCCACATCTCAGTCCCCGGCCTCTGGTGCCGCTCTTCCTAGTATTCCGACCTCTAGTCAAACTGTTTTGGCCCTAGCCCCCCTGCTCCTTCTCTGCTCACGCTAGGAACGGGGGTGGGAGCCGTTAGCTCTCCTGTTCCGTCTACTGACTCTGTATCTACTGCTACACCCCCTTTCACTCCTACGACACTGTCTCCTTTCATGATGATACCTGTCTCCTCATCTGCTCTCTCTCCCTCAAGTATGACACCCCTAGTACTGCCGAATGGCGAGACCCCTGTACGTGGAATACATGAAGGGAACTGGGCGGCAGCGCGAGACCGTATGGACAAGGTGCTGGTGCGTTCTGCTGTGGATGATGAGGAGAAGCAAATGGTGGCGACTCAGGCGGCTCAGTGGGCTCGGAACCCGATCTATAGTGTGGAAGATGTGTGGAGTGTGATGAGAGATTATGAGCCTTTCATACAGCAGCATGCCCTTAAGCACATGTCGGCCATGCTAATAGGACTGTGGGAGCAGTGTTTTCAGGGTGTTGCACCGCAGATCATCTATGACATAGGGGACAGGGTATATGCTGCAGATATGGCTCCTATTGAGGTTTTTAGCAATGTAACGACATTGGTGGGTTATCGGGGCAGATTGCACCAAAAGGTTCCGACGATGGTGCCCCAGTACCCCATGAGAGAGGTCCATCCCATTTATCATCCTGAAATACCATAATTGCGTGACTCCGCAAATGCCTAATTAGGCCGCTAGTCGATGCTCGGTTCCAGGAACAGTGGATCTATACTCCTTGGAAGAGGAGTGAGGTAATATCCCTTAAAAGTCAGTTGTCAGACCCTCGGAAAAACCCGACTGCGTATTACAAAGAGTTGACAGGGGCGGCCTCCTCCATGGTGATGACGTTAGCAGATATTGAGTTGTTCTTTGGCTTGTTGGTACCAGTGGATATATGGAGGCAAGTGCATACACAAGATCATGTGGTGGAATTGGGAGGAACATGGGATCAGATCAGGGCATGGGATAAGGACTGCAAGCCCGGTGACAAGCTGAGGGCGGAGATATTGGCTTTACTGGGTCGCATTATCACTTATATGCATTCCCTTATCCTGCCGAGACGGGTGGATTGGGACAAGTTGACGGCATGTCGTCAGAAGAAGGACGAGAGTGTGTCTGATTTGTTTACTAGGTTTGAAGGGGTTTTTCTCGACTTTAGTGGCCAGGATCTGTAATTGGAAGGTGGTTGTTTGTCAGCAGGTTCGTTACCAATCTGCTTCCTGAGATTGCGACTAGGTTGCAGGCTTCAGAAAGCACTTGGAGCACCTCTTCCCCGTCGGTAATATTGAGCATGGCACAGTACTACAAGCATAGAGAGAATGAAGAGAAGGAGAAAGTGGAGAAAAAGTCGAAAGACTTGAAGACAAGGGTGTTGATGCAGCAAGTTGCGAGGGGTAACGGAAGAGGTTTGGGTTCGGCCCTGCGGCTACCCAGGTCTAACAGGGGTGGTTCCTCAAGTGCAACCAATGTGCTTATTGCAAGCAGGAGGGACATTGGCGGAATGAGTGTCCGGAGTTAGTCCAGAAAGACGAGGCCCGAGAGGTCGAGGTTTTAGAGGACGTGGAAGAGGAGGAGGAGGCCAGGGGGAGACGCGATCGGAGAATACATCGTTCCATAGACAGAGCAGGAACTATTTTGATGACCCCCGAGGGGGGCAGTACTATCATGATGACTATGACATGGACGAAGTGACGGGGATGTCTCACAGCTAGGATAGCCAGGGACAGGGCCAGGGACCAGACCCGGTGCCTGTAGATCAGCGCGGACCCTATGTCATTGCAGATTTACACGGTACGACCGAGAAATTCTTCATTGATACAGGGGCTATGAATATCTCTGTTTCCCGTTCACTGGTCCCGGGGGCGGCTCTGTCCGTCCAAAACAACGTTTCGGTGGGTTTCTCAGGCGTACCGGTTGTCAGCCCCATTTCCAAACGTCTTGCTTTGACTATTGGCCCCTTCACGGTTGATTCACCATTTCTATTAACATCAAATTGTGGGGAGAATTTGTTAGGGTTAGATTTGTTGAAAAGGTTGCATGCGACAATTTTTTGCTCTCCAGACGGTGTTTACATGACTATTGGACCTCAGGTGGCCCGTGCCACACAATGTTTCACAAAGGATGCCCACCTCCCCGCTGAGTTTAAAGATGTGCCATGCACACTGTGGGCTACAGGAGACACTGATGTGGGGTTACTCCAGATCCCACCGGTCTCTATACAGATTAAGGAAAATGCTGTATGGCCACGTATTTCCCAGTACAAGATATCCCAGGCAGGAGAAAAGGCCTTATTGCAAATAATACAGGATTTGATTAAGTCTGGTGTGGTTGAGGAGACAGCGGCGAATGTGTGTTACAGCCCTATTCTTCCTGTTCTTAAAAAGGCACCCTTGGATTCTTCTAATGCTCACCCTGACGTTTACCGCTTCGTAATTGACCTTAGAGAGGTGAATAAAATAGTGATTCCCCAGTACCCTGTAGTCCCAGACATTACCGCGATCTTGACAATGATTCCCCCGTCTGCAAAATTCTTCTCTGTGATAGATTTGAAGAATGCTTTCTTCAGCATTCCAATCCATACAGATAGCAGACATCTGTTTGGATTTGCAATAGCCGGAAAGAGCTTCAGGTTCTGTCGTGCTCCACAAGGCTATATGGAGAGCCCGAGTATCTATAGCCAAGCTTTGAAAGCTCAATTGGATTCCTTAGATCTTCCCCCTGGTAATGTGCTGTTGCAGTACGTTGATGACCTCCTTGTGGCTTCAGACACTGAAGATGGTTGTAGAGCGGCCACAGTTAAATTGCTGTTACATTTGGCACACCATGGCCACAAGGCGTTCCTTTCAAAATTTCAATATTGTCGACAGGAGGTCACCTATTTAGGTCACCTACTGTCGAAGGAGGGTCGTAGACTAACACCTGAAAGCATAGCTGCTATTACTAATATGCCTGTTCCTAAGACCCAACGCGAGGTACGCGCTTTCATTGGTATAACTTCGTATTGTCGTCACTGGATCCCTAACTATTCCTTACTAACGAAGCCCCTCCTTTACCTGACCACCAAAGAAGTGCATGAACCCCTGTCTTGGACATCTGCATGCCAGCAAGCTTTTAAGCAATAAAAGGTTGGGCTTTGCTCTGCTCCTGTGCTTGGTACTCCTGGTTACCAGAAGCCTTTTGTGCTTTATGTACATGAGGCGGATGGTTGCGCGCTTTCTGTTCTAACACAGGGTTTTGGTGGTAAGCAGAGACCCTGCGCGTATTTCTCTGCTATTCTTGATAAGGTCGCCAGAGCTCTCCCGAGCTGTCTGAGGGCTGCCGCGGCGGTGGCAGTTTCTATCAGACAATCGGCAGGGCTCGTCCTTGATATGGATCTCACAGTCATGGTACTTCATGCTGTAGACACACTGTTGAATAAGACAAAGACACAGCACCTTACTAGTGCACGTCTGACTGGATATGAGTTAACTTTGTTTGCTCCGCACATTACCATCAAACGCTGTGCTACTCTGAACCCAGCCACGTTACTACCCCTCCCTTCAGGAGAAAAGGACAATGATGTCCGTGATTGTTTATTTCGGACTGAGGAAGAAACGAAGGGACGGGTAGACCTGACTGATGTTCCCTTATCTGACCCTCAGGGGGAACTATATGTCGATGGCTTTTGTTTCAAACTACCAGATGGCACTACCACTGCAGCTTATGCAATCACAACGTTATGCACTGTAGTTGAGACATCCCGTATCCCATACCAGTCGGCCCAGGCTGCAGAGTTGGTTGCCCTCCTTAGGGCTTGCAAGTTGAGTGAGGGACTGACTGTCAATTTCTACACCGACAGCCAGTACGCTTTTGCGGTGGCCCATAATTTCAGGGACCTCTGGGCAGAGAGAGGGTTCTTGGCCTCGCATGTGTTGTGCATACAGCATGGCCCATTGATACATAGACTGTTGACAGCACTGACACTTCCTGATAAGTTGGCAATAATAAAATGTAGCGCTCACAAAGCAGTAACAGACGATGTTGGAAGGGGCAATGCTTTTGCAGATCAGACAGCTAAGGAGACAGCTAGATCGAAGTTGAAAAAGATGTTTGTGGCAGGTCCCACTAGGTGGGTTCCAGACAATGGAATGTTCGAGGACACATTAGACAATGTCAGGGAAATACAGAGTGAGGCGACAGTAGATGAACTGGCAGAATGGGAGGAGAGGATAGGGCGTTTGGACGAGGATGGGTGTTCGACTGATTTGTCTGGGAAACAGAGATGGTTGCTGCCCAACGCATATGTGCTCCCTGTTGTTACCATGGACCATGGCCCAGCACACATTAGTGCCAAAGGAATATGTAAGCTACTGGACCCAGTATGGCGAAATGATAATATCCCTAAGGTAGCCACACACTTGGTGAAACACTGCATCATTTGTCTGAAGCATAATCCAGGGAACGGTACTCATACACCCACAGGTAATTTTGGACCGCCTTCCTTCCATTTCGAGGTCCTCCAGATGGTTTTCATCGAAATGGAACGAGTTAACAATTTTAAGTATGTACTGGTAGTGATTTGTGCATTCAGGGCCTGATTCACAGAACTAACATACGTCAAAAACGTAAACGTAAACGTAAAGTTAGTACTTTTTAGGTATTCACAGAATACACTTACTCATTTTGGTATTCACAGAATGAACTTACTCATTTTAGTATTCACAGAATAGTACTAACTTTACGTTTACGTTTATGTTTACGTTTTTGACGTAAGTTAGTTCTGTGAATCAGGCCCACTGGGCCTGATTCACAGAACTAACTTACGTCAAAAACGTAAACGTAAATGTAAACATAAACGTAAAGTTAGTACTATTCTGTGAATACCAAAATGAGTAAGTGTATTCTGTGAATACCTAAAAAGTACTAACTTTACGTTTACGTTTACGTTTACGTTTTTGACGTAAGTTAGTTCTGTGAATCAGGCCCTCAGTAAATGGATTGAGGCTTATCCCACTAAGGAGAATACGGTTATGGCGACGGCGAAGGCACTCTTAAAAGAGTTCTTCCCGCGCTATGGATTACCACGTGTGATCTGGAGTGACAACGGAAGTCACTTCAATTCAAAGGTCATTGAGTTGGTGTGTAAAGGCTTGCAAATTAGACAGAAGTTTCATGCAGCGAACCACCCCCAGTCAGCAGGCCTGGTTGAGAAGTACAATGGTACTCTCAAATTGAAGTTAGCGAAGATTCAAAAAAGCACAGGATTGCGATGGCCCGATGCTCTACCTTTGGCTTTGTTGTCTACCAGAGCGACAGCGCATTCTAGAACAGGGCTGTCCCTGTACGAGGTGGTTTTCGGGTGCCCCGCCAATGTCTGGGGCGCCCCCAAGACCCAAGCGCTTTTCCGAGATAGAGTACCCCCTACTGATAGATTATCTGTATAAATTGGCTAAAGATCTCCATTCTGTCCACCAACAGATTCACGCCACGCTGCAACCAGTACCAGAGGGAACTTTGTAATGGTCAAGAATTTTCAACGGAAGAACTGCCTAGAGCTGAGGTGGAAGGGGCCCTTATTGTCCTGCTCGCCACCTGCACTGCAGTGAAGCTTGAAGGCTGAAATACTGGGTGCATGCATCGCATGTAAAAAGGGTACCTCTACCACTTCCGTATGATCAGTGGGTCCTCAACGGCATTGCTGACCAGGAAGGGGAGCGCGTGCCCCATTTCGTTCCCTTCTCTGACGCCCGACTGAGGTGGGCGCATACAGACGAGGAGAGCGACGAGGTCTTACATGAAGTGGTCCCCCCAGAGATAAGGGCCGCCCCGGATGCTCCCACTTCTGGTGCACAGACACCTGAGTCTCAATGCCCTGCTGAGCCTGAATTTCATCCCCATTTTGTTGATGAAGAAGTGCCTGGGGTTGCCAGGTACAACCTGCGACCCCGACGGAAGGACAGTGCGCCAGTAGGACAGTCCAGGAGTTAGGGAAGGACTTGAGCTTAGGGCTCAGGTGCTATGCCTAAGGTGCCTGCTTTAGATTACAGGGAGTTACACTGGTGCACTGCCCTGGACACTGGACAGGATTAGCTGAGGGTGCCTTCCAAGGAGGGAAGGTGCCCTATCCTGAATGAAGAGGATTTGTTTTCCAGCAAGGGCTGCGATCGTGCAGCTCCCCCGTGGGAGTGCTTCATAGCACCATCGTTCATGAACAATAGGAGTCTACCAGTGAGGCTCTGAAGGACACTGGGTGATTTGTACCCCTCTGGTTGGTTGTATTTTTGTGGCTCCAATTCCTACGTTTTTTTTCTATGTATCCATTTGGCCGCGCAATTTTGAAGGAGGAATAGCCTCTAGTGGCCCCACCATTACAGCAGAATGGTCCTGTGTGGTCTAGTTGGTCTACTGGGAGTAGGGTGGTAGTGGTAGTGGTCCTTCTCATCGTAACGATAGCACTATTCAGGGTGGTGTGGTATTTAGAAGAACAGCATCCTGTGAACACATTGATAGGGACTACCCCGGCTCCATCTGAGCATTCGTTTGTTACACTGGCCCTGCATAAGGAAAGACATAGACATACCTATGTCGAGAACGCGTTTCTGCAGATGCTTCATCAGGTGCATAGCACTACTAATGCCACAAATTGCTGGGTGTGTGGTTTACTTCCCTCAGTTATGCATAAGAAGGATCTACTGGTGTCCTTGCCCCAGTCATACTTGGGTAGCTGTGATGCATGGTTCCAATTGCTTTCTATGGTGTACATGCACTATTATGCTGGCGCGATGAATATGGAACAGTCTGATTACGAAGCAGTGTTGGAATATATAGTGGAACACCAAGGATATACGCCTGGGGCAGATGGAAAGGAGGGTACCCTAAATCCAGAAGCTTGTATGAATATTTTTGAGGATAATAAGAATGTCACTTGGTTGCAAAATGAAATGCTGGATTTTCAAGGATTTAATGTTACTGAATATTTTAAAGTTTTCAGGAACAAAATATAACTGAAGATAAAGCCATGCCCGTCCCTGTGATCAATACAGCAGCCAGGTTCTGTGTTGAAGGTACAGGGAACATTCCAGTAGGCCAGAGCAGTTGTAACTATACATACTGATTGAACACTACTAGTAGCCCACCTTTGCTCACACCTCCAAATGTATACTTTGTTTGTGGGGAACAGGCTTATACCTGGCTTCCCGGGGGATGGTCTGGCCGGTGTTATGTCTCTTTTCTCTTGCCCCCTGTTTATATTGCACCATCTAACTATCACAAGGATCATAGACTACAGCGTAGGGCTCTCCATTTGCATCGAGCCAAGAGAGTTGTCAATACAGAAGATATAGATCAAACGGATACTTCCCTACAGCAATTCACTGACATCAAGAAGGGCAATTTGCCATTTGGGGACCCATGTTCAATAGCCGTAATATCCGTCGCCTTACTAGAGTAGTTGAGGGAGTCATTAACACTACTGCAGGTATACTAACTAATATTACTGTTGAGCTTCAGGCTACAAGACTTGTTGCTCTTCAAAACCGGATGGTTTTAGACATCATCCTTGCTGATAGGGGCGGAGCCTGTTGCGTCATCGGCAGCAGTTGCTGTGTTTACATTCCTGACAACACCCATAATGTATACTCCGCCATACAGAAATTACATAGGCTTGCTTCAGATATCCATCACGATAATGGTTCATGGTCCCTCACAGGGTGGTTCTGGGGTCTGCTGACATCATGGGGTTGGAAGATACTACTTGCCCTCATAGTTATCGCAGGTGTTATCTTCACATGTTGCCTATGTATTAATTACCTTCCAGCATGTTGCACCTATTGTGTGAGCAAGCTCACCCCTACCCCTAAATTGCCAGGATGTGATACTAAGGTCACTACTATGATGATGCAGGATATTCAGGATATCATGCTTATCGATGAAGGTATTTTTGAGTACTAAGTAGATGTTGATTCTCATGTGCTGTTTTATTCTCCCTTGTAACGTGAAGTGCGCATGCATTTTTTTCCTTTCCCACTTAGAATTGTAAAGACCCTACCGGATAGCAATAAAGCATTTAGCCACCCATGCTAAAAGGAGGGTCTGTTAGGTTTGAAAATCCCATTCCTGCTATGCACTCGTATCATGCTATATTAGGTTAGCAATGTGTGGCTAAATAGATTCCATTTGTATTCACGTTATGCAACCCACTGAGTTATCCCTGCAATGTGCAAGCTTTAGCTATCAAGTGTGACTCCATTTTGTATTTCGTAATCCCTATTAGGCTGTGTCTGAACTAGGCCTCATTATTCGTACTGCTTGCCTCAGCAGAATACTGTATTTAGTTATTATTTTTCTTTCCTGTTCAAGCCTGCTTCCCGACTTACTAATGAATAGGCCATTCTGCCCTCGCATGCCTATCTGAGTGTGTAGCTCTGCTCCCACGTTAGGAGACGCTGAGACTCAGCGCAGTAACCTTGAGTCGCCGATAGCATGTACCCTTCTGGCAGGTGGTAGCCCATCCTTCTGTGCCTTCTTTGTTCATGTTCGGCTCAGGCCGGTAACTTTCCTCTGTGGGCGTGGTTGGGGGGCTCTTGGAGGAATGATCATGCATTGCAGGCCATTGGGGAGCCAGTCCCTCGGCAGACATCTTAAGGTGCAAGTCAGATTGGACTCCTCTGCAGAGTATTACTAATAAATGCTTGTTTGTATTCTCTACTGTCTGACCGACTCTTCATTTCTTGGGAAGGCATAGCAGGTGGTTGTAAGTAACCCAGGTGGCCCCTAAGGGCCACTTCCTTCACCTGCACCACGAGTTGCGGAACCACCCAGCCATTTTGTTTTACCTGCTTCTGACTAGCTTTCTCCTGCCTGCTATTTCCTAACTTTTCAATCCTACCTAATCCACCCCATCTGATCACCAAATTCAAAATCCCACCTTTTATTTACTTATTTTTAATAATGTTTGTCTTTTCCTGTGTGCATGTATGTTTCTGTGTGTGTTTTGTGACTTTTTGTAATTTGTTTTTTGTTTCCTTTCCTGACTAGTCCTCCCCCTGTTTCCTTTTTCCTACCCAGGTTTCCCATCTCAGTCCGACTTCCTTCCGCGCTGACCAATCCAGTCTACTCCTTTCCAATTACCCCATGGCAGAAGCAGGCAGCGCCAGTGCCACTTGCATCTCCTGTGGGAAAAGAAGGCACACGGCTTGGAGCCCTGCCCCATTTTCAGTAAGGCAGGGGTGGCTGCACTAATCGTTTGGATGCAGTACCACCTCCCCCACAAGTTAGCATTAAGGGCTGCTCTGGGAGCGAGTGTGGCAGTGTGCGCGCTGCAGCACAGGGGTCCAGCGCACCCAGGAACAGTGAACGCACTGCTGGCCGACATCTTAGACCGGGAGCAGGACCTGCCCGACCTGCTAAGTGTTGTGGTTGTGGGGCACAGTGAGTAATATTTTAGGTTTCTAAAATGTTAATGTTTTTCCTTCAAGCAGTATGATCACACTCACAGTTAAACTAGTTTACACGTGATGACTGAATATATATAAATATATATATATATAAATATATATATATATATATATATATATATATATTTCATTCCAAACTGCCCTCTCGAGCAAGGACGCACTCCCTTGCAGATAAAACCATCAGGTTTATTTCCATCGAAAAACCAGCACAGGCAGACCAAGTGTTTCCAGCCTGACGCGTTTCGAGGTACAACCTCTTACTCATAGGCAATGCGGCACCAGAGGGCTCCAATTAGTTCATTTAAATACATGCCTCGCCCATGGTGGGCTACGTAAGTACGTTTGAATTACAATGCATGTTGGGCTTGGTAGTCCTTAATTGGAGTATTCCTTTTCCTTTAGTAAGTTCTGCGTGATCGCACATAATTATAAAATCCATTGTTTACCCTCAGTGGGCCCCGGTCTGCCTCCGGTTTTAATTGTTCGTATCTGCAGTGCTGCATAACATTCTGGCACAGTTCCAGGTCACAGCCTCTTCACAGGATTGAAGATGGTGCCGCCCTTCACGGCCGGGCCACCGTGTGACATTTTTCATTCCAAACTGCCCTCTCGAGCAAGGACGCACTCCCTTGCAGATAAAACCATCAGGTTTATTTCCATCGAAAAACCAGCACAGACAGACCAAGTGTTTCCAGCCTGACGCGTTTCGAGGTACAACCTCTTACTCATAGGCAATGCGGCACGCAGAGGGCTCCAATTAGTTCATTTAAATACATGCCTCGCACATGGTGGGCTACGTAAGTACGTTTGAATTACAATGCATGTTGGGCTTGGTAGTCCTTAATTGGAATATTCCTTTTCCTTTAGTAAGTTCTGCGTGATCGCACATAATTATAAAATCCATTATTTACCCTCAGTGGGCCCCGGTCTGCCTCCGGTTTTAATTGTTCATATCTGCAGTGCTGCATAATATTCTGGCACAGTTCCAGGTCACAGCCTCTTCACAGGATTGAAGATGGTGCCGCCCTTCACGGCCGGGCCGCCGTGTGACATTTTTCATTCCAAACTGCCCTCTTGAGCAAGGACGCACTCCCTTGCAGATAAAACCATCAGGTTTATTTCCATCGAAAAACCAGCACAGGCAGACCAAGTGTTTCCAGCCTCACGCGTTTCGAGGTACAACCTCTTACTCATAGGCAATGCGGCACGCAGAGGGCTCCAATTAGTTCATTTAAATACATGCCTCGCCCATGGTGGGCTACGTAAGTACATTTGAATTACAATGCATGTTGGGCTTGGTAGTCCTTAATTGGAGTATTCCTTTTCCTTTAGTAAGTTCTGCGTGATCGCACATAATTATAAAATCCATTGTTTACCCTCAGTGGGCCCCGGTCTGCCTCCGGTTTTAATTGTTCGTATCTGCAGTGCTGCATAACATTCTGGCACAGTTCCAGGTCACAGCCTCTTCACAGGATTGAAGATGGTGCCGCCCTTCACGGCCGGGCCACGGTGTGACATTTTTCATTCCAAACTGCCTTCTCGAGCAAGGACGCACTCCCTTGCAGATAAAACCATCAGGTTTATTTCCATCGAAAAACCAGCACAGGCAGAACAAGTGTTTCCAGCCTGACGCGTTTCGAGGTACAACCTCTTACTCATAGGCAATGCGGCACGCAGAGGGATCCAATTAGTTCATTTAAATACATGCCTCGCCCATGGTGGGCTACGTAAGTACGTTTGAATTACAATGCATGTTGGGCTTGGTAGTCCTTAATTGGAGTATTCCTTTTCCTTTAGTAAGTTCTGCGTGATCGCACATAATTATAAAATCCATTGTTTACCCTCAGTGGGCCCCGGTCTGCCTCCGGTTTTAATTGTTCGTATCTGCAGTGACGCATAACATTCTGGCATCCATTGTCGAGTGCGTCCTTGAGCTTTCGGGCATTTTGTTTTACAATTGATTACACGGCTGCCCTGCCGTGAAGGACTGCACCATCTTTGACTGTGTAAGAGGCTGTGCGGTAGAACTATGCCAAAACCGATGAAACAGCACAGTGGATGTGAGATTACTAATCTGCATGAACATTCTGGGGGCCTATTGAAGGTTGTATGCAATGTTTAAAATCATGAATGTGGCACGGGACCCACTGTGACATCACTGATGACATCACTGATGACATCTCAAATGACATCACTGATGACATCACTGATGACATCATCCAGAGACTGGGGGATTTTTAAAAGTTTAAGAATGTTAATTATAGATATGCAAAGGTGTATTGAAGAATGAATGGGTGTATGAGTCTCTGAATGGATGATTTAGTGGGTACATGACTGACTGTTTAAGTGAGAGATTAAACATGTCTGAGTGAATGCATGGGTGAATGACTAATCTGTGTGAATGTCTGTATCAGTTTGTCAGTTGGTGTGTAAGTGGCTGCATGGGTTGGTGAGTAGCTACATGAGTGTCTATATGGGTTAATGATTGGTTATCTGATTACCTGTATGGGTGCCTGAGTGTCTGTGTGGGTGGGTGGGGTATGTGACTCCCTCCATGGATGTGTGAGTGGGTGATTCAGTGGGTGTATGGGTTCAAGAGTGCATCTGTGAGGGGCTGTATGGGTGAGTGAGTGTACATATGGCTGTGTTGGTGAGTTAATGGATGTCTCAGTGGTATATGTGTGAGTAACTACATATGTGAAAGGCAGTATATGTGAATGTTGGAGTATATACGTGACTATATGTGAGAGTGAGTGATTGTGAGAGTGGCTGTATGGATGAGTGTGTGCTGTGTCAGTGATTGTATAAGAGAGTAAGTATGTGTTAGTATCTGTATGAATAAGTGAGGTGGTGTGGGTATAACTGTATTGGTGAGTATATGGCAGTGTGATTGAGTCTTTGGGTGACTGACTAGGTGTGAGTATCACTGTGGATGAGCGGCAGTATGCGAGTGTCTGTATGGGTGTATGAGTGCATATATCAGAGGCTGTATTGATGAGTGACTGCGTGTATGAGTGACTGTATCGGTGAATGAGTGGATGTGTGTAGACCTATGAATCAGTGAGTGGGTATGTACTAACTGGTAATGTGCGTCTATGGTTTCGAGAATGGTAATCTGTATTTTAGAGTGGGTGTATGAAAGGTTATATTAGGGTGTGAGGAGGTGCATCAGATATTTAGTGGATGATGTCATCAGTGATGTCATTTGAGGTGTCATCAGTGATGTCATCAGTGATGTCACTGACCATGTCATGAGTGATGTAATATTTGACGTCATCAGAAGTGCATTGCGGGGGCGCGAGTTATAGTTAGCTCAACTAACTATAACGGCTGAATTTCTCAGGTTTTGTACGAGTGAAATATCAGACTAACTATAACGTCCCTGAAACCAGTGGATTTTTTCAGTGATATCAAAGGTTTTTTAACCTCTTCGATGCTCATGATGAGCTGAGCTCGTCATGCTGCGCGGTGGGCGTGTGCGCATGACGAGCTGAGCTCGTCACGACCACGCCCGCGATCGGAATGTCCAGCACCTGAGCGGAATTCCGATTGCATCGAAGCGGTTAAATGCTAATTTCTAACTATAACGTCCCTTGAAACCTGTGGTTTTTTCAGTGAATTTCTAAGGTTTTTAAATGCTAATTACTAACTATAACGTCCCTGAAACCTGTGGTTTTTTCAGTGAATTCCTAAGGTTTTTTAAATGCTAATTTCTAACTATAACGTCCCTGAAACCTTTGTTTTTTTTCAGTAAATTTCTAAGGTTTTTTAAATGCTAATTTCTTACTATGCCTCAATGTACAAAAAGAGGAAGAAAGGCGCAGAAAGAAGCAAGACATATGCAGGAAGAACCAACAGAGGTGCAGAAAGGGGCAACAGGGGTGCAGAAAGAGGGAAGAGGGGTGGAGAAAGAGGCAAGGGGCTGCATAAAGAAGCAAGAGAGCTGCAGAAAGAAACAAAAGAAGTGCAGAAAGAAGGAACAGAGGTATAGAAAGAGGCAAGAGGGGTGCAGAAAGAGGGATGAGGGATGTGAAAGAGGCACGAGGAGTGCAGAAAGAAGCAAGAGGAGTACAGAAAGAAGCAACAGAGGTGCAGAAAGGGGGAAGAGGGTGGAGAAAGAGGCAAGAGGGATGCAAAAAGAAGGAAGAGGGGTGCAGAAAGAGGCAGGTGGGGTGCAGAAAGAAGCAAGAGATGTGCAGAAAGAAACAAAAGAAGTGCAGAAAGAAAGAACAAAGGTGCAGAAAGAGGCAACAGGGGTGCAGAAAGAGGGTGGATGGGTGGAGAAAGAGGCAAGGAGGTGCAGAAAGAAGCAACAGAGCTGCATAAAGAAACAAAAGAAGTGCAGAAAGAAGGAACAGAGTTACAGAAAAAGGCAAGAGGGGTGCAGAAAGAGGGAAGAGGGGTGCATAAAGAAACAAAAGGGGTGCCGAAAGAAGTGAGAGGTACAAATAGAAACAAAAGAAGTGCAGAAAAAAGGAACAGAGTTGCAGAAAGAGGCAAAAGGGGTGCGGGAAGAGGGGTGCGAAAGAGGCACGAGGGGTGCAGAAAGAAGCAAGAGAGGTGCAGAAAGAAGCAACAGCAATGCAGAAAGAGGGAAGAGAGGTGGAGAAAGAGAAGAGAAGTGCAGAAAGAAGCAACAGAGATGCAGAACAGGGGAACAGGGGTGGAGAAAGAGGCAAGAGGGGTGCAGAAAGAAGCAAGAGAGGTGCAGAAAGAAACAAAAGAAGTGCAGAAAGAAGGAACAGAGGTGCAGAAAAAGGCAAGAGGAGTGCAGAAAGAGAATAAGGGTGTGGAAAGAGGAACAAGTGGTGCAGAAAGAAGCAAGAGAGGTGCAGAAAGATGCAAGATAAGTGCAGAAAGAAGCTACAGAGATGCAGAAAGAGGGAAGAGGGGTGGAGAAGGAGGCACAAGAAGTGCAGAAAGAAGCAACAGACATGCAGAAAGGGGGAAGAGGGGTGGAGAAAGAGGCAAGAGGGGTGCAGAAAGAAGCAAGAGAGGTGCACAAAGAGCAACAGGGGTGCAGGAAGAGGCAAGAGGGGTACAGAAAGAAACAAAAGAAGTGCAGAAAGAAGCAACAGAGGTGCAGAAAGAGGCAAGAGGGGTGCAGAAAGAGGGTAGAGGGGTGTGAAAGAGGCATGAGGGGTGCAGAAAGAAGCAAGAGGCGTGCAGAAAGAAGGAAGAGAGTTGCAGAAAGAAACAAAAGGAGTGCAGAAAGAAGGAACAGAGGTACGGAAATAGGCAAGAGGGGTGCAGAAAGAGGGAAGAGGGGTGCAGAAAGAGGCACAAGGGTTGTAGAAAGAAGGGACTGAGGTGCAGAAAGAAGCAAGAGAAGTACAGATAGAAGCAACAGAGGTGCTGAAAGAGGGATGAGGGGTGGAGAAAGAGGCAAGAGAAGTGCAGAAAGAAGCAACAGAGATGCAAAAAGGGGGAACAGAGGTGGAGAAAGTGGCAAGAGGGGTGCAGAAAGAAGCAAGAGAGGTGCAGAAAGAAACAAATGTGCAGAAAGAAGGAACAGAGGTGCAGAAAGAGGCAAGAGTGGTGCAGAAAGAGGAAAGAGGGCTGGAGAAAGAGGCAAGGGGTGCAGAAAGAAGCATGAGAGCTGCAGAAAGAAACAAAAGAAGTATAGAAAGAAGGAACAGAGGTGCAGAAAGAGGCAAGAGGGCTGCAGAAAGAGGCAAAAAGGGTGCAGAAAAAAGCGAGAGGTACCGGAAGAAACAAAAGAAGTGCAGAAAGAAGGAACAGAGGTGCAGAAAGAGGCAGGAGGGGTACACAAAGAGGGGTGCAGAAAGAAGCAAGAGGAGTGCAGAAAGAAGCAATAGAGGTACAGAAAGGGGGAAGAGGGGTAGAGAAAGGGGCAAGGGGGATGCAAAAAGAAGGAAGAGGGGTGCAGAAGGAGGCATTTGGGGGTGCAGAAAGAAGCAAGAGATGTGCAGAAAGAAACAAAAGAAGTGCAGAAAGAAAGAACAGAGGTGCAGAAAGAAGCAACAGCGGTGCAGAAAGAGGGTGGATGGGTGGAGAAAGAGGCAAGGGGGTGCAGAAAGAAGCAAGAGAGCTGCAGAAAGAAACAAAAGAAGTACAGAATGAAGGAACAGAGGTGCAGAAACAGGCAAGAGGGGTGCGGGATGAGGGGTGTGAAAGATGCACGAGGGGTGCAGAAAGAAGCAACAGAGGTGCAGAAAGAGGGAAGAGGGGTGGATAATAAGGCAAGAGAGGTGCAGAAAGAAGCAACAGAGGTGCAGAAAGAGGGAAGAGGGGTGGATAAAGAAGCAAGAGGGGTGCCAAAAGAAGCAAGAGAGGTGCAGAAAGAAACAAAAGAAGTGCAGAAATAAGGAACAGAGGTGCAGAAAAAGGCAAGAGGAGTGCAGGAAGAGAAGAAGGGTGTGGAAAGAGGCACAAGTGGTGCAGTATGAAGCAAGAGAGGTGCAGAAAAACGCAAGATAAGTACAGAAAGAAGCAACAGAGATGCAGAAAGAGGGAAGTGGGGTGAAGAAAGAGGCAAAAGGGGTGCAGAAAGAAGCAAGAAAGGTGCAGAAAGAGCAACAGAGGTGCAGAAAAAGGCAAGAGGGGTGCAGAAAGAAGCAAAAGAAGTGCAGACAGAAGCAACAGAGGTGCAGAAAGAGGCAAGAGGGGTGCAGAAAGAAGCAAAAGAAGTGCAGAAAGAAACAACAGAGGTGCAGAAAGAGGTAAGAGGAGTGCAGAAAGATGGAAGAGAGGTGCAGAAAGAAACAAAAGAAGTGCAGAAAGAAGGAACAGAGGTGCAGAAAAAGGCAAGAGGAGTGCAGAAAGAGAAGGGTGCGGAAAGAGGCACAAGTGGTACAGAATGAAGCAAGAGAGGTGCAGAAAGATGTAACAGAAGTGCAGAAAGAAGCAACAGACATGCAGAAAGGGGGAAGAGGGGTGGAGAAAGAGGCAAGAGGGGTGCAGAAAGAAGCAAGAGAGGTGCAGAAAGAGCAACAGAGGTGCAGAAAGAGGCAAGAGGGGTGCAGAAAGAAACAAAAGAAGTGCAGAAAGAAGCAACAGAGGTGCAGAAAGAGGCAAGAGGAGTGCAGAAATATAGAAGAGGGGTGCAGAAAGAGGCAAGATGGGTGCAGAAATAAGCAAGAGAGGTACAGAAAGAAGCAAAAGAAGAGCATAAAGAAGCAACAGAGATGCAGAAAGGGGGAAGTGGGGTGTGGAAATAGGCAAGAGGGAAACAGAAAGAAACAAGAGAGGTGCAGAAAGACACAAAGGAAGTGCAGAAAGAAGGAAGAGAGGTGCAGAAAGAGGCAAGAGGGGTACAGAAGGAGGGAAGAGGGGTGTGAAAGAGGCACAAGGGGTGCAGAAAGAAGGGACAGAGGTGAAGAAAGCAGCAGGAGAAGTGCAGAAAGAAGCAACAGAGGTGCAGAAAGAGGGATGAGGGGTGGAAAAAAAGGCAAGAGAAGTGCAGTAAGAAGCAACAGAGATGCAAAAAGGGGGAACAGGGGAGGAGAAAGTGGCAAGAGGGGTGCAGAAAGAAGCAAGAGAGGTGCAGAAAGAAACAAAAGCAGAGCAGAAAGAAGGAACAGAGGTGCAGAAAGAGGCAAGAGGTGTGCAGAAAGAGGGAAATGGGGTGCAGAAAGAAGCACAAGTGGTGCAGAAAGAAGCGAGAGGTGCAGAAAGAAACAAAAGAAGTGCAGAAAGAAGGAACAGAGGTGCAGAAAGAGGCAAGAGGGGTGCAGAAAGAAGGAAGAGGGGTGGAGAAAGAGGCAATAGAAGTGCAGAAAGAAGCAACAAAGATGCAAAAAGGGGGAACAGGGGTGGAGAAAGTGGCAAGAGGGGTGCAGAAAGAAGCAAGAGTGGTGTAGAAGGTAACAAAAGAAGTGCATAAAGAAGGAACAGAGGTGCAGAAAAAGGCAAGAGGAGTGCAGAAAGAGAAGAAGGGTGCAGAAAGAGGCACAAGTGGTGCAGAAAGAAGCAGGAGAGGTGCAGAAAGACAAAAGATAAGTACAGAAAGAAGCAACAGACATGCAGAAAGGGGGAAGAGGGGTGATGAAAGAGGCAAGAGGGGTGCAGAAAGAAACAAAAGAAGTGCATGAAGTAGCAACAGAGTGCAGAAACGGGGAAGAGGGGTGGAGAAAGAGGCAAGAGGGATACAGAAAGAAACAAGAGAGGTGTAGAAAGAAACAAACGAAGTGCAGAAAGAAGGAAAAGAGGTGCAGAAAGAGGGAAGAGGGGTTTGAAAAAGGCACGATGGGTGCAGAAAGAAGCAAGAGGGATGCAGAAAGAGGCATGAGAGATGCAGAAAAAAACAAAAGAAGTGCAGAAAGAAGGAACAGAGGTGCAGAAAGAGGCAAGAGGGGTACACAAAGAGGGAAGAAAGGTGCAAAAAGAGGCACAAGGGTTGCAGAAAGAAGCAACAGAGGTGCAGGAAGAGGCAAGAGGGGTGCAAAAAGAGACACGAGAGGTGCAGAAAGAAGCAAGAGATGTGCAGAAAGAAGGAACAGAGGTGCAGAAAGGGGCAGCAGGGGTGCAGAAAGAGGAAAGGGGTGGAGAAAGAGGCAAGGGGTGCAGAAAGAAGCATGAGAGCTGCAGAAAGAAACAAGAGAAGTGCAGAAAGAAGGAACAGAGGTGCAGAAAGAGGCAAGAGGGGTGAAGAAAGAGGCAAAAGGGGTGCAGAAAGAAGCGAGAGGTACAGAAAGAAACAAAAGAAGTACAGAAAGAAGGAACAGAGGTGCAGAAAGAGGCAGGAGGGGTACACAAAGAGGGAAGAGTGGTGTGAAAGAGGCACAAGGAGTGCATAAAGAAGCAAGAGGAGTGCAGAAAGAAGCAACAGAGGAGCAGAAAGGGGGAAGAGGGGTGGAGAAAGAGGCAAGAGGGATGCAAAATGAAGGAAGAGGGGTGCAGAAAGAGGCACATGGGTGCAGAAAGAAGCAAGAGATGTGCAGAAAGAAACAAAAGAAGTGCAGAAAGAAAGAACAGAGGTGCAGAAAGAGGCAACAGGGGTGCAGAAAGAGGGTGGATAGGTGGAGTAAGAGGTAAGGGGGTGCAGAAAGAAGCAAGAGAGCTGCAGAAAGAAACAAAAGAAGTGCAGAAAGAAGGAACAGAGGTGCAGAAAAATGCAAGAGAGGTGCAGAAAGAGGGAAGACATGTGCAGAAAGAGGCAAAATGGGTGCAGAAAGAAGTGAGAGGTGCAGATAGAAAAAAATTAAGTGCAGAAAGAAGGAACTGAGGTGCAGAAAGAGGCAAGAGGGGTGTGGGAAGAGATGTGTGAAAGAGGTACGAGGGGTGCAGAAAGAAGCAAGAGAGGTGCAGAAAGAAGCAACAGAGGTGCAGAATGAGGGAAGAGAGGTGGAAAAAGAGGCAAGAGGGGTACAGAAAGAAGCAAGAGAAGTTCAGAAAGAAACAAAAGAAGTGCAGAAAGAAGGAACAGAGGATGCAGAAAAAGGCAAGAGGAGTGCAGAAAGAGCAGAAGGGTGCGGAAAGAGGCACAAGTGTTGCAGAAAGAAGCAAGAGATGTGCAGAAAGATGCAAGAATAGTGCAGAAAGAGGCAACAGAGATGCAGAAAGAGGGAAGAGGGGTGGAGAAAGAGGCAAGAGAAGTGCAGAAAGAAGCAACATACATGCAGAAAGGGGGAAGGGGAGTCGAGAAAGAGGCAAGAGGGGTGCAGAAAGAAGCAAGAGAGGTGCAGAAAGAGCAACAGAGGTGCAGAAAAGAGGCAAGAGGGTGCAGAAAGCAGCCAAGAGGTGCAGAAAGAAGCAAAGAAGTGCATAAAGAAGCAACAGAGATGCAGAATGGGGAAGTGGGGTGGAGAAAGAAGCAAGAGGGATACAGAAAGAAACAAGAGAGGTGGAGAAAGAAACAAAATAAGTGCAGAAAGAAGGAAGAGTGGTGCAGAAAGAGGCATGAGGGGTGCAGGTAGAGGGAAGAGGGGTGTGAAAGAGGCACGAGGGGTGCAGAAAGAAGGGACAGAGGTGAAGAAAGCAGCAGGAGAAGTGCAGAAAGAAGCAACAGAGGTGCAGAAAGAGGGATGAGGGGTGGAAAAAAAGGCAAGAGAAGTGCAGTAAGAAGCAACAGAGATGCAAAAGGGGGAACAGGGGTGGAGAAAGTGGCAAGAGGGGTGCAGAAAGAAGCAAGAGAGGTGCAGAAAGAAACAAAAGTAGAGCAGAAAGAAGGAACAGAGGTGTAGAAAGAGGCAAGAGGAGTGCAGAAAGAGGGAAGTGGGGTGCAGAAAGAAGCACAAGTGGTGCAGAAAGAAGCAAAGAGGTGCAGAAGGAAGCAAGAGTAGTGCAGAAAGAAGCAAACAGAGGTGCATAAAGAGGCAAGAGGCGTGCAGAAAAGAGGAAGAGAGGGGCAGAAAGAGGCACAAGGGGTGCAGAAAGAAGCAAGAATGTGCAGAAAGAAACAAAAGAAGTGCAGAAAGGAGGAACAGAGATGAAGAAAGAGGCAACAGGGGTGAAGAAAGAGGGAAGAGGGGTGGAGAAAGAGGCAAGGGGGTGCAGAAAGAAGCAAGAGAGCTGCAGAAAGAAACAAAAGAAGTGCAGAAAGAAGGAACAGAGGTGAAGAAAGAGGCAAGAGGGGTGCAGAAAGAGGCAAAAGGGGTGCAGAAAGAAGCGAGAGGTGCAGAAAGAAGCAAAAGAAGTGCAGAAAGAAGGAACAGAGGTGCAGAAAGAAGCAAGAGAGTTGCAGAAATAAACAAAAAAGTGAAGAAAGAATGAACAGAGGTGCAGAAAGAGGCAAGAGGGGTGCAGAAAGAAGGAAGAGGGGTGCAGAAAGTGTCACAAGGGTTGCAGAAAGAAGGGACAGAGGTGCAGAAAGAGGGAAGAGGAGTGGAGAAAGAGGCAAGAGAAGTGCAGAAAGAAGCAACAGAGATGCAAAAAGGGGGAACAGGGGTGGAGAAAGTTGTAGAAGGGTGCAGAAAGAAGCAAGAGAGGTGCAGAAAGAAACAAAAGAAGTGCAGAAAGAAGGAACAGAGGTGCAGAAAAAGGCAAGAGGAGTGCAGAAAGAGAAGAAGGGTACAGAAAGAGGCGCAAGTGGTGTAGAAATAAGCAGGAGAGGTGCAGAAAGACACAAGATAAATGCAGAAAGAAGCAACAGAGATGCAGAAAGAGTGAAGAGGGGTGGAGAAAGAGGCAAGAGAAGTGAAGAAAGAAGCAACAGACATGCAGAAAGGGGGAAGAGGGGTGGAGAAAGAGGCAAGAGGGGTGCAGAGAGAAGCAAGAGATGTGCTGAAAGAAGCAACAGAGGTGCAGAAATAGGCAAGAGGGGTGCAGAAAGAAACAAAAGAAGTGCAGAAAGAAGCAACAGAGGTGCAGAAAGAGGCAAGAGGAGTGCAGAAAGTGGGAAGAGGGGTGCAGAAAGAGGCACAAGGGGTGCATAAAGAAGCAAGAGAAGTGCATAAAGAAGCAACATAGATGCAGAAAGGGGGAAGTGGGGTGGAGAAAGAGGCAAGAGGGATACAGAAAGAAATAAGAGAGGTGCAGAAAGAAACAAAAGAAGTGCACAAAGAAGGAATAGAGGTGCAGAATGAGGGAAGAGGGGTGTGAAAGAGGCACAAGGGGTACAGAAAGAAGCAAGAGGGGTGCAGAAAGAAGCAAGAGAGTTGCAGAAAGACACAAAAGAAGTGCAGAAAGGAGGGACAGAGGTGCAGAAAGAGGAAAGAGGGGCGCAGAAAGTGGAAAGAGGGGTGCAAAAAGAGACACAAGGGTTGCAGAACGAAGGGACAGATGTGCAGAAAGAAGCAAAAGAAGTGCAAAAAGAAGCTACAGAGGTGCAGAAAGAGGGATGAGGGGTGGAGAAAGAGGCAAGAGAAGTGCAGAAAGAAGCAACAGAGATGCAAAAAGGGGGAACAGGGGTGGAGAAAGTGGCAAGAGGGGTGCAGAAAGAAGCAAGAGAGGTGCAGAAAGAAACAAATGTGCAGAAAGAAGGAACAGAGGTGCAGAAAGAGGCAAGAGGGGTGCAGAAAGAGGGAAGAGGGGTGCAGAAAGAAGCACGAGTGGTGCAGAAAGAAACAAGAGTGGTGTAGAAAGAAGCAAGAGGAGTGTAGAAAGAAGCAACAGAGGTGCAGAAAGAGGCAAGGGGGTGCAAAAAGAGGCACAAGGGGTGCAGAAAGAAGCAAGAGATGTGCAGAAAGAAACAAAAGAAGTGCAGAAATAAGGAACAGAGGTGCAGAAAGGGGCAACAGGGGTGCAGAAAGTGGAAAGAGGGCTGGAGAAAGAGGCAAGGGGGAACAGAAAGAAGCATGAGAGCTGCAGAAAGAAACAAAAGAAGTGTAGCAAGAAGGAACAGAGGTGCAGAAAGAGGCAAGAGGGGTGCAGAAAGAGGCAAAAGGGGTGCAGAAAAAAGCGAGAGGTACCGGAAGAAACAAAAGAAGTGCAGAAAGAAGGAACAGAGGTGCACAGAAAAAGGCAAGAGGAGTGCAGAAAGAGAAGAAGGGTACAGAAAGAGGCGCAAGTGGTGTAGAAATAAGCAGGAGAGGTGCAGAAAGAAACAAGATAAATGCAGAAAGAGGCAACAGAGATGCAGAAAGAGTGAAGAGGGTGGAGAAAGAGACAAGAGAAGTGCAGAAAGAAGCAACAGAGATGCAGAAAGAGGGAAGAGGGGTGGAGAAAGAGGCAAGAGGGGTGCAGAAAGAAGCAAGAGAGGTGCTGAAAGAAGCAACAGAGGTGCAGAAATAGGCAAGAGAGGTGCAGAAAGAAACAAAGAAGTGCAGAAAGAAGCAACAGAGGTGCAGAAAGAGGCAAGAGGAGTGCAGAAAGTGGGAAGAGAGGTGCAGAAAGAGGCACAAGAGGTGCAGAAAGAAGCAAGAGAAGTGCAGAAAGAAGCAACAGAGATGCAGAAAGAGGAAGTGGGGTGGAGAAAGAGGCAAGAGGGATACAGAAAGAAATAAGAGAGGTGCAGAAAGAAACAAGAGAAGTGCAGAAAGAAGGAATAGAGGTGCAGAATGAGGCAAGAGGGGTGTAGAAAGAGGCACAGAGAGGTACAGAAAGAAGCAAGAGGGTGCAGAAAGAAGCAAGAGAGTTGCAGAAAGACACAAAAGAAGAGCAGAAAGAAGGAACAGAGGTGCAGAAAAGAGGCAAGAGGGGCGCAGAAAGAGGGAAGAGGGGTGCAGAAAGAGACACAAGGGTTGCAGAAAGAAGCGACAGATGTGCAGAAAGAAGCAAAAGAAGTGCAGAAAGAAGCAACAGAGGTGCAGAAAGAGGGATGAGGGGTGGAGAAAGAGGCAAGAGAAGTGCAGAAAGAAGCAACAGAGATGCAAAAAGGGGGAACAGGGGTGGAGAAAGTGGCAAGAGGGGTGCAGAAAGAAGCAAGAGAGGTGCAGAAAGAAACAAATGTGCAGAAAGAAGGAACAGAGGTGCATTAAGAGGCAAGAGGGATGCAGAAAGAGGGAAGAGGGGTGCAGAAAGAAGCACGAGTGGTTCAGAAAGAAGCAAGAGTGGTGTAGAAAGAAGCAAGAGGAGTGCAGAAAGAAGCAACAGAGGTGCAGAAAGAGGCAAGAGGGGTGCAAAAAGAGGCACAAGGGGTGCAGAAAGAAGCAAGAGATGTGCAGAAAGAAACAAAAGAAGTGCAGAAAGAAGGAACAGAGGTGCAGAAAGGGGCAACAGGGGTGCAGAAAGTGGAAAGAGGGCTGGAGAAAGAGGCAAGGGGGTACAGAAAGAAGCATGAGAGCTGCAGAAAGAAACAAAAGAAGTGTAGAAAGAAGGAACAGAGATGCAGAAAGAGGCAAGAGGGGTGCAGAAAGAGGCAAAAGGGGTGCAGAAAAAAGCGAGAGGTACCGGAAGAAACAAAAGAAGTGCAGAAGGAAGGAACAGAGGTGCAGAAAGAGGCAGGAGGGGTACACAAAGAGGGAAGAGTGGTGTGAAAGAGGCACGAGGAGTGCAGAAAGAAGCAAGAGGAGTGCAGAAAGAAGCAACAGAGGTACAGAAAGGGGGAAGAGGGGTGGAGAAAGGGGCAAGGGGGATGTAAAAAGAAGGAAGAGGGGTGCAGAAAGAGGCACATGGGGGTGCAGAAAGAAGGAAGAGATGTGCAGAAAGAAACAAAAGAAGTGCAGAAAGAAAGAACAGAGGTGCAGAAAGAGGCAACAGCGGTGCAGAAAGAGGGTGGATGGGTGGAGAAAGAGGCAAGGGGGTGCAGAAAGAAGCAAGAGAGCTGCAGAAAGAAACAAAAGAAGTGCAGAAGGAAGGAACAGAGGTGCAGAAAGAGGCAAGAGGGGTGCAGAAAGAGGGAAGAGGGGTGCATAAAGAGGCAAGAGAGTGCAGAAAGAAGTGAGAGGTGCAGATAGAAACAAAAGAAGTGCAGAAAGAAGGAACAGAGGTGCAGAAACAGGCAAGAGGGGTACGGGAAGAGGGGTGTGAAAGAGGCACGAGGGGTGCAGAAAGAAGCAACAGAGGTGCAGAAAGAGGCAAGAGGGGTGGATAAAGAGGCAAGAGGGGTGCAGAAAGAAGCAAGAGAGGTGCAGAAAGAAACAAAGAAGTGCAGAAAGAAGGAACAGAGGTGCAGAAAGAGGCAAGAGGAGTGCAGAAAGAGGGAAGAAGGGTGCAGAAAGAGGCATAAGTGGTGCAGAAAGAAGCAAGAGATGTGCAGAAAGATGCTAGAATAGTGCAGAAAGAAGCAACAGAGAAGCAGAAAGAGGGAAGAGGGGTGGAGAAAGAGGCAAGAGTGGTGCCGAAAGAAGCAAGAGAGGTGCAGAAAGAGCAACAGAGGTGCAGAAAGAGGCAAGAGGGCTGCAGAAAGCAGCAAGAGAGGTGCAGAAAGAAGCAAAAGAAGTGCATAAAGAAGCAACAGAGATGCAGAAAGGGGGAAGTGGGGTGGAGAACGAAGCAAGAGGAATACAGAAAGAAACAAGAGAGGTGGAGAAAGAAACAAAATAAGTGCAGAAAGAAGGAAGAGTGGTGCAGAAAGAGGCATGAGGGGTGCAGGTAGAGGGAAGAGAAGTGTGAAAGAGGCACGAGGGGTGCAGAAAGAAGGGACAGAGGTGCAGAAAGAAGCAGGAGAAGTGCAGAAAGCAGCAAAAGAGGTGCAGAAAGAGGGATGAGGGGTGGAAAAAGAGGCAAGAGAAGTGCAGTATGAAGCAACAGAGATGCAAAAAGGGGAAACAGGGGTGGAGAAAGTGGCAAGAGGGGTGCAGAAAGAAGTAAGAGAGGCGCAGAAAGAAACAAAAGTAGAGCAGAAAGAAGGAACAGAGGTGCAGAAAGAGGCAAGAGGAGTGCAGAAAGAGGGAAGTGGGGTGCAGAAAGAAGCACAAGTGGTGCAGAAAGAAGCAAAGAGGTGCAGAAGGAAGCAAGAGAAGTGCAGAAAGAAGCAACAAAGAAGCGTAAAAAGGGGGAATAGGGGTGGAGAAAGTTGTAAGAGGGGTGCAGAAAGAAGCAAGAGAGGTGCAGAAAGACACAAAAGAAGTGCAGAAAGAAGGAACAGAGGTGCAGAAAAAGGCAAGAGGAGTGCAGAAAGAGAGGAAGGGTACAGAAAGAGGCACAAGTGGTACAGAAATAAGCAGGAGAGGTGCAGAAAGAGACAAGATAAATGCAGAAAGAAGCAACAGAGATGCAGAAAGAGTGAAGAGGGGTGGAGAAAGAGGCAAAAGAAGTGAAGAAAGAAGCAACAGACATGCAGAAAGTGGGAAGAGGGGTGGAGAAAGAGGCACGAGGGGTGCAGAGAGAAGCAAGAGGGGTGCAGAAAGAAGCAACAGAGGAGCAGAAAGAGGCAAGAGGGGTGCAGAAAGAAACAAAAGAAGTGCAGAAAGAAGCAACAGAGGTGCAGAAAGAGGCAAAAGGAGTGCAGAAAGTGGGAAGAGGGGTGCAGAAAGAGGCAGAAGGGGTGCATAAAGAAGCAAGAGAAGTGCATAAAGAAGCAACAGAGATGCAGAAAGGGGGAAGTGGGGTGGAGAAAGAGGCAAGAGGGATACAGAAAGAAATAAGAGAGGTGCAGAAAGAAACAAAAGAAGTGCAGAAAGAAGGAATAGAGGTGCAGAAAGAGGGAAGAGGGGTGTGAAAGAGGCACAAGGGATACAGAAAGAAGCAAGAGGGGTGCAGAAAGAAGCAAGAGAGTTGCAGAAAGAAACAAAAGAAGTGCAGAAAGAAGGAACAGAGGTGCAGAAAAAGGCAAGAGGAGTGCAGAAAGAGAAGAAGGGTACAGAAAGAGGCACAAGTGGTGCAGAAATAAGCAGGAGAGGTGCAGAAAGAAGCAAGAGAGTTGCAGAAAGACACAAAAGAAGTGCAGAAAGAAGGGACAGAGGTGCAGAAAGAGGCAAGAGGGGTGCAGAAAGTTGGAAGAGGGTGCAGAAAGAGGCACAGAGGGTTGCAGAAAGAAGGGACAGATGTGCAGAAAGAAGCAAGAGAAGTGCAAAAAGAAGCAACAGAGGTGCAGAAAGAGGGATGAGGGGTGGAGAAAGAGGCACGAGAAGTGCAGAAAGAAGCAACAGAGATGCAAAAGGGGGAACAGGGCTGGATAAAGTGGCAAGAGGGGTGCAGAAAGAAGCAAGAGAGGTGCAGAAAGAAACAAATGTGCAGAAAGAAGGAACAGAGGTGCAGAAAGAGGCAAGAGGTGTGCATAAAGAGGGAAGAGGGGTGCAGAAAGAAGCATGAGTGGTGCAGAAAGAAGCAAGAGAGGTGTAGAAAGAAGCAAGAGGAATGCAGAAAGAAGCAACAGAGGTGCAGAAAGGGGGAAGTGGGGTGGAGAAAGAGGCAAGAGGGATACAGAAAGAAATAAGAGAGGTGCAGAAAGAAACAAAAGAAGTGCAGAAAGAAGGAATAGAGGTGCAGAAAGAGGGAAGAGGGGTGTGAAAGAGGCACAAGGGATACAGAAAGAAGCAAGAGGGGTGCAGAAAGAAGCAAGAGAGTTGCAGAAAGAAACAAAAGAAGTGCAGAAAGAAGGAACAGAGGTGCAGAAAAAGGCAAGAGGAGTGCAGAAAGAGAAGAAGGGTACAGAAAGAGGCACAAGTGGTGCAGAAATAAGCAGGAGAGGTGCAGAAAGAGACAAGATAAATGCAGAAAAAAGCAACAGAGATGCAGAAAGAGTGAAGAGGGGTGAAGAAAGAGGCAAAAGAAGTGAAGAAAGAAGCAACAGACATGCAGAAAGTGGGAAGAGGGGTGGAGAAAGAGGCACGAGGGGTGCAGAGAGAAGCAAGAGAGGTGCAGAAAGAAGCAACAGAGGTGCAGAAAGAGGCAAGAGGGGTGCAGAAATAAACAAAAGAAGTGCAGAAAAAAGCAACAGAGGTGCAGAAAGAGGCAAAAGGAGTGCAGAAAGTGGGAAGAGGGGTGCAGAAAGAGGCACAAGGGGTGCATAAAGAAGCAAGAGAAGTGCATAAAGAAGGAACAGAGATGCAGAAAGGGGGAAGTGGGGTGGAGAAAGAGGCAAGAGGGATACAGAAAGAAATAAGAGAGGTGCAGAAAGAAACAAAAGAAGTGCAGAAAGAAGGAATAGAGGTGCAAAAAGAGTGAAGAGGGGTGCAGAAAGAGGCACAAGGGGTGCAGAAAGAAGCAAGAGGGGTGCAGAAAGAAGCAAGAGAGTTGCAGAAAGAAACAAAAGAAGTGCAGAAAGAAACAAGAGAGGTGCAGAAAGAGGCAAGAGGGTGCAGAAAGAGGGAAGAGGGTGCAAAAGAGACACAAGGGTTGCAGAAAGAAGGGACAGATGTGCAGAAAGAAGCAAGAGAAGTACAAAAAGAAGCAACAGAGGTGCAGAAAGAGGGATGAGGGGTGGAGAAAGAGGCACGAGAAGTGCAGAAAGAAGCAACAGAGATGCAAAAAGGGGGAACAGGGCTGGAGAAAGTGGCAAGAGGGGTGCAGAAAGAAGCAAGAGAGGTGCAGAAAGAAACAAATGTGCAGAAAGAAGGAACAGAGGTGCAGAAAGAGGCAAGAGGTGTGCAGAAAGAGGGAAGAGGGGTGCAGAAAGAAGCACGAGTGGTGCAGAAAGAAGCAAGAGAGGTGTAGAAAGAAGCAAGAGGAGTGCATAAAGAAGCAACAGAGATGCAGAAAGGGGGAAGTGGGGTGGAGAAAAAGAGGCAAGAGGGATGCAGAAAGAAACAAAAGGGGTGCAGAAAGAAACAAAAGAAGTGCAGAAAGAAGGAATAGAGGTGCAGAAAGAGGCAAGAGGGGTGTAGAAAGAGGCAAGAGGGATGCAGAAAGAAGCAAGAGGGGTGCAGAAAGAAGCAAGAGAGTTGCAGAAAGAAACAAAAGAAGTGCAGAAAGAAGGAACAGAGGTGCAGAAAGAGGCAAGAGGAGTGCAGAAAGAGAAGAAGGGTGCAGAAAGAGGCACAGAGTGGTGCAGAAATAAGCAGGAGAGGTGCAGAAAGAGACAAGATAAGTGCAGAAAGAAGCAACAGAGATGCAGAAAGAGTGAAGAGGGGTGAAGAAAGAGGCAAAAGAAGTGAAGAAAGAAGCAACAGACATGCAGAAAGTTGGAAGAGGGGTGGAGAAAGAGGCACGAGGGGTGCAGAGAGAAGCAAGAGAGGTGCAGAAAGAAGCAACAGAGGTGCAGAAAGAGGCAAGAGGGGTGCAGAAAGAAACAAAAGAAGTGCAGAAAAAAGCAACAGAGGTGCAGAAAGAGGTGCAGAAAGAGGCACAAGGGGTGCATAAAGAAGCAAGAGAAGTGCATAAAGAAGCAACAGAGATGCAGAAAGGGGGAAGTGGGGTGGAGAAAGAGGCAAGAGGGATACAGAAAGAAATAAGAGAGGTGCAGAAAGAAACAAAAGAAGTGCAGAAAGAAGGAATAGAGGTGCAGAAAGAGGGAAGAGGGGTGTGAAAGAGGCACAAGGGGTACAGAAAGAAGCAAGAGGGGTGCAGAAAGAAGCAAGAGAGTTGCAGAAAGAAACAAAAGAAGTGCAGAAAGAAGGAACAGAGGTGCAGAAAAAGGCAAGAGGAGTGCAGAAAGAGAAGAAGGGTACAGAAAGAGGCACAAGTGGTGCAGAAATAAGCAGGAGAGGTGCAGAAAGAAGCAAGAGAGTTGCAGAAAGACACAAAAGAAGTGCAGAAAGAAGGGACAGAGGTGCAGAAAGAGGCAAGAGGGGTGCAGAAAGTTGGAAGAGGGGTGCAAAAAGAGACACAAGGGTTGCAGAAAGAAGGGACAGATGTGCAGAAAGAAGCAAGAGAAGTACAGAAAGAAGCAACAGAGGTGCAGAAAGAGGGATGAGGGGTGGAGAAAGAGGCAAGAGAAGTGCAGAAAGAAGCAACAGAGATGCAGAAAGAGGGAACAGGGCTGGAGAAAGAGGCAAGAGGGGTGCAGAAAGAAGCAAGAGAGGTGCAGAAAGAAACAAAGAGTGCAGAAAGAAGGAACAGAGGTGTAGAAAGAGGCAAGAGGGTGTGCAGAAAGAGGGAAGAGGGGTGCAGAAAGAAGCACGAGTGGTGCAGAAAGAAGCAAGAGAGGTGCAGAAAGAAGCAAGAGAAGTGCAGAAAGAAGCAACAGAGGTGCAGAAAGAGGCAAGAGGGTGCAGAAAGAGGCACAAGAGGTGCAGAAAGAAGCAAGAGACGTGCAGAAAGAAGGAAGAGAGGTGCAGAAAGAGGCAAGAGGGGTACAGAAGGAGGGAAGAGGGGTGTGAAAGAGGCACAAGGGGTGCAGAAAGAAGGGACAGAGGTGAAGAAAGCAGCAGGAGAAGTGCAGAAAGAAGCAACAGAGGTGCAGAAAGAGGCAAGAGGTGCAAAAAGAGGCACAAGGGATGCAGAAAGAAGCAAGAGACGTGCAGAATGAAACAAAAGAAGTGCAGAAAGAAGGAACAGAGGTGCAGAAAGAGGCAACAGGGGTGCAGAAAGAGGAAGAGGGTGGAGAAAGAGGCAAGGGGGTGCAGAAAGAAGCATGAGAGCTGCAGAAAGAAACAGAAGTGCAGAAAGAAGGAACAGAAGTGCAGAAAGAGGCAAGAGGGGTGCAGAAATAAGGAAGAAGGGTGCAGAAAGAAGCACGAGAGTTGCAGAAAGAAACAAAAGAAGTGCAGAAAGAAGGAACAGAGGTGCAGAAAGAGGCAAGAGGGGTACACAAAGAGGGAAGAGTGGTGTAGAAAGAGGCACGAGGAGTGCAGAAAGAAGCAAGAGAGGTGCAGAAAGAAGCAACAGAGGTACAGAAAGGGGAAGAGAGGTGGAGAAAGAGGCAAGAGGGATGCAAAAAGAAGGAAGAGGGGTGCAGAAAGAGGCACGTGGGGGTGCAGAAAGAAGGAAGAGATGTGCAGAAAGAAACAAATGAAGTGCAGAAAGAAAGAACAGAGGTCCAGAAAGAGGCAACAGCGGTGCAGAAAGAGGGTGGATGGGTGGAGAAAGAGGCAAGGGGGTGCAGAAAGAAGCAAGAGAGCTGCAGAAAGAAACAAAAGAAGTGCAGAAAGAAGGAACAGAGGTGCAGAAACAGGCAAGAGGGGTGCGGGAAGAGGGGTGTGAAAGAGGCACGAGGGGTGCAGAAAGAAGCAACAGAGGTGCAGAAAGAGGCAAGAGGGGTGGATAAAGAGGCAAGAGGGGTGCAGAAAGAAGCAAGAGAGGTGCAGAAAGAAACAAAAGAAGTGCAGAAAGAAGGAACAGAGGTGCAGAAAGAGGCAAGAGGAGTGCAGAAAGAGAAGAAGGGTGCAGAAAGAGGCACAAGTGGTGCAGAAAGAAGCAAGAGAGGTGCAGAAAGAAGCAAGATAAGTACAGAAAGAAGCAACAGAGATGCAGAAAGAGGTAGGAGGGGTGAAGAAAGAGGCAAAAGGGGTGCAGAAAGAAGCAAGAAAGGTGCAGAAAGAAGCAACAGAGGTGCAGAAAGAGGCAAGAGAGGTGCAGAAAGAAGCAAAAGAGGTGCAGAAAGAAGCAAGGAAGGTGCAGAAACAGGCAAAAGGGGTTGCAGAAAGAGGCAATTGAAGTGAAGAAAGAAGCAACAGAGGTGCAGAAAGAGGAAAGAGGAGAGCAGAAAGATGGAAGAGAGGTGCATAAAGAAACAAAAGAAGTGCAGAAAGAAGGAACAGAGGTGCAGAAAGAGGCAAGAGGAGTGCAGAAAGAGGAAGAGGTGCGGAAAGAGGCACAAGTGGTGCAGAAAGAAGCAAGAGAGGTGCAGAAAGACACAAGAGAAGTGCAGAAAGAAGCAACAGAGATGCAGAAAGAGGGAAGAGGGGTGGAGAAAGAGGCAAGAGGGGTGCAGAAAGAAGCAAGAGAGGTGCAGAAAGAAGCAACCGAGGTGCAGAAAGAGGCAAGATGGGTGCAGAAAGAGGCAAGAGAAGTGCAGAAAGAAGCAACAGAGGTGCAGAAAGAGGCAAGAGGAGTGCAGAAATATAGAAGAGGGGTGCAGAAAGAGGCAAGATGGGTGCAGAAATAAGCAAGAGAGGTACAGAAAGAAGCAAAAGAAGTGCATAAAGAAGCAACAGAGATGCATAATGGGGGAAGTGGGGTGTGGAAATAGGGAAGAGGAAAACAGAAAGAAACGAGAGAGGTGCAGAAAGAAACAAAGGACGTGCAGAAAGAAGGAAGAGAGGTGCAGAAAGAGGCAAGAGGGGTACAGAAGGAGGGAAGAGGGGTGTGAAAGAGGCACAAGGGGTGCAGAAAGAAGGGACAGAGGTGAAGAAAGCAGCAGGAGAAGTGCAGAAAGAAGCAACAGAGGTGCAGAAAGAGGGATGAGGGGTGGAAAAAAAGGCAAGAGAAGTGCAGTAAGAAGCAACAGAGATGCAAAAGGGGGAACAGGGGTGGAGAAAGTGGCAAGAGGGGTGCAGAAAGAAGCAAGAGAGGTGCAGAAACAAACAAAAGTAGAGCAGAAAGAAGGAACAGAAGTGCAGAAAGAGGCAAGAGGTGTGCAGAAAGAGGGAAATGGGATGCAGAAAGAAACAAAAGAAGTGCAGAAAGAAGCAACAGAGGTGCAGAAAGAGGCAAAAGGAGTGCAGAAAGTGGGAAGAGGGGTGCAGAAAGAGGCAGAAGGGGTGCATAAAGAAGCAAGAGAAGTGCATAAAGAAGCAACAGAGATGCAGAAAGGGGAAGTGGGGTGGAGAAAGAGGCAAGAGGGATACAGAAAGAAATAAGAGAGGTGCAGAAAGAAACAAAAGAAGTGCAGAAAGAAGGAATAGAGGTGCAGAAAGAGGCAAGAGGGGTGCAGAAAGAGGCACAGAGGGTACAGAAAGAAGCAAGAGGGGTGCAGAAAGAAGCAAGAGAGTTGCAGAAAGACACAAAAGAAGTGCAGAAAGAAGGACAGAGGTGCAGAAAGAGGCAAGAGGGGTGCAGAAAGAGGGAAGAGGGGTGCAAAAGAGACACAAGGGTTGCAGAAAGAAGGGACAGATGTGCAGAAAGAAGCAAGAGAAGTACAGAAAGAAGCAACAGAGGTGCAGAAAGAGGGATGAGGGGTGGAGAAAGAGGCAAGAGAAGTGCAGAAAGAAGCAACAGAGATGCAAAAAGGGGAACAGGGGTGGAGAAAGTGGCAAGAGGGGTGCAGAAAGAAGCAAGAGAGGTGCAGAAAGAAACAAAGAAGTGCAGAAAGAAGGAACAGAGGTGCAGAAAGAGGCAAGAGGTGTGCAGAAAGAGGGAAGAGGGTGCAGAAAGAAGCACGAGTGGTGCAGAAAGAAGCAAGAGAGGTGCAGAAAGAAGCAAGAGGAGTGCAGAAAGAAGCAACAGAGGTGCAGAAAGAGGCAAGAGGGTGCAGAAAGAGGCACAAGGGGTGCAGAAAGAAGCAAGAGACGTGCAGAAAGAAACAAAAGAAGTGCAGAAAGAAGGAACAGAGGTGCAGAAAGAGGCAACAGGGGTGCAGAAAGAGGAGACGGTGGAGAAAGAGGCAAGGGGTGCAGAAAGAAGCATGAGAGCTGCAGAAAGAAAAAGAAGTGCAGAAAGAAGGAACAGAGGTGCAGAAAGAGGCAAGAGGGATGCAGAAAGAGGCAAGAGGGTGCAGAAAGAAGCGAGAGGTGCAGAAAGAAACAAAAGAAGTGCAGAAGGAAGGAACAGAGGTGCAGAAAGAGGCAAGAGAGGTGCAGAAAGAGGCAAGAGATGTACAGAAAGAGGCACGAGGAGTGCAGAAAGAAGCAAGAGGAGTGCAGAAAGAAGCAACAGAGGTACAGAAAGAGGGAAGAGGGGTGGAGAAAGAGGCAAGAGGGATGCAGAAAGAAGGAAGAGGGGTGCAGAAAGAGGCACGTGGAGGTGCAGAAAGAAGCAAGAGATGTGCAGAAAGAAACAAAAGAAGTGCAGAAAGAAAGAACAGAGGTGCAGAAAGAGGCAACAGCGGTGCAGAAAGAGGGTGGATGGGTGGAGAAAGAGGCAAGAGGGTGCAGAAAGAAGCAAGAGAGCTGCAGAAAGAAACAAGAGAAGTGCAGAAAGAAGGAACAGAGGTGCAGAAAGAGGCAAGAGGGTGCAGGAAGAAGAGGGTGCAGAAAGAGGCACGAGAGGTGCAGAAAGAAGCAACAGAGGTGCAGAAAGAGGCAAGAGGGGTGGATAAAGAGGCAAGAGGGGTGCAGAAAGAAGCAAGAGAGGTGCAGAAAGAAACAAAGAAGTGCAGAAAGAAGGAACAGAGGTGCAGAAAGAGGCAAGAGGGGTGCAGAAAGAGGAAGAAGGGTGCAGAAAGAGGCACAAGTGGTGCAGAATGAAGCAAGAGAGGTGCAGAAAGAAGCAAGAGAAGTGCAGAAAGAAGCAACAGAGATGCAGAAAGAGGTAAGAGGGGTGAAGAAAGAGGCAAAGGGGTGCAGAAAGAAGCAAGAGAGGTGCAGAAAGAAGCAACAGAGGTGCAGAAAAAGGCAAGAGGGTGCAGAAAGAAGCAAGAGAAGTGCAGAAAGAAGCAACAGAGGTGCAGAAAGAGGCAAGAGGAGTGCAGAAAGAAGCAAAAGAAGTGCAGAAAGAAGCAACAGAGGTGCAGAAAGAGGCAAGAGGAGAGCAGAAAGATGGAAGAGAGGTGCAGAAAGAAACAAAAGAAGTGCAGAAAGAAGGAACAGAGGTGCAGAAAGAGGCAAGAGGGGTGCAGAAAGAGGAAGAGGTGCAGAAAGAGGCAAGAGCGGTGCAGAAAGAAGCAAAAGAGGTGCAGAAAGAAGCAAGAGAATTGCATAAAGAAGCAACAGAGGTGCAGAAAGAGGGAAGAGGGTGCAGAAAGAGGCAAGAGGGGTGCAGAAAGAAGCAAGAGAGGTGCAGAAAGAGCAACAGAGGTGCAGAAAGAGGCAAGAGAGGTGCAGAAAGAAACAAAAGAGGTGCAGAAAGAAGCAACAGAGGTGCAGAAAGAGGCAAGAGGAGTGCAGAAAGATAGAAGAGGGTGCAGAAAGAGGCAAGAGGGGTGCAGAAAGAAGCAAGAGAGGTGCAGAAAGAAGCAAAAGAAGTGCATAAAGAAGCAACAGAGATGCAGAAAGGGGAAGTGGGGTGTGGAAATAGGCAAGAGGAGATACAGAAAGAAGCAAGAGAGGTGCAGAAAGAAACAAAGGACGTGCAGAAAGAAGGAAGAGAGGTGCAGAAAGAGGCAAGAGGGGTACAGAAGGAGGGAAGAGGGGTGTGAAAGAGGCACAAGGGGTGCAGAAAGAAGGGACAGAGGTGCAGAAAGAAGC
Source organism: Calotriton arnoldi (assembly GCA_963921515.1). NCBI lineage: Eukaryota > Metazoa > Chordata > Amphibia > Caudata > Salamandridae > Calotriton > Calotriton arnoldi. The sequence continues at coordinate 184,617 of CAWUFW010007054.1, read as the reverse complement.
AAGAGAAGTTTAGAAAGAAGCAACAGAGGTGCAGAAAGAGGGTTGAGGGGTGGAGAAAGAGGCAAGAGAAGTGCAGAAAGAACCAACAGAGATGCAGAAAGGGGGAACAGGGGTGGAGAAAGTGGCAAGAGGGTGCAGAAAGAAGCAAGAGAGGTGCAGAAAGAAACAAAAGTAGTGCAGAAAGAAGGAACAGAGGTGCAGAAAGAGGCAAGAGGGGTGCAGAAAGAGGGAAATGGGATGCAGAAAGAAGCAAGAGAGGTGCAGAAAGAAGCAACAGAGGTGCAGAAAGAGGCAAAGGAGTGCAGAAAGATGGGAAGAGGGGTGCAGAAAGAGGCAGAAGGGGTGCAGAAAGAAGCAAGAGAAGTGCATAAAGAAGCAACAGAGATGCAGAAAGGGGAAGTGGGATGGAGAAAGAGGCAAGAGGGATACAGAAGGAAACAGGAGAGGTGCAGAAAGAAACAAAAGAAGTGCAGAAAGAAGGAATAGAGGTGCAGAAAGAGGGAAGAGGGGTGCAGAAAGAGGCACAAGGGGTGCAGAAAGAAGCAAGAGGGTGCAGAAAGAAGCAAGAGAGTTGCAGAAAGAAGCAAAAGAAGTGCAGAAAGAAGGAACAGAGGTGCAGAAAGAGGCAAGAGGGGTGCAGAAAGAGGGAAGAGGGGTGCAGAAAGAGGCACAAGGGTTGCAGAAAGAAGGCACAGAGGTGCAGAAAGAAGCAAGAAAAGTGCAGAAAGAAGCAAGAGAGGTGCAGAAAGAGGGATGAGGGTGGAGAAAGACGCAACAGAAGTGCAGAAAGAAGCAACAGAGATGCAAAAAGGGGAACAGGGCTGGAGAAAGTGGCAAGAGGGGTGCAGAAAGAAGCAAGAGAGGTGCAGAAAGAAACAAATAAGTGCAGAAAGAAGGAACAGAGGTGCAGAAAGAGGCAAGAGGTGTGCAGAAAGAGGGAAGAGGGTGCAGAAAGAAGCACGAGTGGTGCAGAAAGAAGCAAGAGAGGTGCAGAAAGAAGCAAGAGGAGTGCAGAAAGAAGCAACAGAGGTGCAGAAAGAGGCAAGAGGGTGCAGAAAGAGGCACAAGGGGTGCAGAAAGAAGCAAGAGAGGTGCAGAAAGAAACAAAAGAAGTGCAGAAAGAAGGAACAGAGGTGCAGAAAGAGGCAACAGGGGTGCAGAAAGAGAGGGGTGGAGAAAGAGGCAAGGGGGTGCAGAAAGAAGCAAGAGAGCTGCAGAAAGAAGCAAGAGAAGTGTAGAAAGAAGGAACAGAGGTGAAGAAAGAGGCAAGAGGGGTGCAGAAAGAGGCAAGAGGGGTGCAGAAAGAAGCGAGAGGTGCAGAAAGAAACAAAAGAAGTGCAGAAGGAAGGAACAGAGGTGCAGAAAGAGGCAGGAGGGGTACACAAAGAGGGAATAGTGGTGTGAAAGAGGCACGAGGAGTGCAGAAAGAAGCAAGAGGAGTGCAGAAAGAAGCAACAGAGGTGCAGAAAGAGGGACGAGGGGTGGAGAAAGAGGCAAGGGGTTGCAGAAAGAAGCATGAGAGCTGCAGAAAGAAGGAACAGAAGTGCAGAAAGAGGCAAGAGGTGTGCAGAAAGAGGGAAATGGGATGCAGAAAGAAACAAAAGAAGTGCAGAAAGAAGCAACAGAGGTGCAGAAAGAGGCAAAAGGAGTGCAGAAAGTGGGAAGAGGGGTGCAGAAAGAGGCAGAAGGGGTGCAGAAAGAAGCAAGAGAAGTGCAGAAAGAAGCAACAGAGATGCAGAAAGAGGGAAGTGGGGTGGAGAAAGAGGCAAGAGGGATGCAGAAAGAAGCAAGAGAGGTGCAGAAAGAAACAAAAGAAGTGCAGAAAGAAGGAACAGAGGTGCAGAAAGAGGCAAGAGGGGTGTGAAAGAGGCACAAGGGGTACAGAAAAGAGGCAAGAGGGGTGCAGAAAGAAGCAAGAGAGGTGCAGAAAGAAACAAAAGAAGTGCAGAAAAAAGGAACAGAGGTGCAGAAAGAGGCAAGAGGGGTGCAGAAAGTGGGAAGAGGGATGCAGAAAGAGGCACAAGGGTTGCAGAAAGAAGGGACAGAGGTGCAGAAAGAAGCAAGAGAAGTGCAGAAAGAAGCAACAGAGGTGCAGAAAGAGGGATGAGGGGGGAGAAAGAGGCACGAGAAGTGCAGAAAGAAGCAACAGAGATGCAAAAAGGGGAACAGGGCTGGAGAAAGTGGCAAGAGGGGTGCAGAAAGAAGCAAGAGAGGTGCAGAAAGAAACAAATGGTGCAGAAAGAAGGAACAGAGGTGCAGAAAGAGGCAAGAGGTGTGCAGAAAGAGGAAGAGGGGTGCAGAAAGAAGCAAGAGGTGGTGCAGAAAGAAGCAAGAGAGGTGCAGAAAGAAGCAAGAGAAGTGCAGAAAGAAGCAACAGAGGTGCAGAAAGAGGCAAGAGGGTGCAGAAAGAGGCAAGAGGGGTGCAGAAAGAAGCAAGAGACGTGCAGAAAGAAACAAAAGAAGTGCAGAAAGAAGGAACAGAGGTGCAGAAAGAGGCAACAGGGGTGCAGAAAGAGGGAGCTGGAGAAAGAGGCAAGGGGGTGCAGAAAGAAGCAAGAGAGCTGCAGAAAGAAGCAAGAGAAGTGCAGAAAGAAGGAACAGAGGTGCAGAAAGAGGCAAGAGGGGTGCAGAAAGAGGCAAAGGGGTGCAGAAAGAAGCAAGAGAGGTGCAGAAAGAAACAAAAGAAGTGCAGAAGGAAGGAACAGAGGTGCAGAAAGAGGCAGGAGGGGTACACAAAGAGGGAATAGTGGTGTGAAAGAGGCACGAGGAGTGCAGAAAGAAGCAAGAGGAGTGCAGAAAGAAGCAACAGAGGTACAGAAAGGGGGAAGAGGGGTGGAGAAAGGGGCAAGGGGGATGCAAAAAGAAGGAAGAGGGGTGCAGAAAGAGGCACGTGGGGGTGCAGAAAGAAGGAAGAGATGTGCAGAAAGAAACAAATGAAGTGCAGAAAGAAAGAACAGAGGTCCAGAAAGAGGCAACAGCGGTGCAGAAAGAGGGTGGATGGGTGGAGAAAGAGGCAAGGGGGTGCAGAAAGAAGCAAGAGAGGTGCAGAAAGAAACAAAAGAAGTGCAGAAAGAAGGAACAGAGGTGCAGAAACAGGCAAGAGGGGTGCAGAGGAAGAGGGGTGTGAAAGAGGCACGAGGGGTGCAGAAAGAAGCAACAGAGGTGCAGAAAGAGGCAAGAGGGGTGGAGAAAGAGGCAAGAGGGGTGCAGAAAGAAGCAAGAGAGGTGCAGAAAGAAACAAAGAAGTGCAGAAAGAAGGAACAGAGGTGCAGAAAGAGGCAAGAGGAGTGCAGAAAGAGAGAAGAGGTGCGGAAAGAGGCACAGAGTGGTGCAGAAAGAAGCAAGAGAGGTGCAGAAAGAAGCAAGAGAAGTGCAGAAAGAAGCAACAGAGAGTGCAGAAAGAGGTAAGAGGAGTGAAGAAAGAGGCAAGAGGGGTGCAGAAAGAAGCAAGAAGAGGTGCAGAAAGAAGCAACAGAGGTGCAGAAAAAGGCAAGAGGGTGCAGAAAGAAGCAAAAGAAGTGCAGAAAGAAGCAACAGAGGTGCAGAAAGAGGCAAGAGAGGTGCAGAAAGAAGCAAAAGAGGTGCAGAAAGAAGCAAGAGAGGTGCAGAAAGAGGCAAGAGGAGTGCAGAAAGATGGCAAGAGAGGTGCATAAAGAAACAAAAGAAGTGCAGAAAGAAGGAACAGAGGTGCAGAAAGAGGCAAGAGGGGTGCAGAAAGAGGAAAGGGTGCGGAAAGAGGCACAAGTGGTGCAGAAAGAAGCAAGAGAGGTGCAGAAAGAAGCAAGAGAAGTGCAGAAAGAAGCAACAGAGATGCAGAAAGAGGGAAGAGGGGTGGAGAAAGAGGCAAGAGGGGTGCAGAAAGAAGCAAGAGAGGTGCAGAAAGAAGCAACAGAGGTGCAGAAAGAGGCAAGAGAGGTGCAGAAAGAAACAAAAGAAGTGCAGAAAGAAGCAACAGAGGTGCAGAAAGAGGCAAGAGGAGTGCAGAAAGATAGGAAGAGGGGTGCAGAAAGAGGCAAGATGGGTGCAGAAAGAAGCAAGAGAGGTGCAGAAAGAAGCAAGAGAAGTGCAGAAAGAAGCAACAGAGATGCATAAAGGGGGAAGTGGGGTGTAGAAATAGGGAAGAGGGAAACAGAAAGAAGCAAGAGAGGTGCAGAAAGAAACAAAGGACGTGCAGAAAGAAGGAAGAGAGGTGCAGAAAGAGGCAAGAGAGGTACAGAAAGAGGGAAGAGGGGTGTAGAAAGAGGCACAAGGGGTGCAGAAAGAAGGGACAGAGGTGCAGAAAGCAGCAGGAGAAGTGCAGAAAGAAGCAACAGAGGTGCAGAAAGAGGGATGAGGGTGCAGAAAGAGGCAAGAGAAGTGCAGTAAGAAGCAACAGAGATGCAAAAGGGGGAACAGGGGTGGAGAAAGTGGCAAGAGGGGTGCAGAAAGAAGCAAGAGAGGTGCAGAAACAAACAAAAGTAGAGCAGAAAGAAGGAACAGAAGTGCAGAAAGAGGCAAGAGGTGTGCAGAAAGAGCGAAATGGGATGCAGAAAGAAGCACAAGAGGTGCAGAAAGAAGCAACAGAGGTGCAGAAAGAGGCAAAAGGAGTGCAGAAAGAGGAAGAGGGGTGCAGAAAGAGGCAGAAGGGGTGCATAAAGAAGCAAGAGAAGTGCAGAAAGAAGCAACAGAGATGCAGAAAGGGGGAAGTGGGGTGGAGAAAGAGGCAAGAGGGATGCAGAAAGAAGCAAGAGAGGTGCAGAAAGAAACAAGAGAAGTGCAGAAAGAAGGAACAGAGGTGCAGAAAGAGAGGAAGAGGGGTGTAGAAAGAGGCACAAGGGTACAGAAAGAAGCAAGAGGGTGCAGAAAGAAGCAAGAGAGGTGCAGAAAGAAGCAAAAGAAGTGCAGAAAGAAGGGACAGAGGTGCAGAAAGAGGCAAGAGAGGTGCAGAAAGAGGGAAGAGGGGTGCAGAAAGAGGCACGAGGGGTGCAGAAAGAAGCAAGAAATGTGCAGAAAGAAGCAAGAGAAGTACAAAAAGAAGCAACAGAGGTGCAGAAAGAGGGATGAGGGGTGGAGAAAGAGGCACGAGAAGTGCAGAAAGAAGCAACAGAGATGCAAAAAGGGGGAACAGGGCTGGAGAAAGTGGCAAGAGGGGTGCAGAAAGAAGCAAGAGAGGTGCAGAAAGAAAAAAAAGGTGCAGAAAGAAGGAACAGAGGTGCAGAAAGAGGCAAGAGGTGTGCAGAAAGAGGGAAGAGGGGTGCAGAAAGAAGCACGAGTGGTGCAGAAAGAAGCAAGAGAGGTGTAGAAAGAAGCAAGAGGAATGCAGAAAGAAGCAACAGAGGTGCAGAAAGAGGCAAGAGGTGAAGAAAGAGGCACAGAGGGTGCAGAAAGAAGCAAGAGACGTGCAGAAAGAAACAAAAGAAGTGCAGAAAGAAGGAACAGAGGTGCAGAAAGAGGCAACAGGGGTGCAGAAAGAGGAAGAGGGTGGAGAAAGAGGCAAGAGGGTGCAGAAAGAAGCAAGAGAGGTGCAGAAAGAAGTAAAGAAGTGCAGAAAGAAGGAACAGAGGTGCAGAAAGAGGCAAGAGGGGTGCAGAAAGAGGCAAAAGGGTGCAGAAAGAAGCAGAGAGGTGCAGAAAGAAACAAAAGAAGTGCAGAAAGAAGGAACAGAGGTGCAGAAAGAGGCAGGAGGGGTGCAGAAAGAGGGAATAGTGGTGTAGAAAGAGGCACGAGGAGTGCAGAAAGAAGCAAGAGAGAGTGCAGAAAGAAGCAACAGAGGTACAGAAAGAGGGAAGAGGGGTGGAGAAAGAGGCAAGAGGGATGCAAAAAGAAGGAAGAGGGGTGCAGAAAGAGGCACGTGGGGGTGCAGAAAGAAGGAAGAGATGTGCAGAAAGAAACAAATGAAGTGCAGAAAGAAAGAACAGAGGTCCAGAAAGAGGCAACAGCAGTGCAGAAAGAGGGTGGATGGGTGGAGAAAGAGGCAAGGGGGTGCAGAAAGAAGCAAGAGAGCTGCAGAAAGAAACAAGAGAAGTGCAGAAAGAAGGAACAGAGGTGCAGAAACAGGCAAGAGGGTGCAGGAAGAGGGGTGCAGAAAGAGGCACGAGAGGTGCAGAAAGAAGCAACAGAGGTGCAGAAAGAGGCAAGAGGGTGGATAAAGAGGCAAGAGGGTGCAGAAAGAAGCAAGAGAGGTGCAGAAAGAAGCAAGAGAAGTGCAGAAATAAGGAACAGAGGTGCAGAAAGAGGCAAGAGGAGTGCAGAAAGAGGAAGAAGGGTGCAGAAAGAGGCACAAGTGGTGCAGAAAGAAGCAAGAGAGGTGCAGAAAGAAGCAAGAGAAGTGCAGAAAGAAGCAACAGAGATGCAGAAAGAGGTAGGAGGGGTGAAGAAAGAGGCAAGAGAGGTGCAGAAAGAAGCAAGAGAGGTGCAGAAAGAGCAACAGAGGTGCAGAAAGAGGCAAGAGGGTGCAGAAAGAAGCAAAAGAAGTGCAGAAAGAAGCAACAGAGGTGCAGAAAGAGGCAAGAGGGTGCAGAAAGAAGCAAGAGAAGTGCAGAAAGAAGCAACAGAGGTGCAGAAAGAGGCAAGAGGAGTGCAGAAAGATGCAAGAGAGGTGCAGAAAGAAACAAAAGAAGTGCAGAAAGAAGGAACAGAGGTGCAGAAAGAGGCAAGAGGAGTGCAGAAAGAAGAAGAGGGTGCAGAAAGAGGCACAAGTGGTGCAGAAAGAAGCAAGAGAGGTGCAGAAAGACGCAAGAGAAGTGCAGAAAGAAGCAACAGAGATGCAGAAAGAGGGAAGAGGGTGGAGAAAGAGGCAAGAGGGGTGCAGAAAGAGGCAAGAGAAGTGCAGAAAGAAGCAACAGAGGTGCAGAAAGAGGCAAGAGGGGTGCAGAAAGAAGCAAGAGAAGTGCAGAAAGAAGCAACAGAGGTGCAGAAAGAGGCAAGAGGGGTGCAGAAAGAAGAGGGGTGCAGAAAGAGGCAAGATGGGTGCAGAAAGAAGCAAGAGAGGTGCAGAAAGAAGCAAAAGAAGTGCAGAAAGAAGCAACAGAGATGCAGAAAGGGGGAAGTGGGGTGTGAGAAAGAGGCAAGAGGAAAACAGAAAGAAGCAGAGAGGTGCAGAAAGAAACAAAAGAAGTGCAGAAAGAAGGAACAGAGGTGCAGAAAGAGGCAAGAGGGTACAGAAGGAGGGAAGAGGGGTGTAGAAAGAGGCACAAGGGGTGCAGAAAGAAGGAACAGAGGTGAAGAAAGCAGCAGGAGAAGTGCAGAAAGAAGCAACAGAGGTGCAGAAAGAGGGAAGAGGGGTGGAAAAGAGGCAAGAGAAGTGCAGAAAGAAGCAACAGAGATGCAGAAAGAGGGAAGAGGGGTGGAGAAAGAGGCAAGAGGGTGCAGAAAGAAGCAAGAGAGGTGCAGAAAGAAACAAAAGAAGTGCAGAAAGAAGGAACAGAGGTGCAGAAAGAGGCAAGAGGGGTGCAGAAAGAGGAAAGAGGGATGCAGAAAGAAACAAAGAAGTGCAGAAAGAAGCAACAGAGGTGCAGAAAGAGGCAAGAGGAGTGCAGAAAGTAGGAAGAGGGGTGCAGAAAGAGGCAGAAGGGTGCAGAAAGAAGCAAGAGAAGTGCAGAAAGAAGCAACAGAGATGCAGAAAGAGGGAAGAGGGGTGCAGAAAGAGGCAAGAGGGATACAGAAAGAAATAAGAGAGGTGCAGAAAGAAACAAAAGAAGTGCAGAAAGAAGGAACAGAGGTGCAGAAAGAGGCAAGAGAGGTGCAGAAAGAGGCACGAGAGGTGCAGAAAGAAGCAAGAGGGGTGCAGAAAGAAGCAAGAGAGTTGCAGAAAGACACAAAGAAGTGCAGAAAGAAGGAACAGAGGTGCAGAAAGAGGCAAGAGGGGTGCAGAAAGAGGGAAGAGGGGTGCAGAAAGAGGCACAAGGGTTGCAGAAAGAAGGGACAGAGGTGCAGAAAGAAGCAAGAGAAGTGCAGAAAGAAGCAACAGAGGTGCAGAAAGAGGGATGAGGGGTGGAGAAAGAGGCAAGAGAAGTGCAGAAAGAAGCAACAGAGATGCAAAAAGGGGGAACAGGGGTGGAGAAAGTGGCAAGAGGGGTGCAGAAAGAAGCAAGAGAGGTGCAGAAAGAAACAAATGTGCAGAAAGAAGGAACAGAGGTGCAGAAAGAGGCAAGAGGGGTGCAGAAAGAGGGAAGAGGGGTGCAGAAAGAAGCATGAGTGGTGCAGAAAGAAGCAAGAGAGGTGCAGAAAGAAGCAAGAGGAGTGCAGAAAGAAGCAACAGAGGTGCAGAAAGAGGCAAGAGGTGTACAGAAAGAGGCACAAGGGGTGCAGAAAGAAGCAAGAGAGGTGCAGAAAGAAACAAAAGAAGTGCAGAAAGAAGGAACAGAGGTGCAGAAAGAGGCAACAGGGGTGCAGAAAGAGGGCTGGAGAAAGAGGCAAGGGGTGCAGAAAGAAGCAAGAGAGCTGCAGAAAGAAACAAGAGAAGTGCAGAAAGAAGGAACAGAGGTGAAGAAAGAGGCAAGAGGGTGCAGAAAGAGGCAAGAGAGGTGCAGAAAAAGCGAGAGTGCAGAAGAAACAAAGAAGTGCAGAAAGAAGGAACAGAGGTGCAGAAAGAGGCAGGAGGGGTGCACAAAGAGGGAATAGTGGTGTAGAAAGAGGCACGAGGAGTGCAGAAAGAAGCAAGAGAGGTGCAGAAAGAAGCAAGAGAGGTACAGAAAGAGGAAGAGAGGTGCAGAAAGAGGCAAAGGGGATGCAGAAAGAAGGAAGAGGGGTGCAGAAAGAGGCACGTGAGGTGCAGAAAGAAGCAAGAGATGTGCAGAAAGAAACAAATGAAGTGCAGAAAGAAAGAACAGAGGTGCAGAAAGAGGCAACAGCGGTGCAGAAAGAGGGTGGATGGGTGGAGAAAGAGGCAAGGGGTGCAGAAAGAAGCAAGAGAGCTGCAGAAAGAAACAAAAGAAGTGCAGAAAGAAGGAACAGAGGTGCAGAAAGAGGCAAGAGGGGTGCAGGAAGAGGAAGAGGTGTGAAAGAGGCACGAGGGTGCAGAAAGAAGCAACAGAGGGTGCAGAAAGAGGCAAGAGGGGTGGATAAAGAGGCAAGAGGGGTGCAGAAAGAAGCAAGAGAGGTGCAGAAAGAAACAAAAGAAGTGCAGAAAGAAGGAACAGAGGTGCAGAAAGAGGCAAGAGGAGTGCAGAAAGAGGAAGAAGGGTGCAGAAAGAGGCACGAGGGGTGCAGAAAGAAGCAAGAGAGGTGTAGAAAGAAGCAAGAGAAGTGCAGAAAGAAGCAACAGAGATGCAGAAAGAGGTAGGAGGGGTGAAGAAAGAGGCAAGAGAGGTGCAGAAAGAAGCAAGAGAAGAGCAGAAAGGAGCAACAGAGGTGCAGAAAGAGGCAAGAGAGGTGCAGAAAGAAGCAACAGAGGTGCAGAAAGAAGCAACAGAGGTGCAGAAAGAGGCAAGAGGGTGCAGAAAGAAGCAAGAGAAGTGCAGAAAGAAGCAAGCAGAGGTGCAGAAAGAGGCAAGAGGAGGCAGAAAGATGGAAGAGAGGTGCAGAAAGAAACAAAAGAAGTGCAGAAAGAAGGAACAGAGGTGCAGAAAGAGGCAAGAGGAGTGCAGAAAGAGGAAGGAGTGTGCAGAAAGAGGCACAAGTGGTGCAGAAAGAAGCAAGAGAGGTGCAGAAAGACAGCAAGAGAAGTGCAGAAAGAAGCAACAGAGATGCAGAAAGAGGGAAGAGGGGTGGAGAAAGAGGCAAGAGGGGTGCAGAAAGAAGCAAGAGAGGTGCAGAAAGAAGCAACCGAGGTGCAGAAAGAGGCAAGATGGGTGCAGAAAGAAACAAAAGAAGTGCAGAAAGAAGCAACAGAGGTGCAGAAAGAGGCAAGAGGAGTGCAGAAAGATAGAAGAGGGGTGCAGAAAGAGGCAAGAGGGGTGCAGAAAGAAGCAAGAGAGGTGCAGAAAGAAGCAAGAGAAGTGCAGAAAGAAGCAACAGAGATGCAGAAAGAGGGAAGTAGGGGTGGAGAAAGAGGAAGAGGAAGACAGAAAGAAGCAAGAGAGGTGCAGAAAGAAACAAAGGAGTGCAGAAAGAAGGAAGAGAGGTGCAGAAAGAGGCAAGAGGGGTGCAGAAAGAGGGAAGAGGGGTGCAGAAAGAGGCACAAGGGGTGCAGAAAGAAGGGACAGAGGTGAAGAAAGAAGCAAGAGAAGTGCAGAAAGAAGCAACAGAGGTGCAGAAAGAGGGATGAGGGTGGAGAAAGAGGCAAGAGAAGTGCAGAAAGAAGCAACAGAGATGCAAAAGGGGAACAGGGGTGGAGAAAGTGGCAAGAGGGGTGCAGAAAGAAGCAAGAGAGGTGCAGCAACAGAACAAAAGTAGAGCAGAAAGAAGGAACAGAGGTGCAGAAAGAGGCAAGAGGGTGCAGAAAGAGGAAAGGGATGCAGAAAGAAGCAAAAGAAGTGCAGAAAGAAGCAACAGAGGTGCAGAAAGAGGCAAGAGGAGTGCAGAAAGAGGGAAGAGGGGTGCAGAAAGAGGCAGAAGGGGTGCAGAAAGAAGCAAGAGAAGTGCAGAAAGAAGCAACAGAGATGCAGAAAGAGGGAAGTGGGGTGGAGAAAGAGGCAAGAGGGATACAGAAAGAAGCAAGAGAGGTGCAGAAAGAAACAAAAGAAGTGCAGAAAGAAGGAACAGAGGTGCAGAAAGAGGAAGAGGGGTGCAGAAAGAGGCAAGAGGGGTACAGAAAGAAGCAAGAGGGTGCAGAAAGAAGCAAGAGAGTTGCAGAAAGACACAAAAGAAGTGCAGAAAGAAGGAACAGAGGTGCAGAAAGAGGCAAGAGGGGTGCAGAAAGAGGGAAGAGGGGTGCAGAAAGAGGCACAAGGGTTGCAGAAAGAAGGGACAGATGTGCAGAAAGAAGCAAGAGAAGTGCAGAAAGAAGCAACAGAGGTGCAGAAAGAGGGATGAGGGGTGGAGAAAGAGGCACGAGAAGTGCAGAAAGAAGCAACAGAGATGCAAAATGGGGGAACAGGGGTGGAGAAAGTGGCAAGAGGGGTGCAGAAAGAAGCAAGAGAGGTGCAGAAAGAAACAAAAGAAGTGCAGAAAGAAGGAACAGAGGTGCAGAAAGAGGCAAGAGGGGTGCAGAAAGAGGGAAGAGGGGTGCAGAAAGAAGCACAGAGTGGTGCAGAAAGAAGCAAGAGAGGTGTAGAAAGAAGCAAGAGAAGTGCAGAAAGAAGCAACAGAGGTGCAGAAAGAGGCAAGAGAGGTGCAGAAAGAGGCACAAGGGGTGCAGAAAGAAGCAAGAGACGTGCAGAAAGAAACAAAGAAGTGCAGAAAGAAGGAACAGAGGTGCAGAAAGAGGCAACAGGGGTGCAGAAAGAGGGATGGTGGAGAAAGAGGCAAGGGGTGCAGAAAGAAGCATGAGAGCTGCAGAAAGAAACAAAAGAAGTGTAGAAAGAAGGAACAGAGGTGCAGAAAGAGGCAAGAGGGGTGCAGAAAGAGGCAAGAGGGGTGCAGAAAGAAGCGAGAGGTACAGAAGAAACAAGAGAAGTGCAGAAAGAAGGAACAGAGGTGCAGAAAGAGGCAAGAGGGGTGCACAAAGAGGGAATAGTGGTGTAGAAAGAGGCACGAGGAGTGCAGAAAGAAGCAAGAGAGTGCAGAAAGAAGCAACAGAGGTGCAGAAAGAGGGAAGAGAGGTGCAGAAAGAGGCAAGAGGGATGCAGAAAGAAGGAAGAGGGGTGCAGAAAGAGGCACGTAGGGGTGCAGAAAGAAGCAAGAGATGTGCAGAAAGAAACAAAAGAAGTGCAGAAAGAAAGAACAGAGGTGCAGAAAGAGGCAACAGAGGTGCAGAAAGAGGGTAGATGGGTGGAGAAAGAGGCAAGAGGGTGCAGAAAGAAGCAAGAGAGGTGCAGAAAGAAACAAAAGAAGTGCAGAAAGAAGGAACAGAGGTGCAGAAAGAGGCAAGAGGGATGCAGAAAGAGGGAAGAGGGGTGCAGAAAGAAGCAAAAGGGGTGTAGAAAGAAGAGAGAGGTGCAGATAGAAACAAAGAAGTGCAGAAAGAAGGAACAGAGGTGCAGAAAGAGGCAAGAGGGGTGCGGGAAGAGGGGTGTAGAAAGAGGCACGAGGGTGCAGAAAGAAGCAACAGAGGTGCAGAAAGAGGCAAGACGGGTGGAGAAAGAGGCAAGAGGGGTGCAGAAAGAAGCAAGAGAGGTGCAGAAAGAAACAAAAGAGAGTGCAGAAAGAAGGAACAGAGGTGCAGAAAGAGGCAAGAGGAGTGCAGAAAGAAGAAGAAGGGTGCAGAAAGAGGCACAGAGTGGTGCAGAAAGAAGCAAGAGAGTGCAGAAAGAAGCAAGAGAAGTGCAGAAAGAAGCAACAGAGGTGCAGAAAGAGGTAGGAGGGGTGAAGAAAGAGGCAAGAGGGGTGCAGAAAGAAGCAAGAGAGGTGCAGAAAGAAGCAAGAGGAGTGCAGAAAGAAGCAACAGAGGTGCAGAAAGAGGCAAGAGGTGCAGAAAGAGGCACAAGAGGGTGCAGAAAGAAGCAAGAGACGTGCAGAAAGAAACAAAAGAAGTGCAGAAAGAAGGAACAGAGGTGCAGAAAGAGGCAACAGGGGTGCAGAAAGAGGGCTGGAGAAAGAGGCAAGGGGTGCAGAAAGAAGCAAGAGAGGTGCAGAAAGAAGCAAAGAAGTGCAGAAAGAAGGAACAGAGGTGAAGAAAGAGGCAAGAGGGTGCAGAAAGAGGCAAGAGGGTGCAGAAAGAAGCGAGAGGTGCAGGAAGAAACAAAAGAAGTGCAGAAAGAAGGAACAGAGGTGCAGAAAGAGGCAAGAGGGGTGCAGAAAGAGGGAAGAGTGGTGCAGAAAGAGGCACGAGGGGTGCAGAAAGAAGCAAGAGGAGTGCAGAAAGAAGCAACAGAGGTGCAGAAAGGGGGAAGAGGGGTGGAGAAAGGGGCAAGGGGGATGCAAAAAGAAAGAAGAGGGGTGCAGAAAGAGGCACGTGGGGTGCAGAAAGAAGCAAGAGATGTGCAGAAAGAAACAAATGAAGTGCAGAAAGAAGGAACAGAGGTGCAGAAAGAGGCAACAGGGGTGCAGAAAGAGGGAGGATGGGTGGAGAAAGAGGCAAGGGGTGCAGAAAGAAGCAAGAGAGCTGCAGAAAGAAACAAAAGAAGTGCAGAAAGAAGGAACAGAGGTGCAGAAAGAGGCAAGAGGGGTGCAGAAAGAGGGAAGAGGGTGCAGAAAGAAGCAAAAGGGGTGCAGAAAGAAGTAGAGAGGTGCAGATAGAAACAAAAGAAGTGCAGAAAGAAGGAACAGAGGTGCAGAAAGAGGCAAGAGGGGTGCGAGAAGAGGGGTGTGAAAGAAGCAAGAGGGGTGCAGAAAGAAGCAACAGAGGTGCAGAAAGAGGCAAGACGGGTGGAGAAAGAGGCACGAGGGGTGCAGAAAGAAGCAAGAGACGTGCAGAAAGAAACAAAAGAAGTACAGAAAGAAGGAACAGAGGTGCAGAAAGAGGCAAGAGGGGTGCAGAAAGAGAAGAAGGGTGCAGAAAGAGGCACAAGTGGTGCAGAAAGAAGCAAGAGAGGTACAGAAAGACCCAAGATCAGTGCAGAAAGAAGCAACAGACATGCAGAAAGAGGGAAGAGGGGTGGAAAAGAGACAAGAGAAGTGCAGAAAGAAGCAAGAGAGGTGCAGAAAGAAGCAACAGAGGTGCAGAAAGAGGCAAGAGAGGTGCAGAAAGAAGCAAAAGAAGTGCAGAAAGAAGCAACAGAGGTGCAGAAAGAGAGCAAGAGAGATGCAGAAAGAAGCAAAAGAAGTGCAGAAAGAAGCAACAGAGGTGCAGAAAGAGGCAAGAGGAGAGCAGAAAGAAGCAAGAGAGGTGCAGAAAGAAACAAAAGAAGTGCAGAAAGAAGGAACAGAGGTGCAGAAAGAGGCAAGAGGAGTGCAGAAAGAGAAGAGGTGCAGAAAGAGGCACAAGTGGTGCAGAAAGAAGCAAGAGAGGTGCAGAAAGACACAAGAGAAGTGCAGAAAGAAGCAACAGAGATGCAGAAAGAGGGAAGAGGGGTGGAGAAAGAGGCAAGAGGGGTGCAGAAAGAAGCAAGAGAGGTGCAGAAAGAAGCAACAGAGGTGCAGAAAGAGGCAAGAGAGGTGCAGAAAGAAACAAAAGAAGTGCAGAAAGAAGCAACAGAGGTGCAGAAAGAGGCAAGAGGAGTGCAGAAAGAGAGAAGAGGGTGCAGAAAGAGGCAAGATGGGTGCAGAAAGAAGCAAGAGAGGTGCAGAAAGAAGCAAAAGAAGTGCAGAAAGAAGCAACAGAGATGCAGAAAGGGGCAAGAGGGGTGCAGAAAGAGGGAAGAGAGGTACAGAAAGAAGCAGAGAGGTGCAGAAAGAAACAAAGGAGGTGCAGAAAGAAGGAAGAGAGGTGCAGAAAGAGGCAAGAGGGGTGCAGAAAGAGGGAAGAGGGGTGCAGAAAGAGGCACGAGGGGTGCAGAAAGAAGCGACAGAGGTGCAGAAAGCAGCAAGAGAAGTGCAGAAAGAAGCAACAGAGGTGCAGAAAGAGGGATGAGGGGTGGAAAAGAGGCAAGAGAAGTGCAGTAAGAAGCAACAGAGATGCAGAAAGGGGAACAGGGGTGGAGAAAGAGGCAAGAGGGTGCAGAAAGAAGCAAGAGAGGTGCAGAAAGAAACAAAAGAAGTGCAGAAAGAAGGAACAGAGGTGCAGAAAGAGGCAAGAGGTGTGCAGAAAGAGGGAAGATGGGATGCAGAAAGAAGCACAAATGGTGCAGAAAGAAGCAAAGAGTTGCAGAAGGAAGCAAGAGGAGTGCAGAAAGAAGCAACAGAGGTGCAGAAAGAGGCAAGAGGTGCAAAAAGAGGCACAAGGGGTGCAGAAAGAAGCAAGAGACGTGCAGAATGAAACAAAAGAACTGCATAAAGGAGGAACAGAGGTGAAGAAAGAGGCAACAGGGGTGAAGAAAGAGGGAAGAGGAGGGGTGGAGAAAGAGGCAAGAGGGTGCAGAAAGAAGCAAGAGAGCTGCAGAAAGAAACAAAAGAAGTGCAGAAAGAAGGAACAGAGGTGCAGAAAGAGGCAAGAGGGGTGCAGAAAGAGGCAAGAGGAGTGCAGAAAGAAGCAAGAGGTGCAGAAAGAAACAAAAGAAGTGCAGAAAGAAGGAACAGAGGTGCAGAAAGAAGCAAGAGAGTTGCAGAAAGAAATGAAAAGAAGTGCAGAAAGAATGAACAGAGGTGCAGAAAGAGGCAAGAGGAGTGCAGAAAGAAGGAAGAGAGGTGCAGAAAGAGGCACAAGGGTTGCAGAAAGAAGGACAGAGAGGTGCAGAAAGAAGCAAGAGAAGTGCAGAAAGAAGCAACAGAGGTGCAGAAAGAGGGATGAGGGGTGGAGAAAGAGGCAAGAGAAGTGCAGAAAGAAGCAACAGAGATGAAAAAAGGGGAACAGGGGTGGAGAAAGAGGCAAGAGGGTGCAGAAAGAAGCAAGAGAGGTGTAGAAAGAAACAAAAGAAGTGCAGAAAGAAGGAACAGAGGTGCAGAAAGAGGCAAGAGGAGTGCAGAAAGAGGAAGAAGGGTGCAGAAAGAGGCACACAGTGGTGCAGAAAGAAGCAGGAGAGGTGCAGAAATAACAAGATAAGTGCAGAAAGAAGCAACAGAGGTGCAGAAAGAGTGAAGAGGGTGGAGAAAGAGGCAAGAGAAGTGAAGAAAGAAGCAACAGAGATGCAGAAAGGGGGAAGAGGGGTGGAGAAAGAGGCAAAAGGGGTGCAGAAAGAAGCTAGAGTTACAGAAAGAAAGAAAAGAAGTGAAGAAAGAATGAACAGAGGTGCAGAAAGAGGCAAGAGGGGTGCAGAAAGAAGGAAGAGGGGTGCAGAAAGAGGCACAAGGGTGCAGAAAGAAGCGACAGAGGTGCAGAAAGAGGGAAGAGGAGTGGAGAAAGAGGCAAGAGAAGTGCAGAAAGAAGCAACAGAGATGCAAAAAGGGGAACAGAGGTGGAGAAAGAGTGCAAGAGGGGTGCAGAAAGAAGCAAGAGAGGTGCAGAAAGAAACAAAAGAAGTGCAGAAAGAAGGAACAGAGGTGCAGAAAGAGGCAAGAGGGTGCAGAAAGAGAAGAGGTGCAGAAAGAGGCGCAAGTGAGTGTAGAAAGAAGCAGAGAGGTGCAGAAAGAAGCAAGAGAAGTGCAGAAAGAAGCAACAGAGGTGCAGAAAGAGTGAAGAGGGGTGGAGAAAGAGGCAAGAGAAGCGAAGAAAGAAGCAACAGAGATGCAGAAAGAGGGAAGAGGGGTGGAGAAAGAGGCAAGAGGGGTGCAGAAAGAAGCAAGAGATGTGCAGAAAGAAGCAACAGAGGTGCAGAAAGAAGCAAGAGAGGTGCAGAAAGAAACAAGAGAAGTGCAGAAAGAAGCAACAGAGGTGCAGAAAGAGGCAAGAGGAGTGCAGAAAGAGGGAAGAGGGTGCAGAAAGAGGCACAAGGGGTGCAGAAAGAAGCAAGAGAAGTGCAGAAAGAAGCAACAGAGATGCAGAAAGAGGGAAGAGGGGTGCAGAAAGAGGGAAGAGGGGTGCAGAAAGAAGCAAGAGAGGTGCAGAAAGAAACAAAAGAAGTGCAGAAAGAAGGAACAGAGGTGCAGAAAGAGGGAAGAGGGGTGTGAAAGAGGCAAGAGGGGTACAGAAAGAAGCAAGAGGGGTGCAGAAAGAAGCAAGAGAGTTGCAGAAAGACACAAAGAAGTGCAGAAAGAAGGGACAGAGGTGCAGAAAGAGGCAAGAGGGGTGCAGAAAGATGGAAGGGGGTTCAGAAAGAAGGAAGAGAGGTGCAGAAAGAGGCACAAGGGTTGCAGAAAGAAGGGACAGAGGTGCAGAAAGAAGCAAGAGAAGTGCAGAAAGAAGCAACAGAGGTGCAGAAAGAGGGATGAGGGGTGGAGAAAGAGGCAAGAGAAGTGCAGAAAGAAGCAACAGAGATGCAAAAATGGGCAACAGGGGTGGAGAAAGTGGCAAGAGGTGTGCACAAAGAAGTAAGAGAGGTGCAGAAAGAAACAAAAAAGTACAGAAAGAAGGAACAGAGGTGCAGAAAGAGGCAAGAGGGTGCAGAAAGAGGGAAGAGGGGTGCAGAAAGAAGCACGAGTGGTGCAGAAAGAAACAAGAGAGGTGTAGAAAGAGACAAGAGAAGTGTATAAAGAAGCAAAAGAGGTGCAGAAAGAGGCAAGGGGTGCAGAAAGAGGCACAAGAGGTGCAGAAAGAAGCAAGAGATGTGCAGAAAGATACAAAAGAAGTGTAGAAAGAAGGAACAGAGGAGCAGAAAGATACAACAGGGGTGCAGAAAGAGGAAAGAGGGTGGAAAAGAGGCAAGGGGGTGCAGAAAGAAGCAAGGGAGCTGCAGAAAGAAACAAAAGAAGTGCAGCAAGAAGGAACAGAGGTGCAGAAAGAGGCAAGAGGGGTGCAGAAAGAGGCAAGAGGGTGCAGAAAGAAGCAGAGGTGCAGAAAGAAACAAAAGAAGTGCAGAAGGAAGGAACAGAGGTGCAGAAAGAGGCAAGAGGGGTGCACAAAGAGGGAAGAGTGGTGTGAAAGAGGCACGAGGGGTGCAGAAAGAAGCAAGAGGAGTGCAGAAAGAAGCAACAGAGGTACAGAAAGAGGGAAGAGAGGTGGAGAAAGAGGCAAGAGGGATGTAAAAAGAAGGAAGAGGGGTGCAGAAAGAGGCACATAGGGGTGCAGAAAGAAGGAAGAGATGTGCAGAAAGAAACAAAAGAAGTGCAGAAAGAAAGAACAGAGGTGCAGAAAGAGGCAACAGCGGTGCAGAAAGAGGGTGGATGGGTGGAGAAAGAGGCAAGGGGGTGCAGAAAGAAGCAAGAGAGCTGCAGAAAGAAACAAGAGAAGTGCAGAAAGAAGGAACAGAGGTGCATAAAGAGGCAAGAGGGGTGCAGAAAGAGGGAAGAGGGGTGCAGAAAGAGGCAAAAGGAGTGCAGAAAGAAGTGAGAGGTGCAGAAAGAAACAAAAGAAGTGCAGAAAGAAGGAACAGAGGTGCAGAAAGAGGCAACAGGGGTGAAGAAAGAGGAAGTGATGTGAGAAAGAGGCAAGAGGGTGCAGAAAGAAGCAAGAGAGGTGCAGAAAGAAGCAAGAGAGGTGCAGAAAGAAACAAGAGAAGTGCAGAAAGAAGGAACAGAGGTGCAGAAAGAAGCAAGAGAGGTGCAGAAAGAAATGAAAGAGAGTGCAGAAAGAATGAACAGAGGTGCAGAAAGAAGCAAGAGGCATGCAGAAAGAAGGAAGAGGGGTGCAGAAAGTGGCTCAAGGGTTGCAGAAAGAAGGGACAGAGGTACAGAAAGAAGCAGGAGAAGTGCAGAAAGAAGCAACAGAGGTGCAGAAAGAGGGATGAGGAGTGGAGAGAGAGGCAAGAGAAGTGCAGAAAGAAGAAACAGAGATGCAGAAAGTGGGAACAGGGGTGCATAAAGAGGCAAGAGGGGTGCATAAAGAAGCAAGAGAGGTGCAGAAAGAAACAAAAGAAGTGCAGAAAGAAGGAACAGAGGTGCAGAAAGAGGCAAGAGGGGTGCAGAAAGAGGAGAATGGGTACAGAAAGAAGTTCACAGAGTGGTGCAGAAAGAAGCAAGAGAGGTGCAGAAAGACACAAGATAAGTGCAGAAAGAAGCAACAGAGCTGCAGAAAGAAACAAAAGAAGTGTAGCAAGAAGGAACAGAGATGCAGAAAGAGGCAAGAGGGGTGCAGAAAGAGGCAAAGGGTGCAGAAAGAAGCGAGAGGTACAGGAAGAAACAAAAGAAGTGCAGAAGGAAGGAACAGAGGTGCAGAAAGAGGCAGGAGGGGTGCACAAAGAGGGAAGAGTGGTGTAGAAAGAGGCACGAGGAGTGCAGAAAGAAGCAAGAGGAGTGCAGAAAGAAGCAACAGAGGTACAGAAAGAGGGAAGAGGGGTGGAGAAAGAGGCAAGGGGGTGCAAAAAGAAGGAAGAGGGGTGCAGAAATTGGCACGTGGGGTGTAAAAAGAAGCAAGAGACGTGCAGAAAGAAAAAAGAAGTGCAGAAAGAAGGAACAGAGGTGCAGAAAGAGGCAACAGCGGTGCAGAAAGAGGGTGGATGGGTGGAGAAAGAGGCAAGGGGGTGCAGAAAGAAGCAAGAGAGCTGCAGAAAGAAACAAAAGAAGTGCAGAAAGAAGGAACAGAGGTACAGAAAAAGGCAAGAGGGGTGCAGAAAGAGGGAAGAGGGGTGCATAAAGAGGCAAAAGGGGTGCAGAAAGAAGTGAGAGGTGCAGATAGAAACAAAAGAAGTGCAGAAAGAAGGAACAGAGGTGCAGAAAGAGGCAACAGGGGTGAAGAAAGAGGGAAGTGGTGTGGAGAAAGAGGCAAGGGGGTGCAGAAAGAGGCAAAAGGGGTGCAGAAAGAAGCAAGAGGTGCAGACAGAAACAAAAGAAGTGCAGAGAGAAGGAACAAAGGTGCAGAAAGAAGCAAGCGAGTTGCAGAAAGAAATGAAAAAAGTGCAGAAAGAATGAACAGAGGTGCATAAAGATGCAAGAGGCGTGCAGAAAGAAGGAAGAGGGGTGCAGAAAGTGGCTCAAGGGTTGCAGAAAGAAGGGACAGAGGTGCAGAAAGAAGCAGGAGAAGTGCAGAAAGAAGCAACAGAGGTGCAGAAAGAGGGATGAGGGGTGCAGAAAGAGGCAAGAGAAGTGCAGAAAGAAGCAATAGAGATGCAAAAAGGGGGAACAGGGGTGGAGAAAGTGGCAAGAGGAGTGCAGAAAGAAGCAAGAGAGGTGCAGAAAGAAACAAAAGAAGTGCAGAAAGAAGGAACAGAGGTGCAGAAAGAGGCAAGAGGGGTGCAGAAAGAGTAGAATGGGTACAGAAAGAGGCACAAGTGGTGCAGAAAGAAGCAGGAGAGGTGCAGAAAGACACAAGAGAAGTGCAGAAAGAAGCAACAGAGGTGCAGAAAGAGTGAAGAGGGGTGGAGAAAGAGGCAAGAGAAGTGCAGAAAGAAGCAACAGAGATGCAGAAAGGGGGAAGAGGGTGGAGAAAGAGGCAAGAGGGGTGCAGAGAGAAGCAAGAGAGGTGCAGAAAGAAGCAACAGAGGTGCAGAAAGAAGCAAGAGGGGTGCAGAAAGAAACAAAAGAAGTGCAGAAAGAAGCAACAGAGGTGCAGAAAGAGGCAAGAGGAGTGCAGAAAGTAGGAAGCGGGGTGCAGAAAGAGGCACAAGGGTGCAGAAAGAAGCAAGAGAAGTGCATAAAGAAGCAACAGAGATGCAGAAAGAGGAAGAGGGGTGGAGAAAGAGGCAAGAGGGATGCAGAAAGAAGCAAGAGAGGTGCAGAAAGAAGCAACAGAAGTGCAGAAAGAAGGAATAGAGGTGCAGAAAGAGGGAAGAGGAGTGTAGAAAGAGGCACAAGGGTGCAGAAAGAAGCAAGAGGGGTGCAGAAAGAAGCAAGAGAGTTGCAGAAAGAAGCAAAAGAAGTGCAGAAAGAAGGGACAGAGGTGCAGAAAGAGGCAAGAGAGGTGCAGAAAGAGGGAAGAGGGGTGCAGAAAGAGGCACAAGGGTTGCAGAAAGAAGGGACAGAGGTGCAGAAAGAAGCAAGAGAAGTACAAAATAAGCAACAGAGGTGCAGAAAGAGGGATGAGGGGTGGAGAAAGAGGCAAGAGAAGTGCAGAAAGAAGCAGCAGAGATGCAAAAAGGGGAACAGGGCTGGAGAAAGTGGCAAGAGGGATGCAGAAAGAAGCAAGAGAGGTGCAGAAAGAAACAAAGAAGTGCAGAAAGAAGGAACAGAGGTGCAGAAAGAGGCAAGAGATGTGCATAAAGAGGGAAGAGGGTGCAGAAAGAAGCACGAGTGGTGCAGAAAGAAGCAAGAGAGGTGCAGAAAGAAGCAAGAGGAGTGCAGAAAGAAGCAACAGAGGTGCAGAAAGAGGCAAGAGGGTGCGAGAAAGAGGCACAAGGGGTGCAGAAAGAAGCAAGAGAGGTGCAGAAAGAAACAAAGAAGTGCAGAAAGAAGGAACAGAGGTGCAGAAAGAGGGCAACAGGGGTGCAGAAAGAGGAAGGCTGGAGAAAGAGGCAAGAGGGTGCAGAAAGAAGCAAGAGAACTGCAGAAAGAAAAGAAGTGCAGAAAGAAGGAACAGAGGTGCAGAAAGAGGCAAGAGGGGTGCAGAAAGAGGCAAAAGGGGTGCAGAAAGAAGCGAGAGGTGCTGAAAGAAACAAGAGAAGTGCAGAAGGAAGGAACAGAGGTGCAGAAAGAGGCAGGAGGGGTGCACAAAGAGGGAATAGTGGTGTGAAAGAGGCACGAGGGGTGCAGAAAGAAGCAAGAGGAGTGCAGAAAGAAGCAACAGAGGTACAGAAAGAGGGAAGAGGGGTGGAGAAAGAGGCAAGAGGGATGCAAAAGAAGGAAGAGGGGTGCAGAAAGAGGCACGTGGGGGTGCAGAAAGAAGGAAGAGATGTGCAGAAAGAAACAAATGAAGTGCAGAAAGAAAGAACAGAGGTCCAGAAAGAGGCAACAGCGGTGCAGAAAGAGGGTGGATGGGTGGAGAAAGAGGCAAGGGGGTGCAGAAAGAAGCAAGAGAGCTGCAGAAAGAAACAAAAGAAGTGCAGAAAGAAGGAACAGAGGTGCAGAAACAGGCAAGAGGGGTGCGGGAAGAGGGGTGTGAAAGAGGCACGAGGGGTGCAGAAAGAAGCAACAGAGGTGCAGAAAGAGGCAAGAGGGGTGGATAAAGAGGGAAGAGGGGTGCAGAAAGAAGCACGAGTGGTGCAGAAAGAAGCAAGAGAGGTGTAGAAAGAAGCAAGAGGAGTGCAGAAAGAAGCAACAGAGGTGCAGAAAGAGGCGAAGAGGGTGCAGAAAGAGGCACAGAGGGGTGCAGAAAGAAGCAAGAGACGTGCAGAAAGAAACAAAAGAAGTGCAGAAAGAAGGAACAGAGGTGCAGAAAGGGGCAACAGAGGTGCAGAAAGAGGGCTGGAGAAAGAGGCAAGAGGGGTGCAGAAAGAAGCAAGAGAAGCTGCAGAAAGAAAAGAAGTGCAGAAAGAAGGAACAGAGGTGAAGAAAGAGGCAAGAGGGGTGCAGAAAGAGGCAAAAGGGTGCAGAAAGAAGCGAGAGGGTGCAGGAAGAAACAAAAGAAGTGCAGAAGGAAGGAACAGAGGTGCAGAAAGAGGCAGGAGGGGTGCAGAAAGAGGGAATAGTGGTGTAGAAAGAGGCACGAGGAGTGCAGAAAGAAGCAAGAGGAGTGCAGAAAGAAGCAACAGAGGTGCAGAAAGGGGGAAGAGGGGTGGAGAAAGAGGCAAGAGGGATGCAAAAAGAAGGAAGAGGGGTACAGAAAGAGGCACGAGGGGTGCAGAAAGAAGCAAGAGATGTGCAGAAAGAAACAAAGAAGTGCAGAAAGAAAGAACAGAGGTCCAGAAAGAGGCAACAGCGGTGCAGAAAGAGGGTGGATGGGTGGAGAAAGAGGCAAGGGGGTGCAGAAAGAAGCAAGAGAGCTGCAGAAAGAAACAAAAGAAGTGCAGAAAGAAGGAACAGAGGTGCAGAAAAAGGCAAGAGGGGTGCAGACAGAGGGAAGAGGGGTGCAGAAAGAAGCAAAAGGGGTGCATAAAGAAGTGAGAGGTGCAGATAGAAACAAAAGAAGTGCAGAAAGGAGGAACAGAGGTGCAGAAACAGGCAAGAGGGGTGCGGGAAGAGGGGTGTGAAAGAGGCACGAGGGGTGCAGAAAGAAGCAACAGAGGTGCAGAAAGAGGCAAGAGGGGTGGATAAAGAGGCAAGAGGGTGCAGAAAGAAGCAAGAGAGGTGCAGAAAGAAACAAAAGAAGTGCAGAAATAAGGAACCGAGGTGCAGAAAAAGGCAAGAGGAGTGCAGAAAGAGAAGAAGGGTGCAGAAAGAGGCACAAGTGGTGCAGAATGAAGCAAGAGAGGTGTAGAAAGAAGCAAGATAAGTACAGAAAGAAGCAACAGAGATGCAGAAAGAGGTAGGAGGGGTGAAGAAAGAGGCAAAAGGGGTGCAGAAAGAAGCAAGAAAGGTGCAGAAAGAGCAACAGAGGTGCAGAAAAAGGCAAGAGGGGTGCAGAAAGAAGCAAAAGAAGTGCAGACAGAAGCAACAGAGGTGCAGAAAGAGGCAAGAGGGGTGCAGAAAGAAGCAAAAGAAGTGCAGAAAGAAGCAACAGAGGTGCAGAAAGAGGCAAGAGGAGAGCAGAAAGATGGAAGAGAGGTGCATAAAGAAACAAAAGAAGTGCAGAAAGAAGGAACAGAGGTGCAGAAAAAGGCAAGAGGAGTGCAGAAAGAGGGAAGAGGGGGCAGAAAGAGGCACAAGGGGTGCAGAAAGAAGAAAGAATGTGCAGACAGATACAAAAGAAGTGCAGAAAGGAGGAACAGAGGTGAAGAAAGAGGCAACAGGGTGAAGAAAGAATGAAGAGGGGTGGAGAAAGAGGCAAGGGGGTGCAGAAAGAGGCAAAAGGGGTGCAGAAAGAAGCAAGAGGTGCAGACAGAAACAAAAGAAGTGCAGAGAGAAGGAACAGAGGTGCAGAAAGAAGCAAGCGAGTTGCAGAAAGAAATGAAAAAAGTGCAGAAAGAATGAACAGAGGTGCATAAAGATGCAAGAGGAGTGCAGAAAGAAGGAAGAGGGGTGCAGAAAGAGGCTCAAGGGTGCAGAAAGAAGGACAGAGGTGCAGAAAGAAGCAGGAGAAGTGCAGAAAGAAGCAACAGATGTGCAGAAAGAGGAATGAGGAGTGGAGAAAGAGGCAAGAGAAGTGCAGAAAGAAGCAACAGAGATGTAGAAAGGGAGAACAGGGTTGGAGAAAGATGCAAGAGGGGTGCAGAAAGAAGCAAGAGAGGTGCAGAAAGAAACAAAAGAAGTGCAGAAAGAAGGAACAGAGGTGCAGAAAGAGGCAAGAGGAGTGCAGAAAGAGTAGAAGAGGGTACAGAAAGAGGCACAAGTGGTGCAGAAAGAAGCAGAGAGAGGTGCAGAAAGACAGCAAGAGAAGTGCAGAAAGAAGCAACAGAGGTGCAGAAAGAGTGAAGAGGGTGGAGAAAGAGGCAAGAGAAGTGAACAAAGAAGCAACAGCAGATGCAGAAAGGGGAAGAGGGGTGGAGAAAGAGGCAAGAGGGTGCAGAGAGAAGCAAGAGATGTGCAGAATGAAGCAACAGAGGTGCAGAAAGAGGCAAGAGGGGTGCAGAAAGAAACAAAAGAAGTGCAGAAAGAAGCAACAGAGGTGCAGAAAGAGGCAAGAGGAGTGCAGAAAGTTGGAAGAGGGGTGCAGAAAGAGGCACAAGGGGTGCATAAAGAAGCAAGAGAAGTGCATAAAGAAGCAACAGAGATGCAGAAAGGGGGAAGTGGGGTGGAGAAAGAGGCAAGAGGGATACAGAAAGAAATAAGAGAGGTGCAGAAAGAAACAAAAGAAGTGCAGAAAGAAGGAATAGAGGTGCAGAAAGAGGAAGAGGGGTGTAGAAAGAGGCAAAAGGGTGCAGAAAGAAGCAAGAGGGGTGCAGAAAGAAGCAAGAGAGTTGCAGAAAGACACAAAAGAAGTGCAGAAAGAAGGGACAGAGGTGCAGAAAGAGGCAAGAGGGTGCAGAAAGTAGGAAGAGGGTGCAAAAAGAAGACACAAGGGTTGCAGAAAGAAGGGACAGATGTGCAGAAAGAAGGAAGAGAAGTACAGAAAGAAGCAACAGAGGTGCAGAAAGAGGGATGAAGGGTGGAGAAAGAGGCAAGAGAAGTGCAGAAAGAAGCAAGAGAGGTGCAGAAAGAAACAAATGTGCAGAAAGAAGGAACAGAGGTGCAGAAAGAGGCAAGAGGTGTGCATAAAGAGGGAAGAGGGGTGCAGAAAGAAGCACGAGTGGTGCAGAAAGAAGCAAGAGAGGTGTAGAAAGAAGCAAGAGGAGTGCAGAAAGAAGCAACAGAGGTGCAGAAAGAGGCAAGAGGTGCAAAAGAGGCACAAGGGGTGCAGAAAGAAGCAAGAGAGGTGCAGAAAGAAACAAAAGAAGTACAGAAAGAAGGAACAGAGGTGCAGAAAGAGGCAACAGGGGTGCAGAAAGAGGAGCTGGAGAAAGAGGCAAGGGGTGCAGAAAGAAGCAAGAGAGCTGCAGAAAGAAACAAGAAGTACAGAAAGAAGGAACAGAGGTGCAGAAAGAGGCAAGAGGGGTGCAGAAAGAGGCAAAAGGGGTGCAGAAAGAAGCGAGAGGTACCGGAAGAAACAAAAGAAGTGCAGAAGGAAGGAACAGAGGTGCAGAAAGAGGCAGGAGGGGTACACAAAGAGGGAATAGTGGTGTGAAAGAGGCACGAGGAGTGTAGAAAGAAGCAAGAGAGGTGCAGAAAGAAGCAACAGAGGTACAGAAAGAGGGAAGAGGGGTGGAGAAAGGGGCAAGGGGGATGCAAAAAGAAGGAAGAGGGGTGCAGAAAGAGGCACGTGGGGGTGCAGAAAGAAGGAAGAGATGTGCAGAAAGAAACAAAAGAAGTGCAGAAAGAAAGAACAGAGGTGCAGAAAGAGGCAACAGCGGTGCAGAAAGAGGGTGGATGGGTGGAGAAAGAGGCAAGAGGGTGCAGAAAGAAGCAAGAGAGCTGCAGAAAGAAACAAAAGAAGTGCAGAAAGAAGGAACAGAGGTGCAGAAAGAGGCAAGAGGGTGCAGAAAGAGGGAAGAGGGTGCAGAAAGAGGCAAAGGGTGCATAAAGAAGTGAGAGGTGCAGAAAGAAACAAGAGAAGTGCAGAAAGAAGGAACAGAGGTGCAGAAACAGGCAAGAGGGGTGCAGGTAGAGGAGTGTGAAAGAGGCACGAGGGTGCAGAAAGAAGCAACAGAGGTGCAGAAAGAGGCAAGAAGGGTGGATAAAGAGGCAAGAGGGGTGCAGAAAGAAGCAAGTGAGGTGCAGAAAGAAACAAAAGAAGTGCAGAAAGAAGGAACCGAGGTGCAGAAAGAGGCAAGAGGAGTGCAGAAAGAGGAAGAAGGGTGCAGAAAGAGGCACAAGTGGTGCAGAATGAAGCAAGAGGTGCAGAAAGAAGCAAGAGAAGTACAGAAAGAAGCAACAGAGATGCAGAAAGAGGTAGGAGGGGTGAAGAAAGAGGCAAGAGAGGTGCAGAAAAAAGCAAGAAAGGTGCAGAAAGAAGCAACAGAGGTGCATAAAGAGGCAAGAGAGGTGCAGAAAGAAGCAAAGAGAAGTGCAGACAGAAGCAACAGAGGTGCAGAAAGAGGCAAGAGGGTGCAGAAAGAAGCAAAAGAAGTGCAGAAAGAAGCAATAGAGGTGCAGAAAGAGGCAAGAGGAGTGCAGAAAGATGGAAGAGAGGTGCATAAAGAAACAAAAGAAGTGCAGAAAGAAGGAACAGAGGTGCAGAAAAAGGCAAGAGGAGTGCAGAAAGAGGGGGCAGAAAGAGGCACAAGGGGTGCAGAAAGAAGCAATAATGTGCAGAAAGAAACAAAAGAAGTGCAGAAAGGAGGAACAGAGGTGAAGAAAGAGGCAACAGGGGTGAAGAAAGAGCGAAGAGGGGTGGAGAAAGAGGCAAGAGGGTGCAGAAAGAAGCAAGAGGTGTGCAGAAAGAAGCAAGAGGTGCAGACAGAAACAAAAGAAGTGCAGAGAGAAGGAACAGAGGTGCAGAAAGAAGCAAGCGAGTTGCAGAAAGAAATGAAAAAAGTGCAGAAAGAATGAACAGAGGTGGATAAACAAGCAAGAGGGGTGCAGAAAGAAGGAAGAGGGGTGCAGAAAGTGGCTCACGGGTTGCAGAAAGAAGGGACAGAGGTACAGAAGGAAGCAGGAGAAGTGCAGAAAGAAGCAACAGATGTGCAGAAAGAGGGATGAGGAGTGGAGAAAGAGGCAAGAGAAGTGCAGAAAGAAGCAACAGAGATGCAAAAAGGGGGAACAGGGGTGGAGAAAGTTGCAAGAGGGGTGCAGAAAGAAGCAAGAGAGATGCAGAAAGAAACAAAAGAAGCGCAGAAAGAAGGAACAGAGGTGCAGAAAAAGGCAAGAGGGGTGCAGAAAGAGTAGAATGGTACATAAAGAGGCACAGGTTGTGCAGAAATAAGCAGGAGAGGTGCAGACAGACACAAGATAAGTGCAGAAAGAAGCAACAGAGATGCAGAAAGAGTGAAGAGGGGTGGAGAAAGAGGCAAGAGAAGTGAAGAAAGAAGCAACAGCCATGCAGAAAGGGGGAAGAGGGGTGGAGAAAGAGGCAAGAGGGGTGCAGAGAGAAGCAAGAGATTTGCAGAATGAAGCAACAGAGGTGCAGAAAGAGGCAAGAGGGGTGCAGAAAGAAACAAAAGAAGTGCAGAAAGAAGCAACAGAGGTGCAGAAAGAGGCAAGAGGAGTGCAGAAAGTTGGAAGAGGGGTGCAGAAAGAGGCACAAGGGGTGCATAAAGAAGCAAGAGAAGTGCATAAAGAAGCAACAGAGATGCAGAAAGGGGGAAGTGGGGTGGAGAAAGAGGCAAGAGGGATACAGAAAGAAATAAGAGAGGTGCAGAAAGAAACAAAAGAAGTGCAGAAAGAAGGAATAGAGGTGCAGAAAGAGGGAAGAGGGGTGTGAAAGAGGCACAAGGGGTACAGAAAGAAGCAAGAGGGGTGCAGAAAGAAGCAAGAGAGTTGCAGAAAGACACAAAAGAAGTGCAGAAAGAAGGGACAGAGGTGCAGAAAGAGGCAAGAGGGGTGCAGAAAGTGGGAAGAGGGGTGCAAAAAGAGACACAAGGGTTGCAGAAAGAAGGGACAGATGTGCAGAAAGAAGCAAGAGAAGTACAAAAAGAAGCAACAGAGGTGCAGAAAGAGGGATGAGGGGTGGAGAAAGAGGCAAGAGAAGTGCAGAAAGAAGCAACAGAGATGCAAAAAGGGGGAACAGGGCTGGAGAAAGTGGCAAGAGGGGTGCAGAAAGAAGCAAGAGAGGTGCAGAAAGAAACAAATGTGCAGAAAGAAGGAACAGAGGTGCAGAAAGAGGCAAGAGGTGTGCATAAAGAGGGAAGAGGGGTGCAGAAAGAAGCACGAGTGGTGCAGAAAGAAGCAAGAGAGGTGTAGAAAGAAGCAAGAGGAATGCAGAAAGAAGCAACAGAGGTGCAGAAAGAGGCAAGAGGTGCAAAAAGAGGCACAAGGGGTGCAGAAAGAAGCAAGAGACGTGCAGAATGAAACAAAAGAAGTGCAGAAAGAAGGAACAGAGGTGCAGAAAGGGCAACAGGGGTGCAGAAAGAGGGCTGGAGAAAGAGGCAAGGGGGTGCAGAAAGAAGCATGAGAGCTGCAGAAAGAAAAGAAGTGTAGAAAGAAGGAACAGAGGTGAAGAAAGAGGCAAGAGGGGTGCAGAAAGAGGCAAAAGGGGTGCAGAAAAAAGCGAGAGGTACCGGAAGAAACAAAAGAAGTGCAGAAGGAAGGAACAGAGGTGCAGAAAGAGGCAGGAGGGGTACACAAAGAGGGAATAGTGGTGTGAAAGAGGCACGAGGAGTGCAGAAAGAAGCAAGAGGAGTGCAGAAAGAAGCAACAGAGGTACAGAAAGGGGGAAGAGGGGTGGAGAAAGGGGAAAGTGGGATGCAAAAAGAAGGAAGAGGGGTTCATAAAGAGGCACGTGGGGGTGCAGAAAGAAGGAAGAGATGTGCAGAAAGAAACAAAAGAAGTGCAGAAAGAAAGAACAGAGGTGCAGAAAGAGGCAACAGCGGTGCAGAAAGAGGGTGGATGGGTGGAGAAAGAGGCAAGGGGGTGCAGAAAGAAGCAAGAGAGCTGCAGAAAGAGGGTGGATGGGTGGAGAAAGAGGCAAGGGGGTGCAGAAAGAAGCAAGAGAGCTGCAGAATGAAAAAAAAGAAGTGCAGAAAGAAGGAACAGAGGTGCAGAAAAAGGCAAGAGGGGTGCAGACAGAGGGAAGAGGGGTGCAGAAAGAGGCAAAAGGGGTGCATAAAGAAGTGAGAGGTGCAGATAGAAACAAAAGAAGTGCAGAAAGGAGGAACAGAGGTGCAGAAACAGGCAAGAGGGGTGCAGGTAGAGGGGTGTGAAAGAGGCACGAGGGGTGCAGAAAGAAGCAACAGAGGTGCAGAAAGAGGCAAGAAGGGTGGATAAAGAGGCAAGAGGGGTGCAGAAAGAAGCAAGAGAGGTGCAGAAAGAAACAAAAGAAGTGCAGAAATAAGGAACCGAGGTGCAGAAAAAGGCAAGAGGAGTGCAGAAAGAGAAGAAGGGTGCGGAAAGAGGCACAAGTGGTGCAGAATGAAGCAAGAGAGGTGTAGAAAGAAGCAAGATAAGTACAGAAAGAAGCAACAGAGATGCAGAAAGAGGTAGGAGGGGTGAAGAAAGAGGCAAAAGGGGTGCAGAAAGAAGCAAGAAAGGTGCAGAAAGAGCAACAGAGGTGCAGAAAAAGGCAAGAGGGGTGCAGAAAGAAGCAAAAGAAGTGCAGACAGAAGCAACAGAGGTGCAGAAAGAGGCAAGAGGGGTGCAGAAAGAAGCAAAAGAAGTGCAGAAAGAAGCAACAGAGGTGCAGAAAGAGGCAAGAGGAGAGCAGAAAGATGGAAGAGAGGTGCATAAAGAAACAAAAGAAGTGCAGAAAGAAGGAACAGAGGTGCAGAAAAAGGCAAGAGGAGTGCAGAAAGAGAAGGGTGCGGAAAGAGGCACAAGTGGTGCAGAATGAAGCAAGAGAGGTGCAGAAAGACACAAGAGAAGTGCAGAAAGAAGCAACAGACATGCAGAAAGGGGGAAGAGGGGTGGAGAAAGAGGCAAGAGGGGTGCAGAAAGAAGCAAGAGAGGTGCAGAAAGAGCAACAGAGGTGCAGAAAGAGGCAAGAGGGGTGCAGAAAGAAACAAAAGAAGTGCAGAAAGAAGCAACAGAGGTGCAGAAAGAGGCAAGAGGAGTGCAGAAATATAGAAGAGGGGTGCAGAAAGAGGCAAGATGGGTGCAGAAATAAGCAAGAGAGGTACAGAAAGAAGCAAAAGAAGTGCATAAAGAAGCAACAGAGATGCATAAAGGGGGAAGTGGGGTGTGGAAATAGGGAAGAGGAAAACAGAAAGAAACGAGAGAGGTGCAGAAAGAAACAAAGGACGTGCAGAAAGAAGGAAGAGAGGTGCAGAAAGAGGCAAGAGGGGTACAGAAGGAGGGAAGAGGGGTGTGAAAGAGGCACGAGGGGTGCAGAAAGAAGTGACAGGACTGAAATAAGAAGCAGGAGAAGTGCAGAAAGAAGCAACAGAGGTGCAGAAAGAGGGATGAGGGGTGGAAAAAAAGGCAAGAGAAGAGCAGTAAGAAGCAACAGAGATGCAAAAAGGGGGAACAGGGGTGGAGAAAGTGGCAAGAGTGGTGCAGAAAGAAGCAAGAGAGGTGCAGAAAGAAACAAAAGTAGAGCAGAAAGAAGGAACAGAGTTGCAGAAAGAGGCAAGAGGTGTGCAGAAAGAGGGAAATGGGATGCAGAAAGAAGCACAAGTGGTGCAGAAAGAAGCAAAGAGTTGCAGAAGGAAGCAAGAGTAGTGCAGAAAGAAACAAAAGAAGTGCAGAAAGAAGGAACAGAGGTGCAGAAAGAGGCAAGAGGGGTGCAGAAAGAGGCAAAAGGGGTACAGAAAGAAGCGAGAGGTGCAGAAAGAAACAAAAGAAGTGCAGAAAGATGGAACAGAGGTGCAAAAAGAAGCAAGAGAGTTGCAGAAAGAAATGAAAAAAGTGCAGAAAGAATGAACAGAGGTGCAGAAAGAGGCAAGAGGGGTGCAGAAAGAAGGAAGAGGGGTGCAGAAAGTGGCACAAGGGTTGCAGAAAGAAGGGACAGAGGTGCAGAAAGAAGCAAGAGAAGTGCAGAAAGAAGCAACAGAGGTGCAGAAAAAGGGATGAGGGGTGGAGAAAGAGGCAATAGAAGTGCAGAAAGAAGCAACAAAGATGAAAAAAGGGGGAACAGGGGTGGAGAAAGTGGCAAGAGGGGTGCAGAAAGAAGCAAGAGAGGTGTAGAAAGAAACAAAAGAAGTGCATAAAGAAGGAACAGAGGTGCAGAAAAAGGCAAGAGGAGTGCAGAAAGAGAAGAAGGGTGCAGAAAGAGGCACAAGTGGTACAGAAAGAAGCAGGAGAGGTGCAGAAATACACAGATATACTTAAAGAGGGAAGGGGGGGTGGAGAAAGAGGCAAGAAAAGTGCAGAAAGAAGCAACAGACATGCAGAAAGGGGGAAGAGGGGTGGAGAAAGAGGCAAGAGGGGTGTAGAAAGAAGCAAGAGAGGTGCAGAAAGAAGCAACAGAGGTGCAGAAAGATGCAAGAGGGGTGCAGAAAGAAACAAAAGTAGTGCAGAAAGAATCAACAGAGGTGCAGAAAGAGGCAAGTGTAGGGCAGAAACTGGGAAGAGGGGTGCAGAAAGAGGCACAAGGGGTGCAGAAAGAAGCAACAGAAGTGCATGAAGTAGCAACAGAGATGCAGAAAGGGGGAAGTGGGGTGGAGAAAGAGGCAAGAGGGATACAGAAAGAAACAAGAGAGGTGCAGAAAGAAACAAAAGAAGTGCAGAAAGAAGGAAAAGAGGTGCAGAAAGAGGGAAGAGGGGTGTGAAAAAGGCACGAGGGATGCAGAAAGAAGCAAGAGGGATGCAGAAAGAAGCATGAGAGTTGCAGAAAGAAACAAAAGAAGTGCAGAAAGAAGGAACAGAGGTGCAGAAAGAGGAAAGAGGTGTACAGAAAGAGGGAAGAGAGGTGCAAAAAGAGGCAAGAGGGGTGCAGAAAGAAGGAAGAGGGGTGCAGAAAGTGGCACAAGGGTTGCAGAAAGAAGCAACAGAGGTGCAGAAAGAGGCAATAGGGGTGCAAAAAGAGGCACGAGAGGTGCAGAAAGAAGCAAGAGACATGCAGAAAGAAGGAACAGAGGTGCAGAAAGGGGCAACAGGGGTGCAGAAAGAGGAAAGAGGGGTGGAGAAAGAGGCAAGGGGGTGCAGAAAGAAGCATGAGAGCTGCAGAAAGAAACAAAAAAGTGCAGAAAGAAGGAACAGAGGTGCAGAAAGAGGCAAGAGGGGTGCAGAAAGAGGCAAAAGGGGTGCAGAAAGAAGCTAGAGTTACAGAAAGAAACAAAATAAGTGAAGAAAGAAGGAACAGAGGTGCAGAAAGAGGCAGGCGGGGTACACAAAGAGGGAAGAGTGGTGTGAAAGAGGCACGAGGAGTGCATAAAGAAGCAAGAGGAGTGCAGAAAGAAGCAACAGAGGTGCAGAAAGGGGGAAGAGGGGTGGAGAAAGAGGCAAGAGGGATGCAAAAAGAAGGAAGAGGGGTGCAGAAAGAGGCACATGGGTGCAGAAAGAAGCAAGAGATGTGCAGAAAGAAACAAAAGAAGTGCAGAAAGAAAGAACAGAGGTGCAGAAAGAGGCAACAGGGGTGCAGAAAGAGGGTGGATGGGTGGAGCAACAGGTAAGGGGGTGCAGAAAGAAGCAAGAGAGCTGCAGAAAGAAACAAAAGAAGTGCAGAAAGAAGGAACACAGGTGCAGAAAAAGGCAAGAGAGGTGCAGAAAGAGGGAAGACGTGTGCAGAAAGAGGCAAAAGGGGTGCAGAAAGAAGTGAGAGGTGCAGATAGAAAAAAATTAAGTGCAGAAAGAAGGAACTGAGGTGCAGAAAGAGGCAAGAGGGGTGCAGGAAGAGGCGTGTGAAAGAGGCACAAGGGGTGCAGAAAGAAGCAAGAGAGGTGCAGAAAGAAGGAACAGAGGTACAGAATGAGGGAAGAGGGGTAGAGAAAGAGGCAAGAGGGGTGCAGAAAGAAGCAAGAGAGGTGCAGAAAGAAACAAAAGAAGTGCAGAAAGAAGGGACAGAGGTGCAGAAAGAGGCAAGAGGGGTGCAGAAAGTGGGAAGAGGGGTGCAAAAAGAGACACAAGGGTTGCAGAAAGAAGGGACAGATGTGCAGAAAGAAGCAAGAGAAGTACAAAAAGAAGCAACAGAGGTGCAGAAAGAGGGATGAGGGGTGGAGAAAGAGGCACGAGAAGTGCAGAAAGAAGCAACAGAGATGCAAAAAGGGGGAACAGGGCTGGAGAAAGTGGCAAGAGGGGTGCAGAAAGAAGTAAGGGAGGTGCAGAAAGAAACAAAAGTAGAGCAGAAAGAAGGAACAGAGGTGCAGAAAGAAGCACAAAGGGTGCAGAAAGAAGCAAGAATGTGCAGAAAGAAACAAAAGAAGCGCAGATAGAAGAAACAGAGGTGCATAAAGAGGCAAGAGGCATGCAAAAAGAGGGAAGAGGGGTGAAGAAAGAGGCAAGGGGGTGCAGAAAGAAGCGAGAGGTGCAGACAGAAACAAAAGAAGTGCAGAGAGAAGGAACAGAGGTGCAGAAAGAAGCAAGCGAGTTGCAGAAAGAAATGAAAAAAGTGCAGAAAGAATGAACAGAGGTGCATAAAGAGGCAAGAGGGGTGCAGAAAGAAGGAAGAGGGGTGCAGACAGAAACAAAAGAAGTGCAGAGAGAAGGAACAGAGGTGCAGAAAGAAGCAAGCGAGTTGCAGAAAGAAATGAAAAAAGTGCAGAAAGAATGAACAGAGGTGCATAAAGATGCAAGAGGGGTGCAGAAAGAA
Source organism: Calotriton arnoldi (assembly GCA_963921515.1). Taxonomy (NCBI): domain Eukaryota; kingdom Metazoa; phylum Chordata; class Amphibia; order Caudata; family Salamandridae; genus Calotriton; species Calotriton arnoldi. The sequence continues at coordinate 151,364 of CAWUFW010007054.1, read as the reverse complement.
GGAAGAGGGGTGCAGAAAGTGGCTCAAGGGTTGCAGAAAGAAGGGACAGAGGTACAGAAAGAAGCAGGAGAAGTGCAGAAAGAAGCAACAGAGGTGCAGAAAGAGGGATGAGGAGTGGAGAAAGAGGCAAGAGAAGTGCAGAAAGAAGCAACAGAGATGCAAAAAGGGGGAACAGGGGTGGAGAAAGTTGCAAGAGGGGTGCAGAAAGAAGCAAGAGAGGTGCAGAAAGAAACAAAAGAAGTGCAGAAAGAAGGAACAGAGGTGCAGAAAAAGGCAAGAGGAGTGCAGAAAGAGTAGAATGGTACAGAAAGAGGCACAAGTGGTGCAGAAATAAGCAGGAGAGGTGCAGACAGACACAAGATAAGTGCAGAAAGAAGCAACAGAGATGCAGAAAGAGTGAAGAGGGGTGAAGAAAGAGGCAAGAGAAGTGAAGAAAGAAGCAACAGACATGCAGAAAGGGGGAAGAGGGGTGGAGAAAGAGGCAAGAGGGGTGCAGAGAGAAGCAAGAGAGGTGCAGAAAGAAGCAACAGAGGTGCAGAAAGAGGCAAGAGGGGTGGAGAAAGAAACAAAAGAAGTGCAGAAAGAAGCAACAGAGCTGTAGAAAGAGGCAAGAGGAGTGCAGAAAGTTGGAAGAGGGGTGCAGAAAGAGGCACAAGGGGTGCAGAAAGAAGCAAGAGAAGTGCATAAAGAAGCAACAGAGATGCAGAAAGGGGGGAGTGGGGTGGAGAAAGAGGCAAGAGGGATACAGAAAGAAATAAGAGAGGTGCAGAAAGAAACAAAAGAAGTGCAGAAAGAAGGAATAGAGGTGCAGAAAGAGGGAAGAGGGGTGTGAAAGAGGCACAAGGGGTACAGAAAGAAGCAAGAGGGGTGCAGAAAGAAGCAAGAGAGTTGCAGAAAGACACAAAAGAAGTGCAGAAAGAAGGGACAGAGGTGCAGAAAGAGGCAAGAGGGGTGCAGAAAGTGGGAAGAGGGGTGCAAAAAGAGACACAAGGGTTGCAGAAAGAAGGGACAGATGTGCAGAAAGAAGCAAGAGAAGTGCAGAAAGAAGCAACAGAGATGCAAAAAGGGGGAACAGGGGTGGAGAAAGAGGCACAAGTGGCGCAGAAAGAAGCAAGAGAGGTGCAGAAAGACACAAGATAAGTGCAGAAAGAAGCAACAGTGATGCAGAAAGAGGGAAGAGGGGTGGAGAAAGAGTCAAGAGAAATGCAGAAAGAAGCAACAGACATGCAGAAAGGGGGAAGAGGGGTGGAGAAAGAGGCAAGAGGGTTGCAGAAAGAAGCAAGAGAGGTGCATAAAGAAACAAATGAAGTGCAGAAAGAAGGAACAGAGGATTTTTGGTAACGTTTGAGCCGTTTGAGCTAAAAACAAGCCTTTTTTTGTTCAAATCTGCAGATTAGGAGGCAGATCTTGGATTATGTGGCTAATGCGGAAAATGTATAATTGTGCGAAAGTCGGTGCAGCCAAACAGTCGCATAATTCCAGTGGCCCTGCTCATACATCTGACTAGGTCCAGAAGTGCTCCTCAGTGACTCCTTCTTTTTTTTGTCTCATTGAGTTCATAGTTTAGCTTCTATGGAAATGAGGAAGACTAAACCTGATGTTACCACTCCAAACCTAGACTACCATACCACATAATTTCTCTCCATAACACATAATCCCACTCTACATATTTCCTATACACTAAATACCACATACTTTCTATCCACATAATTTCACGGAACAACATACCATATAATTCCACTACACACAACGTACATCCACTCCACTCCAAAAAACATTAGTAAAAAACTTTTACATTTACAATGCCAATAGCTCTAACTCTCGCAAATGCGAAACCTATTACATTGCAAATGCTTCTTTAACTAGTAGTCACGTTTGCAGAGTGGTGGACAAAAGGTGCTGGGCCTCTGACCAGTGCTCAGGAATTCCGCTGCATAGGACTTACAGGCGGTACCAGGAGGGCTTCTTGGCCCCCAAAGTCCCTCAGGAGTAAAGTGGACTTCAACCCCCAACCAGTAGTGTGGCAGGAGGTGCATTTTCAGAGTGGTGGAGAAAGGGGGGGGCATGCCCTCCGAAGACCTCTTAGCTATCCCACTGTGCGGGACTTACTGGAGGTAACAGGAGGGGTAGTCGGCCCCCAAGGACATCTTTGGGGGACAACTACCCCTCCTATTACCTCCAGTAAGTCCCACACAGCAGGATTGCTAAGTTCTCATACCCGGCCATGCCCCCTTTGCCCACCACTCTGCAAACGTACTCCCTGGCGCACTCTTGGATGGGGATTGAAGTCCCCTTCGCTGCTGGGGGTCCTTAGGGGCCAACTAGCCTACCTGACACCTCCAGTAAGCCCCAGATAGTGGGATTGCTGAGAGGTGGACACAGGCCACACCCCCTTTCTGCACCACTCAGCAAATACGCCTTCTGGCATACTCTTGGTTGGGGGATGAAGTCCCCTTGCCTGCTGAGGGTCCCTGGGGGCCAACTAGCCCTCCTGTTATCTCTAGTAAGCCCCACTCAGCTGGATTGCTGAGAGTGGTCTGAGGCCACGCCCCCTGTTTACACCACTCTGCCAACATGCCTCCTGCTGCACTGCTGCTCGGGGATGAAGTTCACTTTAGTCCTGAGGTCCCCAGGACACAAGAGGAACTCAACGCCCCACCAGCAGTGCGCCAAGAGGTGCATTTGCAGAGTGGTATAAAAAGGGGTTTGGCCTCGGACCACCTCTCAGCAATCCCACTGTGTGGGGCTTACTGGAGGTACCTGGTGGGCTAGTTGGCTCCTAAGCACCCTTAGTATTCAAGGGGGCTTAATCCCCCAATCTAGAACACGCCAGGAGGCACGTTTGCACAGTGTTGCAGGGAGGGGGCGGGGCCTCTGGCTAGATGCCGGCCTCTGTTTTTTTATTATTGTTAGAAGGGGGCTGTGTGGCCCCCCTTCTCTTAATATGTTGTGGGCCCTGGGGACCCCATCCCCCAGGGCCTGACCCATTTAAAAAAAAAAAAACGGTAAGAGGGCTGCGCGGCCCCACTCCAGAGGCCGATTTTGGCCGGGGACCCCATCCCCCCGGGGCATGGCCTAGTTTATATATTTTTTTAATTATTTATACGGGGAGGGGGGCTGCGTTGCCTCGTTTTTTTTTTTTTTTTTTCAAATAATTGATACGGTAGGGGGGCATGTGGCCCCCCTTTCCTGGGCCACTTCTCGCCCCGGGGACCCCATCCCCCGGGGCCTGGCAAGCTGTTATTTTTCATTTTTGCGGCCCCCCTCCTGAGGCCACTTCTGGCCCCAGGAACCCCAGCCCCCGGTGCCAGCCATCACATTGGGGACTGCGGGGGGAGCCCCAATGACCCCATGGTCCCTGCCAGCTCCCCGCCTCCTGCGGGAGCCGGCATTGCTTTTGGACAAGGGGAGCTGCTGACATGCAGCTCCCTTTGTCCAAAAGCAATCTGCTTTGCTTTGTAGAAGCGAGAGGAGGTTTCCTGCTCTCACTTCCATGAAGCAAAGTAGAAGTTTGCAATGACAGGATGGGAGCAGTGCTCCCGCCCTGCTATTGCAAACTGCAATGTCCCTGGGGTGGGCACCCCGGGACATTGCTGGAGCTGGCCCTGGGGGGTGGCGGTCCCCAGGGCCAAGGAGGGCTCCAGGAGGGGGGCGGTGTAGCCCTCCTCCCTTCATGTCCAAAGCCTCGGAGAGGTGGTGGTCCCCAGGGCCGGGGGTCCAAAACGGACTCCCAAACTTAATGTATGTATGCCCCCAGGAGGTGGTGGTCCCGGGGCCATGTGGGGCAGCTCGAGCCACCCCACACATTTTTTTAAAATCAGAGCCCCGGGGAGGCTACAGGGGGGCTGCGTGCCCCCAGCATGTAATCAGCATGGCCCCGCGGAGGTGGCGGTCCTCGGGGCTGCGGGGGCCCCTGCTGGTGCCCGCACTATATTTTTTGATTGCCCCCGGGACCTGGCCCATCGGGGGCTGATTTTTTTTTATTTTACCGCGGGATTCGCGCACTCATCGTGAATCCTCTCGATTTAAAAAAAAATGAATTTTGAGGCCCTGGGGGTCCCTGTGGGACCCCCTAACCAGGCCTAGGGGGTCAGGGTTTTTCTACCCTGCCCCCTTTTCTTTTTTTTAATATAATTTTGTTCCCTTTTTGCTTGTGACTCGGTTTTACCGAGTCACAAGATGGCTGCCAACACTTCTTGGTTTGATGTGTTGGCAGCAAATCAGAATGACGCTCGTGATTGGGAGGGTTCGCGTATCCACCGCAGGCACCAGATATCGATATTTATTATTTTTAAATTTCTCAGGAACTACTGAACGGATTTACACCATTTAAAGCAAAGAGTGCACTCTGGACCAAGAGCTACCTCTCTGCCAAAGTTTGTGTAATCCCGTTCAGCAGTTCGGGCTGTAGCCGCGACAAAAGTTCAAATGGAAATTAACATGGAGAAAACGCGTTTTGGACCCCCTTTTCGGCCCCGCTTGACAAATCACCACAAAACTTTCAAGACAGGAGTTGACCAGAGCGGGCCATTAGTTTTGAAAATTTCACGAAGATTCGTCAAACGGCGCCAAAGGTATTGGCAAATCAAAAACGATTTTCCTATGGAAACTAGGTACTAACTATAACTAACCAGTAGGTTATATATATATATATATATATATATATATATATATATATATAATATATATATATATATATATATATATATTCACTGAAAAACCATAGGTTTCAGGGGCGTTATAGTTAGTTGGACATTTCACTCGTACAAAACCATAGAAATTCCCCGTTATAGTTAGTTCAGCTAACTATAACTCGCATGCCATCGCAATGCACTGCTGATGATGTCACATATTACATCACTCATGACATGGTCAGTGACATCACTGATGACATCACTGATGACATCTCAAATGACATCACTGATGACATCATCCTTGTGATAGTGTGGCAGACCTCCTCTCACCCTATTATAACCTTTGATACACACACTCAAAAATACAAACTAACATTTTCAAAACAATGGACATACCAATACCAGTTACAACACACCTATTCAGTAATTCCAAGATCTACACACACATCCACTCATTCACCAACAGTCCCTATACAGTCACTCATACATGTACTCACTCATCATATGTACTCATACACCTATACATCCTGTTACACACCGCCACTCATCCATAGAGTTACTCACACACATAGTCACACATGCAAAAAAGTATCAAACATCCATTTACTTGCATTTACAGTTATACACACACTACCACACTTACTTCTACAGAAACGTACACATACTTACTCTCTTAAAAAATCACTTATATCAACACCTACTTATTTGTACAGGAACTCTTCCAATCTCTCACTCTCACATATATTCACTTATATACACCAATACTCACATATACTAGTTTGAAACATATGTAGTTACTCATAAAGACACTATTGAGACAGTCATTCACTCACTAACACACCCATACACATACTCATCCACCTATACAGTCCTGCACACATGCTGTCTTCAACACATACAAACAGTGAGTCACTCATTCATGCATCTATGCACTAAGTAATACCCCCACCGAACCATACAGACACTCAGACACTCATATTGAATCTCAAAACCAACTAATAACCCATATAGACACTCATGTAGCTACTCACCAACCCAAGCAGCCACTTATACACAAAGTGAGAGACTGATACAGATATTTTCATATTTAAACATTACTCACTAACCCATGTATTCACTAAGATACACTTAGTCAGTTATACAATCAATTTTACAAAAAAATCATCCATTTAGACACTTATATACCCATTTATTCTTCCATCGACCTTGAGATATACATATATAAAACATATTTAATTTTCAGAAAAACACACATTCACTGGATGATGTCATCAGTGATGTCATCAGTGATGTCATTTGAGATGTCATCAGTGATGTCATGAGTGATGTCACTGACCATGTCATGAGTGATGTAATATGTGACATCATCAGCAGTTCATTGCGGGCGCGCGAGTTATAGTTAGCTGAACTAACTATAACGGGGGAATTTCTATGGTTTTGTACGAGTGAAATGTCCAACTAACTATAACGCCCCTGAAACCTATGGTTTTTTCAGTGAATTTCTAAGGTTTTTTAAAGGCTAATTTCTAACTATAACGTGCCTGAAACCTATGGCTTTTTCAGTGAATTTCTAAGGTTTTTTAAATGCTAATTTCTAACTATAACGTGCCTGAAACCTATGGCTTTTTCAGTGAATATATATTTATTATTCTATGTATACATGTGAAAATGTCTCGGTCCCCTGTTTGCCTCGGTGGCATGGAAAAAATGGGTGGAACTGACGTCAGCACGCCGACGAGGTCCTCTTATGGCTCCGATGACATCATACAGTGTCGTGAGCGGAGCCATGCTCGTTGACGTGGGAGAGCTAGGAAAGAATTTCCGTGGAATGCTGGTGCAGGGGATATTCACCTAAGTGTTCAGGCTAGTCCTTTGGGAGCAACTGTTTATGTTGCCACTCCAGAAACCGAAACCGGTGAGCCGAGGGCAGAGGCCCTGCAGATGGCACACGAGGTGGGGTGCCCAGTCGTGAGCACCAGCGGGGCAGCGAAGTGACAAGCACCACAACCCACAAAAAAGGTAACTAGGGCACTGAATAACACAGGATCATCTCTTTGTATCTGGCAGGAACAACGAAGTTTAAATGCCCTAATACCAAAATATAGAATTAGTGCTACAACGGTCTTCAAGAGGACCTGCGATGCCGCTTCTGCCTCCCGTACCCTGGAGGCGGAACATGGGTCACGCGGTACGGTCATACTGCGGTGGGATGCACACTTGTTGACCTCTCATGGCACTGCTCCACACTTCAGGGAGGACGCTTTCCATTAGCTATGTTTTCTGATGACATGTCGCGCCGGCCCCGTCCAACAACAGAACTCCTTTAGATCCAAACAGACTCTTCCACTCTCTCACCGGAAGTGAAACCAGGCCACGCGGACACTTTCACAATACAACTGCCGGGAATGCAATTTTCGGTAAAAAAACCACATTCCTTCCTCCTAATTAATTAATTAAACGTCTCACTGAAGAACAGGGGCCAGCTTCGATCGGTAAACAGCCGTTACAATGACTTTTTTACTTTGCGATACCATTACAACGCATGCATTACCACGCATGCGTTGTACATCACGAAAGTCATTACTACGCATTTTTAGAACGCATGGTCATTTACCACACATGCCTTTACAATGAATTTTGTTGTAAAGGTATGTATGGTAAATGAACATGCGTTCTAAAAACATGTAGAGCGATCCATGTCGTTGTAAGGAAACAGAGGCTGTTCCGTTTCCTCACAGCGACGTGCACCGCCCCTCAGAGATGACGTGAAGCAGGAACCACGAGGAGAGAGGCACCATGAAGAGTGAGAGGTAAGGGGGATTGGGCATGGGGTGGGGTTTCTTTTCTAGGGTTTAGGGCAGTGCAGTGGTGTTTGGGTGGTGTAGGGGTCGTGCTGGGGGTAGTGTTTTAGGGTTTAGGGTAGTGCAGTGGTGTTTGGGTAGTGTAGGGGTCGTGCTGGGGGTAGTGTTTTAGGGTTTAGGGTAGTGCAGTAGTGTAGGGGTCGTGCTGGGGGTAGTGTTTTAGGGTTTAGGGTAGTGCAGTGGTGTATGAGTAGTGTAGGGGGTCATGCTGGTGGTATTGTTTTAGGGTTTAGGGTAGTGCAGTGGTGTTTGTGTAGTGTAGGGGGTCATGCTGGGGGTAGTATTTTATGGTTTAGGGTAGTGCAGTGGTGTTTGGGTAGTGTAGGGGGTCGTGCTGGGGGTAGATTTAGGGTTTAGGGTAGTGCAGTGGTGTTTGGGTAGTGTAGGGAGTCGTGCTGGGGGTAGTGTTTTAGGGTTTAGGGTAGTGCAGTGGTGTTTGTGTAGTGTAGGGGGTTGTGCTGGGGATAGTGTTTTAGGGTTTATGTTAGTGCAGTGGTGTTTGGGTAGTGTAGGGGCTAGTGTTGGGGATAGTGTTTTAGGCTTTAGGGTAGTGCAGTGGTGTTTGTGTAGTGAAGGGGGTCATGCTGTGGGTAGTGTTTTAGGGTTTAGGGTAGTGCAGCCGTGTTTGTGTAGTGTAGGGGGTCGTGTTTTAGGGTATAGGGTAGTGCAGTGGTGTTTGGGTAGTGTAGGGGGTCATGCTGGGGTTAGTGTTTTAGGGTTTAGGGTGGTGCAGTGGTGTTTGGGTAGTGTAGGGGGTCATGCTGGGGGTAGTGTTTTAGGGTTTAAGGTAGTGCAGTGGTGTTTGTGTAGTGTGGGAGGTCATGCTGGGGGTATATTTAGGGTTTAGTGTAGTGCAGTGGTGTTTGGGTAGTGTAGGGAGTCGTGCTGGTGGTAGTGTTTTAGGGTTTAGGGTAGTGCAGTTATGTTTGGGTAGTGTAGGGTGTCATGCTGGGAGTAGTGTTTTAGGGTTTATGGTAGTGCAGTGGTGTTTGGGTAGTAGAGGGGGTAGTGTTTTAGGGTAGTGCGCCCAACCAGCCACAATATCCGTGGACAAAGGGGATCCTGACTCTTTGGAACGCTCCGTCAATTGAATAATTTGGGTCAAGGGCCCTACCACGTCCAAGACCTATCAATTCCTTTCTTGGGATCCCTCATATACTTGGAGAAAAAGGTACATAGTTTCTCATCAATTTCAGGCGTGTGTGCCACCTTCCCCTTCAGTGAGGGCCTGGGGCATTCTCCCCTCATCCTATTCCTGAACTCCCTTTCAAGGGGTTGATGGATTTTCCCCACCACATACTCTGCCACTTTGGCGTCAGGTGTCCACTCTGCCGACCTAGGATGGTAAATTTGGGTAGGCTCGAACATGTCCGAGTGGACCCCGTCCCCAACCGGGGACTGAGAGGAGTGGGACTCTGATGCCAGGGACGCCCCGAGTCCTTATCCTCATCGGAGGAGAAATCGTCCTCCGATACACCCTCTCCCTCTAAGGGAAACCCGCCGTCGGGGTCTACAATAGTGGTGACAGTGTCGCAATTTTCTCCGGGCCCCTCCTCCTCCCGCCAGGGTGCATGTTTTAGCGTTCACGCACTCTTGAGGAAAGTCTCCGTAAGTTTATCAAATCCTTCCAAGTGCCCCGCGTTATGCTTAACGGCCCTTTTATTCCCCATCTGGGAGCTACTTGGACCCGCCACCACCAGATCTGGGTCACTGAACACCTCAGGGATGCTTTTCGCCAGCTTATCAACCTGATACCTAAGAGGAGCCAGCGCCCTAGAAATAGCCAGAGAGAGGGCTTGGTCCACTGCTGGAGGGAGAAGTTGGGGGGCCATTCCTCCTCCACTTCCTGGTAGGAGGAGTAAAAATGGTCTTCCGGAGAAGACATGATAGCAGAGGGTGTGAGCACAGAACAAATGCCCTTAAAATCCTTAAGACAGCCCCTCGCCGGTGCTCCAACAGCTGGGCTTTCCCGAAGCTGTTATAAGAATAGACTGAGGCGCAATACCAATTACCACCACCAGGTGGCGCTGGTCACTAACGTGGCCGTGTGGGGAAATCACCGCATAGCGGTGTCAAAATTAGGCGAGGGTTGGTCGGGAATCAAGCGGACACTAAAGGAGTGACAGGATTCCCAAACGCGCGTAAAGACCAGCGGGAGCGCTCGACGGAGCTGCCTCGCTCGGACCAGACGAGCCTGACAGTATCTCCCCGCGCGCAGAGCACACAGCGGGAGAAACTGCGAGGGGAGAGACACGCTCGGGCAAGAGCCTGCTGCGCAGGGAATATGAAACAATACCAAGGCAATAATGCTAATAACGTGCACAAGAAACCGCTATACAAACAGCAACAACGTCAGATTAAGCCAAGAATGTAAGGAATGCACTTAACTGACAAGCAGTGAAGAAAGAGGAAGCGGAAGGGACATCACGATATTATATACGATGGACTGTGATATGATTGGACTATAGTTGCCTTGGAGACTACCCCCTAATCATGGGTTGTGTAGTCTTTTGTTTAATGATTGTTGTGTTACGTTTTCTTTGAACTGCCATGCAAATAAAGTGAGGAAAGATATGCATAATCCTCGCCTCCGTCCTGCCGTAGAATTCATTAAACTTTATTTGATCTGATTTAGAAACATAGGTCATAAAAGTGTACATAAAAACAGTAAATCCTCTTTCCTAATACAATACAATGAGAATTAATTAAAACCAGTAGGTAAAAGCGGGTGTTACAAAGCCCGGTTCAGAGCAACTTCAGGTTAACAGAATCGTAAAGTTCAATGTTTCGCAAGATCAATCTCATGTACTTCGTGCAAAATACGCAATAAAGGGTCCAAGTAAGATGTAACGCTCCAATACCTGACCAGTTTGCACTATATAAAACTGCAGAAAAACTAATAATAAAAAGTGTTTTGCACACTTCTATCATTGGGCTATATGTGGGCTACATCTGGGTGATATTTGTGCTACATTTGGGCTCTTTTTTCTCTGGTGGCCATCTTGGGAGACTTATTTGTTATGAAGTTTCCTAATTTCATCATTTACTGCAGTCTCCTCAGTAGGAAATGCTTTCAGTTTTTTACTTTGATTCCATCAAGAAGGCACTCAGATGTGTCACACATTTGCCATAAATTCAGAATGTTAGCACTCTAGTTGTTCATTAGATCACTGTAGTAAAGCTACTGCTCACCAGGGAGTTAACTGGAAGTCTACTGCTGGTATTGAAAGTGATTATTTCAGTCTGCATGTCAGAATTTTCTAATGAAATAGAAGAGGATTTGAGATCTCACTTAAAACATGCCCTAAATTTTCTTTCTGCAGCACTAACCATAATTTCTATGGCAAAATGAACCCCCTCATTTTGTTCCTTTTTAAATTTAATGTTTTAACTGTTACCAGTTTATTCCAATCAAGATGGCTTCAGGTGTGCCATACTTTTGTCATAAGTAAGACTGTTACCTCTCTAGTTGTTCTTTAGAACACTCTGGGAAGCTGCAGTAGAACACAAAGGCATCAACTGACAGGCTGCTCCTGTTGAAATATAACAGGAAGATATTTGAGATCTCACTTAAAACATGTCCTAATTTTTCTTTCTACAGCACTAACCATAATTTCTATGACAAAATGAACCCCTCATTTTGTTCCTTTTTAAATTAAATGTTTTAAGAGTTACCAGTTTATTCCAATCAAGATGGCTTAAGGTGTGCCATAATTTTGTCATAAGTAAGACTGTTAGCGCTCTAGTTGTTCTTTAGAACACTCTGGGAAGCTGCAGTAGAACACAAAGGCATCAACTGACAGGCTGCTCCTGTTGAAATATAACAGGAAGATATTTGAGATCACACTTGAAACATGTCCTAATTTTTCTTTCTACAGCACTAACCATAATTTCTATGACAAAATGAACCCCATCATTTTGTTCCTTTTTAAATTAAATGTTTTAAGTGTTACCAGTTTATTCCAATCAAGATGGCTTCAGGTATGCCATACTTTTGTCATAAGTAAGGCTGTTAGCACTCTAGTTGTTCTTTAGAACACTCTGGGAAGCTGCAGTAGAACACAAAGGCATCAACTGACAGGCTGCTCCTGTTGAAATATAACAGGAAGATATTTGAGATCTCACTTAAAACATGTCCTAATTTTTCTTTCTACAGCACTAACCATAATTTCTATGGCAAAATGAACCCCCTCATTTTGTTCCTTTTTAAATTAAATGTTTTAAGTGTTACCAGTTTATTCCAATCAAGATGGCTTCAGGTGTGCCATACTTTTGTCATAAGTAAGACTGTTAGCTCTCTAGTTGTTCTTTAGAACACTCTGGGAAGCTGCAGTAGAACACAAATGCATCAACTGACAGGCTGTTCCTGTTGAAATATAACAGGAAGATATTTGAGATCTCACTTAAAACATGTCCTAATTTTTCTTTCTACAGCACTAACCATAATTTCTATGACAAAATGAACCCCCTCATTTTTTTCCTTTTTAAATTAAATGTTTTAAGAGTTACCAGTTTATTCCAATCAAGATGGCTTCAGGTGTGCCATAATTTTGTCATAAGTAAGACTGTTAGCGCTCTAGTTGTTCTTTAGAACACTCTGGGAAGCTGCAGTAGAACACAAAGGCATCAACTGACAGGCTGCTCCTGTTGAAATATAAAAGGAAGATATTTGAGATCACACATGAAACATGTCCTAATTTTTCTTTCTACAGCACTAACCATAATTTCTATGACAAAATGAACCCCATCATTTTGTTCCTTTTTAAATTAAATGTTTTAAGTGTTACCAGTTTATTCCAATCAAGATGGCTTCAGGTGTGCCATACTTTTGTCATAAGTAAGGCTGTTAGCACTCTAGTTGTTCTTTAGAACACTCTGGGAAGCTGCAGTAGAACACAAAGGAATCAACTGACAGTCTCTGCCCTTGTTGGATGTACATGTTTTACTGAGAATGTCAGACTTCATTCTCACATGACTGAGAAAGATAATGTGAATTTACAGAAAATATTCTCTCATTTTAGCTTCTGAAGCACCTTCCAAAACTGTATGGGACAAGCATGTGAAAATAGTTTTCTCTCAAACATGATTCATGATATCCCAGCAGAAGGTTTTTCACAGGGTAAAATCACCTTAGAACACACCACAATTCCTGAAATTAGTATGGTACCATCAACAAATGAATTCTAATGTAACTAAAGTCTGTTATCACCCTTTATAGTTCTCCTTTTGGTAACCCTCAAAATCTTCGATTCACTACAATGCATTTCAATGGGGTACTATCATTTATATTGGTCCCAAGATGGCTGCCAGCAATTCCAGGACGAAGTGCTGACAGCCAGTCAGATCTCACGATGACATGTGTGGTTAGGCTCCGCCCAGATATATATATGTGTTTTCTTTTTCAAATTTCTCAGGAACTACTGAACGGATTTACACCATTTAAGCAAAAGGCACGACTCTGAACCAAGGGCTACCTTTTTGCCAAATTTGGTGTAATTCCGTTCAGCAGTTCGGACTGTAGCTGCGATGAAAGGTTCCTAAGGAAAATTGCATGGGAAAACACGTTTTGGGACCCCCTTTTTTCTCGGCCCCCACTTGACAAATCACCCCGAGACTTTCAGGATAGGAGCGGACCGGAGCGGGCCACGAGTTTTGAAAATTTCGCGAAAATTCGTCAACCGCCGCCAAAGTTATTTCAAATAGAATGTTGCGGATTTCCTATGGAAAATAGGTCCTAACTATAACTATCTACTGGCGACCGCCAGTAGATATATATATATATATATATATATATATATATATATATATATATATATATATATATATATATATATTTGAGATAAGGAGACTGAGGGGCCCGTAGTCACATTCCGGGGGGAATCAATTTCTGCTACGCCACTGCCTGTCCCTTCAATATATTCTAGTTGACGTGGTTTGCTGCTGCCAATGCCAAAACCTAAAAAAATTGGGTTTATTTCTAACAAAATTTTGCTTTGTCAAGAAGAACACGTATTGCAGAACTCCTCTGTTCCTGTATTTAGTAGATAATATATATATATATATATATATATTCACTGAAAAACCATAGGTTTCAGGCACGTTATAGTTAGAAATTAGCATTTAAAAAACCTTAGAAATTCACTGAAAAACGATAGGTTTTAGGGACAGTTATAGTTAGTTGGACATTTCACTCATACAAAACCATAGAAATTCCCCCGTTATAGTTAGTTCAGCTAACTATAACTCGCGCCCCCGCAATGCACTGCTGATGATGTCACATTTTACATAACTCATGACATGATCAGTGACATCACTGATGACATCACTGATGACATCATCCATGTGATAATTTGATGCATTTTCTCACACCCTAATATAACTTTTGATACACCCACTCTAAATTACAGACTGCCATTGTCAAAACCATAGACACTCCAACACCAATAACTACATACCCACTCACTGATTCTTAGGTCTACACACACATCCACTCACTCACCCGTACAGTCACTCATACTTATGGTCACTCAGTACAGGACTATCATATGCACTCATACACCTATATAGACACTCGCACACCGTCACTCATCCATAGAGGTACTCACACACCTAGTCAATCATGCAAATAATTAATCACACTGCCATTTACTCACCTTTACAGTTATACACACACCAGCTCACTTACTCATACAAATACTAGCACATTCTTACGCTCTTATACAATCACTGATACAAGTACACACTCATCCATACAGCCACTCTTACAATCACACACTCTCACTTATACCCATTTATATGCTCCAACACACATATATACTGCCTTTCACATATGTAGTTACTCACACATGTACCACTGAGATATACATTCACTCACTAACACACCCATACACACACTCACCCACCCATACAGTCCATCACAGATGCACTCTTGAAACCATGCACCCAGTGAATCACCCACTCACACATCTATGCACAGAGTCACACACACCCCACCCACACAAACACTCAGGCACCCAAACAGATACTCAGACAACCAATCAATAACCCATGTAGACACTCATGTAGATATTCGCAAACCCATGCAGCCGCTTACACACCAACAGACAGACGGATACAGACATTCACACAGTTTAGTCACTAACCCATGCATTCAGTAAGATACGTTTAATCACTCACTTATAGAGTCAGTCACGCACCTACTAAATCATCCATTCAGACACTTATACACCCACTCATTCTTCAATACGCCTTTCCCTATATATATTAAACATATTTAAACTTTACAGAAACACACAGTCACTGGATGATGTAATATGTGATGTAATATGTGACGTCATCAGCAGTGCATTGCGGGCGCGAGTTATAGTTAGCTGAACTAACTATAACGGGGTAATTTCTATGGTTTTGTACGAGTGAAATGTCCAACTAACTATAACTGTCCCTAAAACCTATGGTTTTTTCAGTGAATTTCTAAGGTTTTTTAAATGCTAATTTCTAACTATAATGTGCCTGAAACCTATGGTTTTTTCAGTGAATTTCAAAGGTTTTTTAAATGCTAATTTCTAACTATAACGTGCCTGAAACCTGTGGTTTTTTCAGTGAATATATATTTAGTATACTATGTATACATGTGAAAATGTGTCGGTCCACCTGTTTACCTCGGTGGCACGGAAAAAATGGGTGGAACTGACGTCAGCACGCCGACGAGGTCCTCTTATGGCTCCTATGACGTCATACGGTGTCGCGAGCGGAGCCGTGCTATTATGACATCGTCATCGACATGGGAGAGCTAGGAAAGAATTTCCACGGAATGCTGGCGCAGGGGATATTCACCTAAGTGTTCAGACTAGTCCTTTAGGAGCAACTGTTTATGTTGCCACTCCAGAAACCGAAACCAGTGATTCGAGGGCAGAGGCCCTGCAGATGGCACACGAGGTGGGAGCCCAGTCGTGTGCACCGGCGGGGCAACGAAGTGACAAGCACCACTACCCACAGAAAAGGTAACGAGGGCACTGAATAACACAGGATTAACCCTGGGCAAAGCACTACGCTACGCTCGCGTAGTTTGTGAAGTTTGCGCTACTTCGCACAACGCGAATTGCACGTAGCACAGTGCAAACACGCGTAGCGTAGTGCAGCGGTCATTTTTGCTTGCTCGCGGTCCTCAACGTCAAGTTGGCGACCGCGAGCAAGCAAATGACATCCCGGCGAGACTTTTTCCCTGTTCGCGATCAGCAACATCAAGTTGCCGATCGCGAGCGTGGAAAATAAACCTCCCGGCGAGATTCTCAATGCAGGGAGGTCAGGTTTCTCATTGCGAGTGGTCGCGATCATTGCGAACAGTGCACTACGCAGTTCGCGTAGTGCTACGCGTAGTGCGAACTGCACTTTGCGTAGCTTCGCATAGCGCTACTTCGCGGACTACGCCCAGGCTTACACAGGATCTTCTCTTTGTATCTGGCAGGAACAACAAGGTTAAAATGCCCTAGTTCCAAAATGTAGAATTAGTGCTACAACGGTCTTCAAGAGGACCTGCGATGGATGCCGCTTCTGCCTTCCGTACACTAGAGGCGGCACATGGGTCACGCGGTACGGTCATACTGCGGTGGGACGCACACTCGTTGACCTCTCATGGCACTGCTCCACACTTCGGGGACAACGCTTTCCATTAGCTGTGTTTTCTGATGACGTGTCGCGCCGGCCCCGTCCAACAGCAGAACCCCTTTAGATCCAAACAGACTCTTCCACTCTCTTACCGGAAGTGAAACCAGGCCACGCGGACACTTTCACAATACAACAGCCGGGAATGCACTTTTCTGTAAAAAAACACATTCCTTCCTCCTAATTTATCAAATAAACAACTCACTGAAGAACAGGGGCCAGCTTCGATCAGTAAACAGCCGTTACAACAACTTTTAACTTCGCGATACCATTACAATGCATGCATTACCACGCATGCGTTGTACATCGCGAAGTCATTACTACGCATTTTTTAGAACGCATGGTCATTTACCACGCATGCCTTTACAACAAATTTTGTTGTAAAGGTATGTATGGTAAATGACCATGAGTTCTAAAAATGTAGACGATCCACGTCGTTGTAAGGAAACAGAGGCTGTTCCGTTTCCTCACAACGACGTGCACCGACCCTCAGAGGCGACATGAAGCAGGAACCAGGAGGAGAGAGGAACCACGAGGAGTGAGAGGTAAGAGGGATTGGGCATGGGGTGGTGGTTACTTTTCTAGGGTTTAGGGTAGTGCAGTGGTGTTTGGGTAGTGTAGGGGTCGTGCTGAGGGTAGTGTTTTAGGGTTTAGGGTAGTGCAGTGGTGTTTGTGTAGTGTAGGGGGTCGTGCTGGGGGTAGTGTTTTAGTGTTTAGGGCAGTGCAGTGGTGTTTGGGTACTGTAGGGGGTCGTGCTGGTGGTAGTGTTTTAGGGTTTAGGGTAGTGCAGTGATGTTTGTGTAGTGTAGGGGGTCATGCTTGGGGTAGATTTAGGGTTTAGGGTAGTGCAGTGGTGTTTGGGTAGTATAGGGGGTCGTGCTGGGGTAGTGTTTTAGGGTTTAGGGTAGTGCAGTGGTGTTTGGGTAGTATAGGGAGTCGTGCTGGGGTAGTGTTTTAGGGTTTAGGGTAGTGCAGTGGTGTTGGTGTAGTGTAGGGGGTTGTGCTGGGGGTAGTGTTTTAAGAGCTGGGGAGGGACTAGGGAGGGTCCCCGGGCTGCATTCCTTCACACACAGGGCATTCTGCTGCACGCTGCTGGCGCAAGGCTGTGTGGAGGGCAGGCTCGTGGTGTCAGAGGCGCTGCGCATCACCCGATTTGGTCCATGTTTGTTACACCTCGTTGAGGGCACCAGCTCTCCGTATGGCTGCGAGGTTGTGGACTGCGGGGCTCCTGTTGTGCTTTGGGGTGCTGGCAGTCGCACCTTCCCGGCGCAGGGACCGTGAAGAAGGGGCTGGGGCAGAGTTGGCACAGCAGGTCTTCAGAGCCAGGTGCACGTCCCGCTGCCTGGCACTGCATATGGCGCACCTCTCCGGGGCCTTCAGGAACTTCCAGGTAATAAACAACGCAGTGATGGTATTTTTTAAGGTGCGCACCCATCGTCATTGAACGGCTCATCGGCATTTTGGTGACACTCACTTGTCTGACCGCCTTATTGAGTTAGCGCCCAGCAAACATCATTGTATCTTCTGTGCACTGTATATAAAAGTGTACACCTGTGGCATTGCGATTTTGCTCTGCTTTCAAACAATAAGGTATTTTATGGGGACAGTGCAGCGCTTTCTCTCAGCGGTGTGTGCGCATGTTAGCGTGCTCTTGAGTGCACGTGTCTGTCAGCGCACGTGTATGTGTTTATGAGTGAGCATGACGTTTCTCTGTGCCTTCTTATTAATATCATATGTGTCTTTCTTTTGTACTGACACTGTGCATACTGCACACCTGCAGCACAATTGTGTGTGTGCATGTTTGTGCGGGAATGTGGTGTGTGTGCGTAAATGTGTGTGCATGTGTATTGTGTGTGCGACTGCGTGTTTGTTCTGTGTGCGATGTTGTGTCTGTGTGCTGCGTGTGTTTTGTGTGTGCCTGTGTGTGTGTTCTGTGTGCATGCGTTTGTTGTGTGTGTGTTTTTGTGTGCATGCCAGTATGTGTGCGCGTGTGTTGTGTGGTGTATGTGCCTGCGTGTTGTGTGTGTGCGTTTGTTGTGTGTGTGTGTGCACTTGTGTGTTGTGTTGTGTTTTTGTGTGTCTGTGTGTGTGTGTGTTGTGTGCGTTTATGACCACGTACTCTAGACCGCTCACCCTCAAATTTGACCGCGGCCACTCCTTCCATGATATCTTCCGTTTGTGCTCTGGTTATTTCACACCGACCTCACAAGGATGAACGTGCGGCCAGCAGGGTCTCTGGCCGGGGATCGGTGGCGTTCACTAATCACCCCTCCCTTCTTGCTGGATATTACGCAGCAGCACATGCTTAATTGTAAATGACCTGTGGGCACCGCTGCTAAGAGTTTGTTTTCGGTGACTGTGTATGAAGGGATGTCCGTCAGACCCCCTCTCCCCCTGTCATGCTTTCTTTAGCCGGAGTTGGTCTATGTATTGTTATCACATTTCTGCGGAATGGCCGTGGGTTTGCGCTTTGCTCGGATGCACTCTGCCTGGCCTCTCACATCTTGAATTTAGAGTGGCACTAATACTTACATTGCTGCATAGTTAGAAGCGCCCATTCATTCATCCCTTCCCCAGGTTGGTTGATTAAGCCTCCACTCTGACCCGTCTTCCGGTTTGGAGATAAGATGGCCTCCCTTCACTCTCTCGTATTCCACAGGTGTCTGAGTAACGAGTGCTCCCGACAGCACTTCGCATACATAATAAATATTGCCCCCGGGACCTGTGCTGCATGTGTTTTGTGTGTGCCTGTGTGTGTGTTCTGTGTGTGTGCGTTTGTTGTGTGTGTGTTTTCTGTGTGCGCGCCAGCATGTGTGTGTGTGCGCATGTGCTATGTGTGGTGTATGTGCCTGCATGTGTGTTGTGTGTGTGCGTTTTTGTGTGTCATCCATGCAAGGTTTAATGTGTGCTCCATGAATCAAATGACTGATGCACGCATTTAGGAAGTTCTGATATCATTAGAAGTTGCATTTCTCCCAAAACCTTTTTAATGTCATTTTTTGTTCTTATGGCATTGTTTATAGTAACACGATAGTACCAGACACTCAAGATTGTAATGCTTTCCAGTTATTTACCTACAGCTTTATGAAATGTCAACTTCTTTTCAGAACATATTTTCCACATACTACCCACAGTCCCTCAAATGAGGTAGCTTAGTGTGTCACTTTCTTCATCATAACCATTTTTCAGGTCTCCCAGACAGCCTTTGCTGTTTGCCAAAGCTTTTGTTATTCCTTTTTTAAATCAAATATAGATGGTTCGATCAGAGTAACACTCGCTGTATTTAAAGCTATCGTGGGCACGTTCTTCCAAAATTGATACATATAAATATCCTAACCAACAGCAATTAAATGACATGAAATGTTTCACTGCCGACACTAAATAGCTTGAACAGCTGAATTAATGCATTATAAACTGGGAGCTTGTAACCTGCTGTTCTTTTCACCAAAGAACTGGAACGAGTGTGGTCATGAGCTCGGGTGGGCACAAGATTCAGAATATACTGTATGGAAAATGTAGGTACTAGGAGAATTAAGCTGATTTCCGTGTTGGTTGACATTTCTTCTTTGTACGTTATTGAGTCTATCAACTACATTCTGGATGATCTAATTGCTCAATGTTTCCATTTTAATCAGGAAGAGTAAGTGAAGTTTGCTTATGTCTACCTTTTTCAGGTTAGACCAAGGCAGACCTCCGATCTGATTCCATAGACTTAGAGCAAGCAGCGTTCACTAAAGGGTCTGGCGTCCTGCCATCATCCCTTATAAATATTCATGAGAGCAAAGAAATGCGACCCAGGTATCCGCCATGTTAGGCATCTGAGAGAGGTCTGGGATAGAATGTATATGAATAGAGCCCGGAACGCAGTATTGACTCACTCGGGAACCACAGTGCTGGCCTGTCAGTTTTTAGCGTCCATTATGTCATTGCAAACGAGGAGCTACTGAAAGTGAATGTATTATAATCTAAACACCTTTCATCTTGACACCTTGCAAAATGTTCGAAATTCGGTTGTAAATAAAGAATATCGCATTTTCTTCCTCCTTCAGCTATCAAAAGGATAGACATGGCGTGCTAACGTTCCCCGTGTCAGCGTTTTCTGTTTCTTTGATGTCTAACTAAATGTTTTCGGCTCGGCAATAAAACAAGATAGCAAACATGATTTCCAGTATGTATTCCTGAACGGGCCTGAGTCAAGTAGCGAAGCAAGCCAAATGTAATGAGATTGCGCTAAATGACAACGGCCAGTACCGCGCAGTGGTGATAAAACCGCACCTGATGAACATATCACCGGGGCGCAGGAGTCACATATCACGGCTCCTTCTTCCCTCTAATTATCCCTTTGAATTGTGTGCCTACGGCTGTCAGGCCGCCGGCGGTGCTAAACTGACTGGAGCGCACTTCTGGGAAATGGGGGTTTTATTCACCTTATCTACACCTTATCTAACGTGTACAAATTGCTCATACTGCTCGGCCTCCCAGTGCGCACACAAACAATGGAATCATGCCAGCGTTTCCGGTCAGGGTTTGGACGGAAATCTTCTGTTGCTATTTCGTTGTTTATGGGAATTTTGACAGTTCTGTGCTATCGTGGGAGGGACACTCAATACCTATTGTTATGTACTAGTTTGCTTCCTTCTTTTTAGCGTTATTATTTCACAGACTAGGCTGAAAGCATACGCGAGAACTACACGCTGTTTTGAAAAGGTGGTGCCGGTCGTTTTACATTTTATAGCTTTATATCCTGCTTGCGAGCGCTATACTGCATGTTAAATTTCCTAAACCTGCAGCTTGGGCCTATAATGATGTGGGAGAGGATGGATACATAATAAATATTGCCCCGGGACCTGGCCCACCCAGGGGCTTAGAGATAACGAAGCGCGGGAGCCTGCGCTTCGTTTTTTTTTAATTTTCTCGGCTGGATTCGCACACCCAGCGCGAATTCGGCCGATTTTTATATTAAAATGCTTTTGGGGCCCTGGGGGTCCTTGTGGGACCCCTGAGCAGGCCTAGGGGGTCAGGGTGTTTCTACCCTGCCCCTTTTCTTGTTTTTCGCGATTGTTTATTCTGATTTCTTGTGACTCGGTTCTACAGAGTCACAAGATCGCTGCCAACACTTCCTGGTTTGGAGTGTTGACAGCCAATTAGAATAAAGCTCGTGGTCGGGAGGGTCCGCGGATCCTCCGTGCCTCTAAATATCGAAACTTTTATTTTTGATTTTCTCAGCAACTACTGAACGGATTTACACCATTTTTAAAACGGGTGCTTTCTGAACCAAGCACTACCTTTTTGCCAAATTTGGTGTAATTCCATTCAGTAGTTTTGGATGTAGCCTTGCATAAAGTTTCCTATGGGAAATTGATTTATTGAGTCTTATTTTTTAATTTCTCACGCAACTACTGAACGGATTTACACCATTTAAAAAAGGTCGCTTTCTGAACCAAGCGCTACCTTTTGCAAAATGTGGTGTAATTCCGTTCAGCAGTTCGAGCTGTAGCCGTGTCTAAAATTTCCTATGGGAATTAACATGGAGAAAACACGTTTTGGGACCCCCTTTTTCTCGGCCCCTGCTTGATGAATCACCCCGAAACTTTCAAGACAGGAGCGGACCGGAGCGCCCCACTAGTTTTGAAAATTTTGCGATGATTCGTCAAACGACGCCAAAGTTATTGGGAATAGAATGTTACGAATTTCCTATGGATAATAGGTCCTAACTATAACTATCTACTGGCGACCGCCAGTAGATAATATATATATATATATATATATATATATATATATATATGTGTCGTGCTTTTGAAATTTTTGGGAGAAAGCATTGGTTCGTATGTTTAGCCAGCAAGCAGGTGCTGGATTACAACACGCCCTCTCGGTTAGGAGCAGCGCGGAAGACCGGCAACAAGTTGGAAATTTGCATCAAACTGCAACGCGCTGCCTCCCCAGCAGTTTATCACCAATTGGGACTCACCTTCTGCAATGGGGAGAGAGGAGGCAATACTCATTGCATGAGAAAGGGATTTTGCAGATGGCTTGGACTTCCTTTTGGGCACTCGAGCTGGTGTGAGATCCGTAACCGATATCAATTGGGACATCACCTGATGTTTGGTCTTCCCTATCTCTGTATAGGCAGCCATGGGACTTCAACTACCAGCATGCAGCTGCCCGGCAGGGATAGCGTGAGATGGCTATGATCCTTTAATTGGAGGAGGGGCAAGATATCACCTGACAGGGAGTGGTCTAGATAACAGCCTCACTCTACCTGACACCCACGGAGAATGAGCAGCCCGTGGAACCGGCACTGATGAAAGCAGATTGAGGCTGAAACGCGTATGCCAAGGCGTTTCATGGACTAGCAGCACCACGCAAATAACACAAATAAAGCCATCTGCAGAACCCGGAGCTGTGTCGTGCTTTTGAAATTTTTGGGAGAAAGCATTGGTTTGTATATATATATATATTCACTGAAAAAACCATAGGTTTCAGGCACGTTATAGTTAGAAATTAGCATTTAAAAAACCTTAGAAATTCACTGAAAAAACCATAGGTTTTAGGGAAAGTTATAGTTAGTTGGACATTTCACTCGTACAAAACCAGAGAAATTCCCCCGTTATAGTTAGTTCAGCTAACTATAACTCGCGCCCCCGCAATGCACTGCTGATGACGTCACATATGACATCACTCATGACATGGTCAGTGACATCACTGATGACATCTCAAATGACATCACTGATGACATCACTGATGACATCATCTAGTGACTGTGTTTCTGTAAAGTTTAAATATGTTTAATATATATAGGGAAAGGCGTATTGAAGAATGAGTGGGTGTATAAGTGTCTGAATGGATGATTTAGTAGGTGTGTCACTGACTCTATAAGTGAGTGATTAAATGTATCTTACTGAATGCACGGGTTAGTGACTAAACTGTGTGAATGTCTGTATCCGTCTGTCTGTTGGTGTGTAAGTGGCTGCATGGGTTTGTGAATAGCTACATGAGTGTCTATATGGGTTATTGATTGGTTGTCTGAGTATCTGTATGGATGATTGAGTGTTTGTATGGGTGGGGTGTGTGTGACTCTGTGCATAGATGTGTGAGTGGGTGATTCACTGGGTGCATGGTTTCAAGAGTGCATCTGTGATGGACTGTATGGGTGTGTGAGTGTGTGTATGGGTGTGTTAGTGAGTGAATGTATATCTCAGTGGTACATCAGTGAGTAACTACATATGTGAAAGGCAGTATATATGTGTGTTGGAATATATAAATAGCTATAAGTGAGAGTGTGTGATTATGAGAGTGACTGTATGGATGAGTGTGTGCTTGTATCAGTGATTGTATAAGAGCGTAAGAATGTCCTAGTATTTGTATGAGTAAGTGAGCTGGTGTGTGTATAACTGTGTAGGTGAGTAAATGGGAGTGTGATTAATTATTTGCATATCTGACTAGGTGTGTGAGTACCTCTATGGATGAGTGGTGGTGTGTGAGTGTCTATATAGGAGTATGAGTGCATATGATAGTCCTGTACTGAGTGATTGTAAGTATGAGTGACTGTACAGGTGAGTGAGTGGATAAGTGTTTAGACCTAAGAATCAGTGAGTGGGTATGTAGTTATTGCTGCTGGAGTGTCTATGGTTTTGAGAATGGCAGTCTGTTATTTAGAGTTGGTGTATCAAAGGTTACATTAGGGTGTGAGAAGATGCATCAAATTATCACATGGATGATGTCATCAGTGATGTCATCAGTGATGTCATTTGAGATGTCATCAGTGATGTCATCAGTGATGTCACTGACCATGTCATGAGTGATGTCATATGTGACGTCATCAGCAGTGCATTGCGGGGGCGCGAGTTATAGTTAGCTGAAATAACTATAACGGGGGAATTTCTCTGGTTTTGTACGAGTGAAATGTCCAACTAACTATAACTTTCCCTAAAACCTATGGTTTTTTCAGTGAATTTCTAAGGTTTTTTAAATGCTAATTTCTAACTATAACGTGCCTGAAACCTATGGTTTTTTCAGTGAATTTCAAAGGTTTTTTAAATGCTAATTTCTAACTATAACAGGCCTGAAACCTATGGTTTTTTAGGTGAATTTCAAAGGTTTTTTAAATGCTAGTTTCTAACTATGCCTACAGAGGTAGGACATGTGAAGAAAGAAGAAGAAAAGCGCAGAAAGAAGGAAGACAAATGCAGAAAGAGGCAACAGAAGTCCAGAAAGACGAAGAAAAGTGCAAGAAGAAGGAAGAGATGTGCAGAAAGAACCAACAGAGGAGTAGAAAGTACTCCTGTGCCCCCAACTTTTTGCTGATGGGTACTGGTGGTAACTGACTCTGTCTCTGGTGGTAAAAGACACTTAGAATACAGTGAAAACACCTACATACGCTAGGGAACACTATGCATTGGGGTACCCCTGTGATTAGCATGACCTCCTCTGTATTTGCCATGAGTTAGTACCTGGGTCATTGGATGAGTACATGGGTACTGACTGGATGATTAGAGTACTGCAAAGAGAGTGGATGGTGAATTTATAAGTGCTTGTGTTTTGGGGCAGTGATTGGATAAGTACATGGTGCTCGCTGGTTGATTGGAGGAGTGCATGGGTAGTGACAGGGCGATGGCTGGACTGCATCAGTAGTGCTCAGGGTAAGTTGGAGGATTAATTCCCCTTGAATGCTGAGGGTCCCAATTTGATAAAACCCTGGCGGTGGCGGTCCCCAGGGCTTGGGGGGGCCTTGGAGCCTTGGAGGCCCCCCAAACATTAAAAACAAGCCCCGGGAGGTGGCGGTCCCTGGGGCTGCGGGGCCCCCGCAGGCCCTGCATATATTTGTTGGCAATGCCCCCGGGACCTGGCCCACCCGGGGTCTCAATTAAATGAAGCGCGGTATCCCGCGCTTCATTTTTTTTTACATTTCGGCGGGATTCGCGACCCCAGCACGAATTTCGCCTTTTAGTTTTAAAAAAATGTTTTTTTGGGCCCTGAGCAGGCCTAGGGGGTCAGGGTGTTTCTACCCTGCCCCCTTTTCTTCTTTTTCACCTTTGTTTCCCTGTTTTCTTGTGACTCGGTTCTACCGAGTCACAAGATGGCTGCCAACACTTCCTGGTTTGGAGTGTTGGCGGCCAATTAAAATGAAGCTCGTGGTCGGGAGGGTTCGCGGATCCACTGCGCCTCTAGATATCGATATTTGTTTTTTTACAATTTCTCAGCAACTACCGAACGGATTTACACCATTTTTAAAAAGGTCGCTTTCTGAGCCAAGCAGTTCTCAAATAGCGACAAAGCACTTTTGAATTATTTGTTATCTCTATGTTTTTTTATCCAGTTGACCACTTGATTAAATGTTACGCTTAGGGGAGAAAATGTGGTGTTACCAAGTTGAAGTTTCTGCTTCAGCTCGTCATTCTGTGATTCTGGTCAAATCACTTAATCTCCCCATGCCTACAACCAAAATGAGTTTGTCCTTGTATGATGTAACCAATGCTCATGTAAAGCTCTCCAATATCTGACCAGCCTGCACTATATAAAACTGCAAAAACAAAGGATAAAAAGTGTTTTCCACACTTCTGTCATTGGGCTATACGTGGGCTACATCTGGGTGATATTTGTGCTACATTTGGACTCATTTTTCTCTGGTGGCCATCTTGGGAGACTTCAATTACATTCATTAAACTTTATTCGATCTGATTTAGAAACATAGATCATAAAAGTGTACATAAAAACAGTAAATCCTCTTTCTTAATACAATACAGTGAGAATTAATTAAAACCAGTAGGTAAAAACGGGTGTTACAAAGCCCAGTTCAGAGCAACTTCAGGTTAACAGAATAGTAAAGTTCAATGTTTCGCAAGATCAATCTCATGTACTTCGTGCAAAAACGCAATAAGGGGTCCAAGTAAGATGCAACGCTCCAATACCTGACCAGTCTGCACTATATAAAACTGCAAAAAAACTAAAAATAAAAAGTGGTTTCCACACTTCTGTCATTGGGCTATATGTGGGCTACATGTGGGTGATATTTGTGCTACAGTTGGGCTCTTTTTTCTCTGGTGGCCATCTTGGGATACTTATTTGTTATGAAGTTTCCTAATTTCCTCATTTACTGCAGTCTCCTCAGTAGGAAATGTGTTCAGTTTTTACTTTGATTCCATCAAGAAGGCATTCAGATGTGTCACACATTTGCCATAAATTCAGAATGTTAGCACTCTAGTTGCTCATTAGATCACTGTAGTAAAGCTACTGCTCACCAGGGAGTTAACTGGAAGTCTACTGCTGGTATTGAAAGTGATTGTTTCAGTCTGCATGTCAGAATTTTCTAATGAAATAGAAGAGGATTTGAGATCTCACTTAAAACATGCCCGAATTTTTCTTTCTGCAGAACTAACCATAATTTCTATGGCAAAATGAACCCCTCATTTTTTTCCTTTTTAAATTAAATGTTTTAAGTGTTACCGGTTTATTCCAATCAAGATGGCTTCAGGTGTGCCATAATTTTGTCATAAGTAAGACTGTTAGCGCTCTAGTTGTTCTTTAGAACACTCTGGGAAGCTGCTGTAGAACACAAAGGAAGCAACTGGCAGGCTGCTCCTATTGAAATATAACAGGAAGATATTTGTAATCTCACTTAAAACATGTCCTAATTTTTCTTTCTACAGCACTAACCATAATTTCTATGACAAAATGAACCCCTCATTTTGTTCCTTTTTAAATTAAATGTTTTAAGTGTTACCGGTTTATTCCAATCAAGATCGCTTCAGGTGTGCCATCATTTTTTCATAAGTAAGACTGTTAGCGCTCTAGTTGTTCTTTAGAACACTCTGGGAAGCTGCAGTAGAACACAAAGGAATCAACTGGCAGGCTGCTCCTGTTGAAATATAACAGGAAGATATTTGAGATCTCACTTAAAACATGTCCTAATTTTTCTTTCTACAGCACTAACCATAATTTCTAAGACTAAATGAACCCCATCATTTTGTTCCTTTTGAAATTAAATGTTTTAAGTGTTACCAGTTTATTCCAATCAAGATGGCTTCAGGTGTGCCATACTTTTGTCATAGGTAAGGTTGTTAGCGCTCTAGTTGTTCTTAAGAACACTCTGGGAAGCTGCAGTAGAACACAAAGGAATCAACTGACAGTCTCTGCCCTTGTTGGATTTACATGTTTTACTGAGAATGTCAGACTTCATTCTCACATGACTGAGAAAGATAATGTGAATTTACAGAAAATATGCTCTCATTTTAGCTTCTGGAGCACCTTCCAAACCTCTGTGGGACAAGCATGAGAAAATTGTTTTCTCTCAAACATGATTCATGAAATCCCAGCAGAAGGTTTTTCACAGGGTAAAATCACCCTAGAACACACCACAATTCCTAAAATTAGTATGGTACCATC
The DNA here is from genome assembly GCA_963921515.1 of Calotriton arnoldi. Lineage (NCBI taxonomy): Eukaryota > Metazoa > Chordata > Amphibia > Caudata > Salamandridae > Calotriton > Calotriton arnoldi. The sequence continues at coordinate 123,826 of CAWUFW010007054.1, read as the reverse complement.
AACAAATGAATTCTAATGTAACTAAAGTCTGTTATCACCCTTTATAGTTCTCCTTTTGGTGACCCTCAAAATCTTCTATTCACTACAATGCATTTCATTGGGGTGCTATCATGTATATTGGTCCCAAGATGGCTGCCAACACTTCTTGGTTGAAGTGCTGACAGCCAATCAGAACTCACGATGACATGTGTGGTTAGGCTCCGCCCAGATATATATAGTTCTTTTTCCTTTAATATTTAAAAAACTACTGAACGGATTTACACCACTTTTGAAAAGGTAGCTGTCTGACCCAAGCAGTACCTTTATGCCAAATTTGGGGTAAATCCGTTCAGTAGTTTCCGCTGTAGCCTTGCACAAAATTCCCTATGGGAAATTGATTTTTTGACTCTTATTTTTTGAATTTCTCAGCAACTACTGAACGGATTTACACCATTTAACAAAAAGGGCTCTTTCTGAACCAAGGGTTACCTTTTTGCAAAATTTGGGGTAATTCCGTTCAGCAGTTTGGGCTGTAGCTTTGTCTAAAGTTTCCTATGGAAAATAACATGGAGAAAACACGTTTTGGGACCCCCCTTTTTTCTCGGCCCCCGCTTGCCGAATCACCCCGAAACTTTCAAGATAGGAGCGGACTGGAGCGCCCATGAGTTTTGAAAATTTCGCGAAGATTCGTCGACCTGCGCCAAAGTTATTGGGAATAGAATGTTGTGAATTTCCTATGGAAAATAGGTCCTAACTATAACTACCTACTGGCGACCGCCAGTAGGTAATATGTATATATGTATATATGTATATTCACTGAAAAAACCATAGGTTTCAGGCACGTTATAGTTAGAAATTAGCATTTAAAAAACCTTAGAAATTCACTGAAAAAACCATAGGTTTCAGGGGCGTTATAGTTCGTTGGACATTTCACTCGTACAAAACCATAGAAATTCCCCCGTTATAGTTAGTTCAGCTAACTATAACTCGTACCCCCGCAATGCACTGCTGATGACGTCACATATTACATCACTCATGACATGGTCAGTGACATCACTGATGACATCACTGATGACATCTCAAATGACATCACTGATGACTTCATCCAGTGACTGTGTGTTTCTGTAAAGTTTAAATATGTTTAATATATATAGGGAAAGGCGTATTGAAGAATGAGTGGGTGTATAAGTGTCCTAATGGATGATTTAGTAGGTGCGTGACTGACTCTATAAGTGAGTGATTAAACGTATCTTACTGAATGCATGGGTTAGTGAATAAACTGTGTGAATGTCTGTATCCATCTGTCTGTTGGTGTGTAAGCGGCTGCATGGGTTTGCGAATAGCTACATGAGTGTCTATATGGGTTATTTATTGGTTGTCTGAGTATTTGTATGGGTGCCCGAGTGTTTGTGTGGGTGGGGTGTGTGTGACTCTGTGCATAGATGTGTGAGTGGGTGATTCACTGGGTGCATGGTTTAAAGAGTGCATCTGTGATGGACTGTATGGGTGGGTGAGTGTGTGTATGGGTGTGTTAGTGAGTGAATGTATATCTCAGTGGTACATGTGTGAGTAACTACATATGTGAAAGGTAGTATATGTGTGTATTGGAGTATATAAATGGCTATAAGTGAGAGTGTGTGATTGTGAGAGTGGCTGTATGGATGAGTGTGTGCTTGTATCAGTGATTGTATAAGAGCGTAAGAAGGTGCTAGTATTTGTATTAGTAAGTGAGCTGGTGTGTGTATAACTGTATAGGTGAGTAAATGGCAGTGTGATTAATTATTTGCATGACTGACTAGGTGTGTGAGTACCTCTATGGATGAGTGGCGGTGTGTGAGTGTCTATATAGGTGTATGAGTGCATATGATAGTCCTGTACTGAGTGACCATAAGTATGAGTGACTGTACTGGTGAGTGAGTGGATGTGTGTGTAAACCTAAGAATCAGTGAGTGGGTATTTAGTTATTGGTGTTGGAGTGTCTATGGCTTTGAGAATGGCAGTCTGTAATTTAGAGTGGGTGTATCAAAGGTTAGATTAGGGTGTAAGAAGATGCATCAAATTATCACATGGATGATGTCATCAGTGATGTCATCAGTGATATCATTTGAGATGTTATCAGTGATGTCATCAGTGATGTCACTGACCATGTCATGAGTGATGTAATATGTGACGTCATCAGCAGTGCATTGCGGGGGTGCGAGTTATAGTTAGCTGAACTAACTATAACGGGGGAATTTCTATAGTTTTGTACGAGTAAAATGTCCAACTAACTATAATGTGCCTGAAACCTATGGTTTTTTCAGTGAATTTCAAAGGTTTTTTAAATGCTCATTTCTAACTATAACGTCCCTGAAACCTATGGTTTTTTCGGTGAATTTCAAAGGTTTTTTAAATGCTAATTTCTAACTATAACGTCCCTGAAACCTATGGTTTTTTCAGTGAATTTCTAAGGTTTTTTAAATGCTAATTTCTAACTATAACGTCCCTGAAACCTACGGTTTTTTCAGTGAATTTCTAAGGTTTTTTAAATGCTAATTTCTAACTATAACGTCCCTGAATCCTATGGTTTTTTAGTGAATTTCAAAGGTTTTTGAAATGCTAATTTCTAACTATAACGTCCCTGAAACCTATGGTTTTTTCAGTGAATTTCAAAGGTTTTTTAAATGGTAATTTTTAAGTATAATAGTAGTTATACCTATGTTTTTTGTACTGAATTTCTAGATTTTTTTAACTGTTTATTTGTAAATATATTATTTATTAAACAATATATACTTTTTTAAAATTGTAAAAAAAAATGTAAAACTGAAATTTTGAATAATTATTTTGTTTTCTTTTTTTCTTTTAATATATTTATATTGTTTTATTTTTTAATTTTTATTTTCTTTTTATAAATTTTTTGGAGTCGCGCACCCAAAGCGTACCTAACACGGCGTGTGCGCGTATTCAAGCCACCATTTTGGAAAAGTCGTGAAGGTTCCACGTACGGTGTGCGACGGGTGCGTGTTTTCCAATTACGTCATATACGTATAATATTACGTGCTCTGCGCAATTGGTATGCGACCGGTCCGCGAGTCCTGCTCCCGCGTATTCGCGGCACATGCGCATTACGGTACGCGACGTTTGCTCGGTGGCGGGCCCCGCGTGACATCATATACGTGCCGGGGCGCGCTGGGTGCGCGACTCTCGCGAAAGTTTTTATGTTCTAACATGATATGTATGTGTCTTTAATGTACATATTAGGGCAAGAGATTATCTAAGGTATTCATAAAAATAATATACTTCTACTTGTAATAAAGTTATATTATTTTTAAATGTAACGCCCATTCACCACAAAGTGCTGCATGTGAAGGGGCTGTATTTACAAGGAGAGGAAAAGCCACGCAGGGTGGCTTTTCCTCTCCTTGTAAATATGGAGGTGCCCCCGGCGCCACCACTACGTCAGAAAAAGTGATGTACTGGTGGCGCAGGGGGCTTGTAAATCTGCCCCATAAGTGCTTAGGTATTGGCGGAGTGATATGATAAGAACATAGTGCTGGATGGGTGATTGAGGAAGTGCATGAGACTGACAGGAGGAATCCTAGGCTATATGGGTACTACTTCAGTATTTAGTGGAGTGTACCAATAGTATGTATGTGCTTAGATGTTTGTAGGGATTGTGCACAGAATATTGTAGGTGTACTTGTATTAGTGCCTAGGCCATTCCATAAGAACATCACTAGTAATTGGAATTATCACAGTGCTGCAAATAGAGTGCATGGTCAATTTATAAGTGCTTAGGTATTGGCGGAGTGATAGGATAACAAAATAGTGCTGGATGGATGATTGAGGAAGTGTATGAGACTGACAGGAGGAATCCTAGGCTGCATGGGTACTACTTCAGTATTTAGTGGAGTGTACCAATAGTATGTATGTGGTTAGAGGTTTGTAGGCATTGTGCACAGAATACTGTAGGTATACTTGTATTAGTGGCTATGCCATTCTATAAATACATGACTAGTAATTAGTATGATGACAGTGCTGTAAACAGAGTGCCTTGTGAATTTATAAGTGTTTAGGTATAGATAGAGTGATAGAATAAGTAGATAGTACTGGATGAGTGATTGGAGAAGTGCATGGGATTGACAGGATGGTTTCTAGGCTGCATGGGTACTACTTGGGTATTTAGTGCAGTGTAGCAATAGTATGTATCTGGTTAGAGGTGTACATGCATTCTGTACAGAATACTGTAGGTGTACTTGTGTTAGAGGCTATGCCATTCAGTTAGTACATGACTAGTAAGTGGAATGATTACAGTGCTACAAACAGGGTGTCTGATGAATTTATAAGTGGATAAATATTGGCAAACTGATAGCATAAGTAGATAGTGGTGGATGGGTGATTGGAGAAGTGCATGGGACTGACAGGAGGATTCCTATGCAGCATGGGTAGTACCTTAGGGGCACATGCATCAAGGTAGGCTTTTGCGATTCCTTAATTGCGATTATTAAGGAATCGCAATTAAGGAATCGCAAAAGCCTATGCATGTAGGAATCGCTATAAAAATAGCGATTCCTAAACATTCCTTAATTGCGACTCGCTAATTGCGAGTCGCAATTAAGAATACCTCCCCATTAATTCCTATGGGCCTAGAGGCCCATAGGAATGAATGGGAAGACATTCTCAATTAGCGATTCGCAATTAGAGAATCGCAAATTGAGAATGCAATTTCAAGGGTGCCAGGGTGTCAAAATGACACCCTGTTGCACCCCTGAAATTGTGATGTGCACCCATGTTGCGCACACACATGCCCCAAGGGCATGTGTGTGTGTAACCTAAAACTTAAAAAATGCATTTTAGAGCATTTTTCGAAGGTTTTGCAAATTACAGACAAGTTTGATTTGTCTGTAATTTGCGGTCCCAAATAGCGAAATCGCTATTTGAAAGTGCTTCTAGCATTGCATTTAAGGAATCGCAAATTGCGATTCCTTAAATGCAATCGTAATTTAGGAATTCGCAATTAATTGCGAATTCTTAAATTGCGCATAGGAAACACTTTCATGCATCTCCAAAGGCCAATTTGCGATCGCAAACGGCCGATTTTTGCGATTCGCACCGTTTGCGATCGCAAAAACCTTTGATGCATGTGCCCCTTAGTATTTACAAGACTGTTCTAATAGTATGTATGTGCTTAGAGGTGTGCATACATAGTGCATAGAATGTTGTATGTATACTTTTCTTAGTGGCTAGGACATTCCATAAGTACATCACTAGTAATTGGAAAGATTACAGTGACGCAAACAGACTGCATGGTGATTTTATAAGTGCTTAGGTATTGGCAGAGTGATAGGATAAGTAGGTAGTGCTGGATGGGTGATTGGAAAAGTGCATGGGACAGACAGGAGGATTACTAGGCTGCATGGGTAGTAACTTAGTAAGTAGCTGGTTAGAGGTTTATATAGATAGTGCACAGCTGAATGTAGTAGTGCATGGATAGTGTTTGGATTACTTAATCTTACCTTTACAGTAGTAGATATCAACATTTTCTAAACATTTTTTGCAGTTGTTTTTTATAATTTTTTTTTTTTAAATAATAACTTTAGAATTATGATCTGTGAAAGAGAAGAAAAATACAGTTATAATGTATAATATTATAATTTTATAAACACAACATAATTTAAGCATAATATAAATTATTTAGTTTGCCTTTTTTGCTGTTCTCAGAATCTATTGAATTTCACTATAAATAGTGATTTCAATGTTACTCATCACAAAACAGTGGGCAAAAAAAACAATCAATAAGATTGTTTAAAAAAACAAATCTGTGTCAAAAATATTTTCAATATAGTCAACTATCTCTGCACATTGCATAAAAACAACATCCTCAATAACATACCATATAATAGAAATCACACATATATAAAATGCTTCTTTCTAAGAGAATTTTGTTACTACAATATGAAAGAACTGAAACAATAATTCAATGAAGAATTATTTATAATTTACATATACTCTAAATGATGTTCTTTAAAATATATGCTGTCAGAATATCCCAGAAAAAGTGCTTAATTCATATTAATATCTTACCTCTAGGCCAAATGATATTCCTGAAATCCTTTATACTGAAATTGTCCAATAGTAATCGTATTAATACATTTTAACATATTCCCAATAGGCCGAATTATGTTCTCAGAACTTTGGCTTTAAAAATATTAGGTAGGAATTTGGTAATTCATTAGGCAAACGATGTCTAAAAACCAAATGAGCATCATTACAATATGTCCATCCTTTATTGCATTTTAAATAGACAGTGTAATGTCCAGATGTTGTAGAAGGACCATGATGGAAAATAATTGCTACTGCTACAAAAGTTCTTACTGATATTGATAGTTGACTTGCACAACATTTTTAATTAAAGTTTCCAATTTTCTTCCATCAGCTGTACAATGTTGTATCATTAAAATTATATATTGTGCAAATCTTTGTATAAATAGTGTTGATAACATTTCTGATTTGCATTGGCTACACTCCATGTTTTCATTTGCTGCTTTAACTAATTTGTTGAAAAAGACTGTTTTACAGTCTGGTATTGTTAAATATATGAATCTTTCAGTGTGTATGTTAGTGGGAGAAGTAAACCTACAATTTTCACATTCATGTTCCCATTTATAACGAAGTCCAAATAGATTTTCAATTTGTATTCCTTCATCTTCTAATATTGCAAGTATATACATTAGAAATTCCTGATCATCTTGTTGCACATTCTATGTAAATTGCGTAGAACCAGAACATATATCTAGAAGATTCCGAATATCAGAAACACTTTGGATTTTACTTTTATCAGTTCTCAATTTTTCAAAAATAGAATGCAACAAGGAACAAAACCTTTTTTCTCGATTCTCCATAATTTGCTGTTGCAGATTTTCTAGAAAAAATACAACATTTACCACTACATTAGCATAGCAGTTGATACCTGAACTATTTTCTAACTGATATCCGACAATCTCTTCAATAGTGTCCTTTTTATTTTTGCTTGGAATCTCAACATTATCTTGATTTTTTTCTTTTCTTTATCTTCACTACAGATATTCTCATATGTTCTTTTTCGACCTACTACACGCTTTTCATATACAGGATATTCACCTAAATTGGGAGCATATAATCTTCTTAACCGATTATACTCTCTTACACAATTTGCATCTGCACTAATCTTTCTCTCATCAAAATCAATTAAATGCAATCCATATAAAGTTCTGACTCGGGACAAAGCAACATATGCCATACCCTCTTTAAATACGGTACTTCCAATGTTTACCAAAGCACTGTCTACACTTAAACCTTGAGATTTATGAATAGTCACCGCATATGCCAAAGAAAGAGGAAACTGTTTTCTACGAACATACAAATCTTTAACAAGCAAAAAACGAACCGAACAACGACCAATTTGTTTTACTTCTTCAATTTGATCAAATTTGATTTTCAAAAATTCAATTCCATCTCTATTTTGATAATTAACAAAATCAACAACTTTACCCATTGCACCATTTACTAAACCTTTTTCCACATCCAAATTATGCCGTAAAATTACCCGACAGTTTACACATAGATATAAATTATTTTCTAAACCAGCAGTTTTAGATATAGATTTTTCTAAAGAATCCAATTTTGTTTTTAATTTTTCCGTCAAAATAATAGTTTTTCCTTCATGTTCTATTTTATCAATGGCTTCCATGTTTATTATTTGTTCATTTTCCAGCTTTAAAAGTTCTTCATTGAATGTGGAACACTCTCGCAGTGTTGGCATTAGGCAGATTATAGATTTATTTTCTGCAATTTTTTAATATATTTTTTCAGGAACTATATTTTCATTTGGAAACAAGTTTGTAAGTAGCCGACTTTGCAAAGCTTGTTTGCCATGTTCTGTCAATACTCCAATTCTTATATCTTGAAGAATGGTTCCATAATCAACGTCATTTGCCTGTCGCATATTTTTAATGAGTTCTTTGTATTCAAAATATGACCAAATCTTAACGTTTCCAACACTTCCCAAAGTCTTTCTGGTGTCTTCATGCACAAGCGTTTTAAATACTGGTTGCCCTTTTACAGGAGTAAGTTCCAGTAGATCAGCAAAAACTATCAAATTTTTTCCTCCAAATAAGACATCGTATTCTGTTTTTAGAATTTGCTGCATTCTTAAAAGCACAAAGGCAAGCATTAAGTTTGAGACCATACTCACCTCATCAATTATCAGAAGTTTCATTTTCTTTAGTACTCTTGAAACTTCATAACAAGCTTCTCCAGATAGCTTGTGATATTCCAATTTATTTTCATGCTCTACAGGTAGCATTAGTAAACGATGTAATGTAATTCCTTTAATGTTGTATGCTGCCAACCCAGTTGGAGCAGTTACAACACAAGACAAATGTGAGTCAGTTGTTTTCTGTAGATAACTGGTCAAAACTTTAATTAAGAAACTTTTTCCTGTACCAGCTTGACCACTGACATACATTCAAATAGGTTGAAATGATGTGCATGTGCATTCTTTCTTTTCATGAAGAAAACCATGGTCGATCTGTTGTCTCACTTGCTGATATATTTTTTTCTGTTCAATATTTAGTTATTCTTCCAAGTTTCCTAAGTCCATAATATCTTCTTGAGCTTGATGCATTGCTGTTTCCACTTCACTCATGGCGATTGCTGCTTCATTTTCAAGAATTGATTGTCCTAGTGGATCTTGACTCAGTGGAGCAGAACTTTGACTGTCTTGCGAACTGTCTCTAGCAATCTCAGCTGCAATAGTAGCTTCTTGATCAATTTCTTCATTCAACATTTTGAGATAATTTGCAAAAACTGTGCATTCAATGCTATCTTTACATGCATTGAAATAATCTTCTTAGCACTGAAAATCTCCAAGTAATTCCAATTCCGTACGCCAAAGCTTGAAGAGTTGCAAAAGTGCTAAATAGTAAAATTCTCTTTTATCAGGAGTATCACAACTCAGTTTCCTATGATTAATCAGATTTCCTTTACTTTGTTTCACCAAACATCCTTCTGAACCAATCACTGCATATTTTCCTTCATTTATGCTTTCTGTAGTATTTCTCTTAAAACTGTAATATTGCAGCACTTCATAGAGACATATGTTTTCAAGATGACGACTTCTATTTGGATAGTATGTATCCAACATGTTTGTTTTGACAATATCTGTGCTTTCCGGTTCATTTATTACTAAATATTCGATTGCTTTTATAGATTTAAGTACTCGATTTCGCATTGCAGCAAGACCTAGACTCACCCAAATGATTCCTCTTGACTTTGAATATAAACTTGCGGACGACAACCGATCCGAGCATTCGTACGCTCCAATCTCTCGATGGGATAACATCTTCAAACTGAAACTGTACAATTTCTTACTAAGACTCTTCTCGTGAGAAATTTCTTCCCACATTTCTTTCAACTCCGTCTTTTCTGATTTTGTTATGTATGATGTTACATACCGAGCAACAGCAATGGAATTATCCGCAACATACTGGATATCCATATTAGCATTCCACATCGAGAGAATAACTGGATTATAATCATTGATATACTTTGATTCTTCACTTCTTTTCAAATTGTAAGTATTTTTGGGTGATTTTCTAGTGATGGTATGTCTCACTGCTGACATGAAACTGTTTACTCTTCCTTTGGATATTACTGGACATGGAAATCCAAAACGACATTTGGTATAAAACATTTCCTTCGACTTGTATTTCCGTCGACAGTATTTGCCACATCGATGACTTTGGAATCGTAACACTTGTTGCCTTAAGTTGTTTTCTTCTGTTCTTTTTGGTATAGCACATGTAACATAATCTTCAATAAAAGATAAAACAGTGTCATCCGAATCAGTTCCAAATTTGGGTGCATCCTTGATCCATAAAAGCATATGTATATGAGGAGCACCTCTAGCTTGATACTCCTTTCTCCAAAAGAAATCAATAACTTCTCCAAGAGGAGGATTCTTTTTATTGCAGATAAAAGACATCATAGCTTCAAACCTATGATTGAAATATCTGCATACATTTACAGGATCCAAAGAACACAATTCTCCAGGTGTCTTGTATTCAATATTTTTAATATTTGAATTTGCTTCTCGGAGAAATTCAAGTAAATCATCCCAAACGTATTCAGCACAGCTTAGGGTAACAAAACACATAGGAGTTCCTAAGTTCCTTAGCATGCATTTAAGTTCTCCATGACGACGATACCAATACTCATTAGTACCACGCTGACATGCCATCAAATTAATCAGTTGAGATTCTAAATGATCGTCTCTCTGATGTACTTTATCCATAAATTCCTTTGCAGATACATTTTGAAGATGTACTCCTGTTTTTAATATGTGGTTGACTGCATATGAGAGTCCAGACAAGTCACTCTCAAACAAAAGATGAAATATATATGGGATACATTGTCGAAATCTTGGATCTTCTGCATACAATCTTGTTGTCCGATATTCTGATGCAGGAATCTGTACTGATCGTTCGTCATATCGTCCACCTTTTCCAGTTGGGAACAGCTGGGGAAAACAACGAGCTTCCAAACTTTTTTCCCAAACACTCATGGAAGTCCCCTTCGCTTTCTTCATTTGGAATAATTCGATAGTATTCCCCATGACTTCTTTCGAATGAAGTGGATGTACACTATAATGTTCATAAATTTCTTCACTTTTGGACATGTCCACTTTCTCAATTTGACCACTTGACATTTCACTATCATCTCCTAAAAGTATTTCTTCTTCTTCCACATACACATTTTTGTAGTAATCATTGTTTTTATAAGATATAATGTTGCCTTTTGCACTTTCCTGTAATCCACTAATTCCTGCCAGATTTTCTTACTCTTAGCAGGAACACCATTAACTAGAATAACTAGTGGTTCACTTTCTACATTCTGTACACCAATAGTTTCAATATTTTTCTTTAAATCTAGTGGTATATATACAACTCTACCTTGTAATCCTCTCTGTAAATCTGTAGGAGGCAATTTACCTGTTTTAGGCTCCATACGAACAATAGCCTGAAATGGGTGCACACATTGAATCAGAATAGATTCATATGTGTTTAAATCTATCAGTTCTGGAGGAATAGTTACCAACTCTAGATTATTATGGACAGCTCTAGCAGGCATTTTATTATCATCTAATTTGTTATAACAATATTTACAAATACGCTGATCAGTACCCAAATCAAAGCAATCCTCTACCAACAAATAAGTTGCAAATTCCTTCCACTTATCATTATTTTCTCTTTCACTTTTTAAATACAGATCAACATTCCTAGTCTGATTTTTATAGTGAGTTCGTCGACAACAAATACAAGTATAATTTGGCCTTTCACACGAAATTACCTTAAACTTTGTAATTTGTTCTTCAAACTTCTCTGTACTACTATTTAACACAGTTTCTTCAACACCTACTTCTATCACTGTCTCATTTTGTCCACTCTCTTCTTCAGGACCAAAGTAACGAAACTCTATTTCATCACAAACTATTTTTACATCTGATACTGACCCATGCAAAAGAGAACTGTTTAAGTCATTTAAAATTATTGCTGGACTTTTTGCGTAATACAATCTTCTGACTAACTTCCGCATTTGAGAATGATGTACTGCTAACATTCTAAAATGATGAAAAACCCTTTGACATACTTTTCTAGAAAGACAAGCCAGAGAATGACCTTGCAAACCGGTATTTTTTCTCACTCTGCAAGGATCTAGTCCTTGCAACATCTTAATCTTTTGTTTAACACTTTTTTACTATAGACTTGTAAAAAATTCCATAAAATATCAATAGATTCCTGTCGTATACTGCAAATACTACTACAATCCCAAGTATACACTGGGGCTTTAGTACGTCTCCCTAGAACTTCATCAGCTATCACTTCTTCTTCATTTCTGGGAACCATCTTCTCTTTTTCAATTGGACAACCATTTCTAACCTCATAAGCACGGCCACTGGTATCAACTGCAAGCAATAATGTATTGGTTTGAAAATAACTCTCTTCATTAAAAAAAGGCTCTGAACTTGAACTGTGTTTCCATTCACCCAAAAAAATATCACAAAAGTTAGTTCTGTTAATTACTCTCTTGTTTTTACTTTTGGCCTTCATAAAATGTATTGGCTTATCTAGTGATCGAATTCTGTTTAAAATTAAAATGAATAATTTCCTTTTTAAATCAAAAGCCTTCTCAACAATAGTTTCAATCTGTTTCTTCTTTTTATAAAATGCTGATTTTTTTATATTTCTTCACATCTTTTAACAAATTAAAGACAACTCTATTGTAAAACATTATTTTCCTTATTTCATCAAATAGATTTTTTCTCCTTTTACCATACATTGTTTCTTTAGACCGTGATTTCCCATTATTTTTGCCATTTTTCTTCTTATTCTTTGTTGTTGTTGAGGCATTCTTTCTACTTTACACATTGTGCACACTGTTTCTAGCCTTTGAAAGTTTTTAATAAATTCTTTTGTTCTCTTACCACAAGACTTTTTCTTTTTTCCCACATGTTGTAGTTCATCTAATTTTTGCTGTTGTGTTTTCTTCAAATAATAATCCTTTTTTGTTCTTTCCTCTTTTGTGTTATTCTAGTCATGGTAAGTTTTTTTTAATGATGATGAACAATACCTGTTAAAAAAAATATATATATGACATTATTAAAATAAATTTATAAAATATACTATTGTATTACTAAACAAACACGTTGTATATAAAAACAATTTAAACACTTTGATTTAAAATCACAATTCATTTACTGCAAGACACAGATACTAAATGAATAATTGTAGAACTAAATAAGTAGTGTTTATGTGTTTAGAGGACTGCATCAATAGAGGATAGATGATTGTAATACTAGATGTATTAGTACCTGGGTCATTACATGAGTACATGGGTACTGACTGGATTATTAGAGTAGTGCAAAAAAAGAGAATGGTGAATTTATAAATGCTTGGGTTTTCATACAGCGATTAGATAAGGACATGGTTCTGTCAGGATGATTGCAGGAGTGCACAGAGTCTGACACTGTGATTGCTGATTTGCATGCCTACTACCTGGATTTTTGCAGCAGTGAATCAGTAGTCTGCAGGGGGTTAGGGGACCACATACATTGTGCACATTTCACTGTACCACTGTGTCTCTTAATGCCTGAGGCATTGTACAAGTGCATGGACAGTGAGTAGATAGGTAGAGTGCTGGTAGTTCACAGCAGAGTGAGTTTATAAGTGCTTTTGTTTCGGCACAGTGATTAGATAAGGACATGGTTCTGTCAGGATGATTGCAGGAGTGCACAGAGACTGACACTGTGATTGCTGACTTGCATGCCTACTACCTGGATTTTTGCAGGAGTGAATCAGTAGTCTGCAGGGGTTAGGGGACCACATACATTGTGCACATTTCACTGTACCACTGTGTCTCTTAATGCCTGAGGCATTGTACAAGTGCATGGACAGTGAGTAGATAGGTAGAGTGCTGGTAGTTCACAGCAGAGTGAGTTTATAAGTGCTTGTGTTTCGGCACAGAGATTAGATAAGGACATGGTTCTGTCAGGATGATTGCAGGAGTGGAAAGAGAGTGACAGTGTGATTGCTGACTTGCATGGCTACTACCTGGATTTTGGCAGGAGTGAATCAGTAGTCTGCAGGGGGTTAGGAGACCGCATAGATTGTGCACATGTGACTGTAGCACTGCATGTCTTAATGCCTGAGGCATTGTACAAGTGCATGAACAGTGACTGGATAATTAGAGTGCTGGTACTTGACAGCAGGGTGAGTTTATAAGTGCTTGTGTTTCAGCTCAGTGTTTAGATAACGACATGGTTTTGTCAGGATGATAGTAGGAGTGGACAGAGATTGACACTGTCATTGCTGAACTACATGGCTACTACCTGGGTTATTGCAGGAGTGAATCAGTAGTCTGCAGGGGGTTTGGAGACTGCATATATTGTGCACATTTGACTGTAGCACTGGGTGTCTTAATACCTGACTCATTGTACAAGTGCATGGACAGTGACTGGATAGTTAGAGTGCAGCTATTTGACAGCAGGTTGAGTTTATAAGTGCTTGTATCTCAACACAGTGATTAGATAACGACATGGTTCTGTCAGGATGATAGTAGGAGTGGACAGAGATTGACACTGTCATTGCTGAACTACATGGCTACTACCTGGATTTTTGCAGGAGTGAATCAGTAGTCTGCAGGGGGTTAGGGGACCGCATAGATTTTGCACATGTGACTGTAGCACTGCGTGTCTTAATGCCTGAGTCATGGAAAAAGTGCATGGACAGTGACTGGATAGTTAGAGTGCTAGTAGTTGACAGCAGGGTGAGTTTATAAGTGCTTGTGTTTCGGCACAGAGATTAGATAAGGACATGGTTCTGTCAGGATGATTGCAGGAGTGCACAGAGACTGACACTGTGATTGCTGACTTGCATGTCTACTACCTGAATTTTTGCAGGAGTGAATCAGTAGTCTGCAGGGGGTTAGGGGACCACATACATTGTGCACATTTCACTGTACCACTGTGTCTCTTAATGCCTGAGGCATTGTACAAGTGCATGGACAGTGAGTAGATAGGTAGAGTGCTGCTAGTTTACAGCAGAGTGAGTTTATAAGTGCTTTTGTTTCGGCACAGAGATTAGATAAGGACATGGTTCTGTCAGGATGATTGCAGGAGTGGACAGAGAGTGACAGTGTGATTGCTGACTTACATGGCTACTACCTGGATTTTGGCAGGAGTGAATCAGTAGTCTGCAGGGGGTTAGGAGACCGCATAGATTGTGCACATTTGACTGTAGCTCTGGGTGTCTTAATACCTGAGTCATTGTACAAGTGCATGGACCATGACTGGATTGTTAGAGTGGTGCTATTTGACAGCAGGGTGAGTTTATAAGTGCTTGTGTTTTAGCACAGTGATTAGATAACAACATGCTTCTGTCAGGATGATAGTAGGAGTGGACAGAGATTGACACTGTGATTGCTGAACTACATGGCTACTACCTGGATTTTTGCACGAGTGAATCAGTAGTCTGCAGGGGGTTAGGGGACCACATAGATTGTGCACATGTGACTTTAGCACTGCGTGTCTTAATGCCTGAGTCATTGTACAAGTGCATGGACAGTGACTGGATAGTTAGAGTGCTGGTAGTTCACAGCAGGGTGAGTTTATAAGTGCTTCTGTTTCGGCACAGTGATTAGATAAGGACATGGTTAATAGAATGGTGAACGTATTACTGCTTGCGTTTTGCCACTGTGATTAATTAAGGGCATGGCAGAATGATTGAAAGAGTCCACAGGGAGTGACAAAGGAATTGCTGGATTGCATATATACTGTATTGCTGATTTTACCACAACATAAGTTACTGTATGACTTACTCCTTAAATGCATAGATTGTAGTTAAATAATAACTACGAGGTTAGACAATATAGAACCAGTAAATCTCATCTCATGCAGTAATAAAATACCATATTCACTACCTTAGCATTCCTCTAATCTGTCAAGTACCTCTCATTAATCCAGTAAATATAATTTCAACATTTATAAAAACAATCTAAACAAATACGAGTCATGACATACTATCTACTTAAGTAGATAACTTCTATATACCAGAAAGAATAAAATATACTGTTTTCTTTAGAGCTACATATTGACCATTAAATCTAAAAATATGCAACATCATCAAACTGTACCGGTCAACAGGCTTAATGAAGAAGAAGAATAAACAACACCTTTTTTTATGAGGATTTCTAAAACCACACAAACTATACAAACTAATAACAGAATTGTAATCATTAACACCTTATATGATCATCTTGCAAACAGAACAGTTGTACCTCATTTTACCAAACTATCTATAATAATGCAATATTGTTAAACTATACCTTTTTACTGAGAAGAAATATGCATGCCTAATAAACTGCACCTTATATGAACATTTTTGAAAATACACATTCTTCGTGCATATTTAACCAATTAATAATAAATAAGAGGCATCATTCAACTATTCCTTTCAAGACACGTAATAATATGTATAATACTGCACATACTATTTTTTAAACAAAGTTCAAATACAATAGAAATTATCCCAATATATATCTGTACATTTAATAAATTAATTTAACCAGCACAGTTTCATAAAATTTTCAAATCTATATTACATAAATCTCTAAAAAATATAACTCACCTTTTAAATAAATCTGTTGAATGAAAAATCTCACACAGTCAGACAGGATTCTGTTTAACACACAGTCAATATAGAACAGCACACTTTCCAAAGTCAAACCAGTATTGGCAAAGTTTCCCTCTATTTTTCCATACATATACACATAAGCCACAAATGGCATTGCTTCCCAGTGTTTTCCAAATTGAAAACCAAATTTCCATTGGTCATAGAGATTAACACTTTTCAACTGACATCTTCAACCCTTCTCCTTAATGTCAGTTTCCATAGCAACAGGTCATGCAACATTCAACTTAGCTGCCAGGTCACAAGTTCACCACACAATATTGCAAATGACAACAGCAGGTGTGGTTGGCTTTGCAAAGCATGCCCTTATCCTTTCTGCTGTACCTTTCCAACATTTGTTACCAACCAATAAGAAACATGCTTTCTAAACAAAGTAAAATGCACCCTATATTTGAATGTAGAATTTTCTTAAACAGCCAATCAACTCTCTACTTTCTTAAAAACAGCATCTTGTCCACCATTTTAGATAGATTTCATTCTACCACCTGCCTACCTCAGCTACAGACATCTTCTGATTACCTACAGAGATCCCTCCAAGATGCTTTCTGTGTGGATTATTGGGCACAGCTATGTTTTCTGGTGCAAAAGGTATGCTGAAAACAGAGGTATTGACAAAGACCTAGGTTTGCAAAATGTAGACATTAAATGGATTGGACAGAGAGGATTAAAGTGGCACCAATTGATGCCATTGGTTCAATCCTTTTTGCATCTCCAACCACCTGACCTCATGATTGTGCACTGCGGTGGCAATGACCTATGCACAATGACTGGGCTAGGTCTGGAAATGCTAATGAAGGACACCTTTGCAGAATTGATGTTACTTTTCCCCTAAACTGCCTTTATGTACTCTAACATATGCCAAAGACAGAAATGGAAGTGGTCCAATCATTTCTGTCCACAGATTGAGAAAGCTAGAAAAAATGTCAATAAAGCTGTTTCTGCTTACCTCAGAGATCATAGTATGGGCTCCATATACAACAACAATATGCGTTTTGATATGGATGGTATCGACAGGAGTGATGGTGCACATTTCACAGATAAGGGAAACAGAGTCCTTCTCAACAACTTAAGACTCTGCATCGGCACTTACATGAAGCTACAAAAATCTCCCAATAAACACAAGGGCTCTTTTTAGAGCCACCCAAGATCCAAACATATAACCTAGGTTAATTATAAAAAACAATCGTAATTTTTTTTGCCTGGAGTCGCGCACCTAGCGCGAGTAAGGGTCGCGCACCCCTCGCATTCACACCAGAGGGCCGTGCTGGGAGTCGCGCACCCCCGCGCATTCACACCAGGGGGCCGCGCTGGGAGTCGCACACCCCGCGCGTTCACACCAGGGGGCCGCGCTGAGCACCGCGCTAGGGTCGCGACTCCAAATTTTTCGAGAAACAAAACCGGCTCTTACCAGTAATTTATATTCGCCCTGGGGACCCCATCCCCCGGGGCTTAGCCACTTCATAGGGGACCGTGGGGGGAGCCCCAATGCCCCCACGGTCCCGCCGGCTCCCCGCCTCCTGCTGGAGCCGGCACTGCTTTTCCACATGGGGAGCTGCTAACATGCAGCTCCCCGTCTGGAAAAGCAATCTGATTTGGATTTTGGAAGAGAGAGCAGGTTTCCCTGCTCTCTCTTCCAAAATCCAAATCAGAGTTTGCTATGGTAGGGCAGGAGACGTGCTCCCGCCCTACCATAGCAAACAGCAGTGTCCCGGGGGTGGGCACCCCGGGACACTGCAGGAGCTGGCCCTGGGGGGTGGCGGTCCTGAGGGCCATCAAAGGCTCCAGGAGGGGGGCTGTACAGCCCCCCTCCCAACTTTTCCAAAGCCCCGGGGAGGTGATGGTCCCTGGGGCTCGGGGTCCAAAATGGATCCCCGCATTTAAACAGTTAGTGCCCCGGGGAGGTGGTGGTCCTCGGGGCATGTGGGGGGGCTCGAGCCCCCCACACAGTATTTGTTGTTTTTGAAAAACAAAGCCACGGGGAGGTGGCGGTCCCTGGGGCTGCTGGGGCCCCCCACTTTAGATTTACCAAATCCCCCCAGGACCTGGCCCTCCCGGGGGCTTAAAATTAACGAAGCGAGGAAGCCCTCGCTTCATTTTTTAAAATTTTTCGTCTGGATCCGCGAACCCAGCGCGCATTCCGCTGTTTTAAAAAAAAAAAAATGCTTTTTTTGGCCCTGGGGGTCCTTGTGGGACCCCCTGAGCAGGCCTAGGGGGTCAGGGTGTTTCTACCCTGCCCCCTTTTCTTGTGTTTTGCGTTTGTTTCCCTGTTTTCTTGTGCCTCGGTTACCAAGGCACAAGATGGCTGCCAACACTTCCTGGTTTGGAGTGTTGACAGCCAATTAGAATTAAGCTCGTGATCGGGAGGGTGCGCGGATCCACCGCGGCCATAGATATTGAAACTTTTATTTTTTGATTTTCTCAGCAACTACTGAACGGATTTACACCATTTAAAAAAAAGGTCTCTTTATGAACCAAGGTCTACCTTTTTGCCAAATTTGGTGTAATTCCGTTCAACAGTTTCGGCTGTAACAGTGTCTAAAGTTTCCTATGGGAAAGGCATTTTTCGACCTCTATTTTTTGAATTTCTCAGGAACTACTGAACGGATTTACACCATTTAAAAAAAGGTCTCTTTCTGAACCAAGGGCTACCTTTTTGCCAAGTTTGGTGTAATTCCGTTCAGCAGTTCGTGCTGTAGCTTTGTCTAAAATTTCCTATGGGAATTAACATGGAGAAAACATGTTTTTGGACCCCCCTTTTTTCTCGGCTCCCGCTTGCCAAATCACCCCGAAACTTTCAAGACAGGAGCTGACCGGAGCGGGCTACGATTTTTGAAAATTTCACGAAGATTCGTCAACCGGCGCCAAAGATATTGAGAAAACAAAAAACGAGTTTCCTATGGAAACTAGGTCCTAACTATAACTATCTACTGGCGACCGCCAGTAGATAATATATTTATATGTATATATATATATATGTAATAACTCAGTTAAACAGTCAGTCACACAACTACTAAATCCTCCATCCAGACACTTATACACCCAAACATTCTTCAATACACCTTGGTATATATATAATACATATTTAAACTTTAAAGAAAAACACATTCACTGGATGATGTCATCAGTGATGTCATTTGAGATGTGATCAGTGATGTCATCAGTGATGTCACTGACCATGTCATGAATGATGTAATATGTGATGTGATCAGCAGTGTATTGTGAGGCGCGAGTTATAGTTAGCTGAACTAACTATAACAATGGAATTTCTATGGTTTTGTACGTGTGAAATGTCCAGCTAACTATAACGTCCCTGAAACCCATGGTTTTTTCAGTGAATTTCAAAGGTTTTTTAAATGATAATTTCTAACTATAACGTCCCTGAAACCTATGGTTTTTTCAGTGAATTTCTAAGGTTTTGTAAATGCTAATTTCTAACTATAACGTGCCTGAAACCTATGGTTTTTTCAGTGAATTTCAAACGTTTTTTAAATTATAATTTCTAATTATAACGTTCATTAAACCTATGGTATTTTCAGTGATTTTAAATTATCATTCCATTCTCAACCTAGTGAAAACAGCCAATATCGCCAGTTTTCCAACAATAGCTTCCACAAAAAAATTCGCCACAAATGAGAGCGACAACTAACTCTAATAATATGCAGAGTAGGCGTTCCCGTGCAAAAATAACACGAAAACATCACTTCCCGATATTTTGAACGAGCAGCCAAATCTGGGGTGCGATCCAAAAACAGGTGATAAGCTGCGTTAGCAGTAGGAATTTAACATCTGCCTTTTACTGGTGTAAAGCAGGACGACTACCTACAGTGTGAAAGGGAGCCCAGCCCAGAACCACATCTGAAGACCAACACATTTCATAGAGCTACTTACCATGCAGCTCCGACACCCAAGAAGGCCACAAAACCCACTGCCGTCATCCTCAGGACCTCCCCCCCGGACCACCCCCCTCCCTACTACCACCGAGGCAGTGCAGAACAGGACAGCGGACCTTCCAAAAACGGCATGGTCCCTCAGCCACACAATAGCTGAATCTTGGGAGTTTTGGCAACTAAGTATGTGTGAAGGACGCAAGTCACCCATCAATAAAAATGCACACAATACCAAGTGTAGCGGTGATGTGGTGGACAGACCTCACTATGCAGAGCACAAACCTCTCCATGTGGACATATACTGCTGGTGCTTGTAGTGTTGTGGACAATAGACGCAACCATGTTACCTCAGGCTGTGGGGACGATCTCGGTCATGTAGCTGTGTTGTCCCCCCCTGGAAGCGGAGGCGGAGTGTGCTGGTCCAACGTACGCCACTCCAGCGTAGAAGTATGAATAAGTAGGCTGGGGCTGTGGGCGTGGTTCACTTGTGGGAAGGCCAAAGCGTCTGCCAGGGGGCAGCCCTCACCCTGCTATGAGGCCTCCGCCGTGACTCCTCGACACAGGCCCGCTGCGAACCCAGCAGCAGAGCACCACAGACTTATGTCTGTACAGACTACTGCCTTCGATCTACACTGCGGACAGCAGGGCTCACAATTCAGATCGAGTCACGATTGCAGATGACGCACTCCAGTAGGGAAGAGACATTGATCCCAGTGCGGCCCGCCCGGACCACGCATCATCGCAGACTGCGCACACACTCAGTGCTTCAGGTGCCACTAACTCAGTGCACCAAGAGTCAACGCCATGTGGAATTATTAAGACAGAATTCATTAGGCAAAAGACATTGCTACCAGTGCGGCCCGCCCGGACCATGCATCATCGCAGGCTCCACACACGCTGGTTGCTTCAGGTGGCACTAACTGTACAGCTCAACTCAACGCCAGGTGGCTGTGGCCCTTGCTGACCGCTGCCTCCGGCCTACACTGCGGTCATGAGGGCTCACATTTAAAATTGACTCTTGATTCATTAATTGCAGAGTCCAGTAGGCAACTAAGTATTACGTCCCTAAAACCTACATAATATCCTTTTAGTATCCTTGCTTCAAGAACTTGTTTTATATCAGTTATAGCTTTAGTACAATGACCAAATTCATCTTGCAAGTCCAAAGGAACACTGAATGGCAGTCTACACTGCGGACAGCAGAGCTCACAATTCAAATTGAATCTTGATTTATTAATTGCAGACAGAATTGTACTCTATGTCCTTGAATTTTGTCAAGAGGAAGTGACAAAAAGCATTCCTTGATGTCTGTGCTGACTACTGCCTTCGATCTACACTGCGGTCAGCAGGGCTCACAATTCAGATCGAGTCGTGATTGCAGATGACGCAGTCCAGTAGGCAAGAGACATTGCATGATCGCTGGCTGCGCACACGCTGAGCGCCACACCTACCACTAACTGTATGCAGCTCAAGTCATCGCCACGTGGCTGTGGACTCTTCCTGACCACTGCCTCCAGCCTACACTGCGGTCAGCAGGGCTCACAATTTAGATCGAGACGCGATTGCAGATGACACAGTCCAGTAGGCAACAGACATTGCATGATCGCTGGCTGCGCACACGCTGAGCGCCACACCTACCACTAACTGTATGCAGCTAAAGTCAATGCCACGTGGCTCTGGGCTCTTCCTGACCACTGCCACCGGCCTACACTGTGGTCAGCAGGGCTCACAATTCACATCGAGTCGCGATTGCAGATGACTCAGTCCAGTAGGCAACAGACATTGCTCCCAGTGCGGCTCGCCCGCACCACGCATCATCGCTGGCTGCGCACACGCTGAATGCTTCTGATGCCCCTATCTCAGTGCAGCACAACTCATGAACCCTTTATGATACAATGTTTTGTGTATAATTTCACATCTGCTGCCCCTACCTCAGTGCACCACAAGTCATGGACCCTTTACGATACAATCTTGTGTGTATCATTTCACATCTGTTGCCCCTACCTTAGTGCAGCACAAATCATTGACCCTTTATGATTGAATTTGTGTGTCTGATCAAATGATTACTGTTGTACTTGTTGCCAGCACCAACCATTCCCGGATGGCTGGCTTACACTCACCCCACAAGCATCCAGCACAGAGGTCACTGGACATGTGACCCTGGTAATAAATATGAGTCGAGCGCACGTGCCCGTACCCAGTTCCACTATCTATCTGTGTCCGTGTGTTCATTATGTATGCAAGATGCCGCCCCTGGGCCCTACCACATTACATTGTGCTGTGGACAGGGTATGCAACCATGTTACCTCTGGCAGTGGGGAAAACTTCAGTTATGTAACTTTCTCTCGGTCATTGTACAAGTACGTACATAGAGACTGGATCATTAGAGTACTGCAAGGAGAGTGTATAGTGAATTTATAAGTGCTTGGAGATTGGCGGAGTAATTGTATAAGTACATATGTTGGCGCAGCCTAACCCCGAACACAAGCTTGGCTCTAATTGGCTGCCCTCCATGTGCCAAAAACTGAAACTTGAACTTTGCATGCCCCTGTATTGCTACAGCTGCAACACTCCACTGAATGTGCAATAAACATTCATATCCACATAATGTGTCATGTCCACCATCTTTCATGTGTGGAACTATGGATGAATGTAGGGTCAGTGATTCCCTGTACCTTCCATGTTGGCCATGTTGTGGGACTTGGCTCACAGAGTGACACATTGGCGCTTGCGACCCGGGTGACGTCAGCACTACAACAGGGACACCTGCATCAGTTGATTCCTCATACAGCCCAGGACGGAGCCACGCCCATAGCTCCGGAGTCATTCTTCACAGCCTCACGCAGGACTGGCATACGCCAGGCCAGCCCACTCCGCTTACGCTTACAGGGAAGGACAACAACGCTACATGGCCCAGATTTTCATTGCAGTGATCTGCTGGTCACACCCTAGTTGTCAGTACACCACAGCCACTCCCTCACGGCTAGAATACTCCCACACCCATCCAGCACAGGCATCACAGGACACGTGACACTGCCAATAAAAAAGACTGGGCGCACGTGCTCAACGCCATTTCAGAGTTGCTCGCACCGGATGCACTGCAGCCTGCACAGGCACACCGGCACGGGACGGTGACTTTCGGTCCACTGAGGTACGGGTACTGTAACTGCTAAGCGGGTGTACAGCCTGCGGTGATGGCCCGTCCCGGCGGTCTGGACAGCTCAGGTTTTGTGTGCCCTGATGGACCGCAGTGTAGGCCTGAGCCATCAGACCGCGCAGGCCTACCGGCACGTGGCGTCGCCTCGCTGGTCACAGAGTTAGTGGCACCGCAAGGGCTGAGCGGGTGTGCAGCCTGCGATGAAAAGCCCGGTGCACTGGTATGTCCTCTGCCATGGCAAAATCAAGACCCAACACCAAATGTGTGACCTAGTGGCCTGCGGAGCGGGGCTGCATGATAGGCAGGGTGCTGTGTCCGTGGGCCCCGGGCTTGGGGCTTGCAGCGGCACGTGGTAGGCCCTCTTTTCTACATGCAGGTTGCGAAAGGTGAGCAGAGAGGCGTGTTAGCGCATCGGCGGGCAGTGACCTCCGGGCAGTGGGAGTGGATGTGGTGCAGCAGCCTGGGTGCGCAGCGGCGGACAGTCACCTCCAGGCAGTGGGAGTGGATGGGGTGCAGCAGCCTGGGTGCACAGCAGCGGGCAGACACCTCTGGGCAGTGGAAGTGGATGGGGTGCAGCAGCCTGGGGGCGCAGCGGCGAGCAGACACCTCTGGGCAGTGGAAGTAGATGGGGTGCAGCAGCCTGGATGCACAAAGGCGGGACAGAGAATTAGGCGTGTGCAGTTGTATGTACTCTGCCATTACTGATTCCATCCTACGTTTCAGATGAGTAAGCTTGAGGGCTTCACTATGTTCCGGCACGTGGTTGGAGACACACCGGTGACGGAAAGGTGAGCTGTGAGGATTTTGTTCACAGTGTGGGCACTCACTGTCCCTCTCCATCTCTTCCTTTCTCTCCCTCACACTCTTTCTCTCTCTCTTCCTCTCTCTTTCACTCTATCTCTTCCTCTCTCTCACACTGTTTTTTCTTTCTCTCTCTCTCTCACTCTTCCTCTGTTTCTCTCTTCCTCTTTCTCACACTGTTTCTCTCTTTCTCTCTCTCTTCCTCTCTCTCACTGTTTCTCCCTCTCTTCCTCTCTCTCTCACTCTTTCTCTCTGTCTACCTCTCACTGTTTCTTTCTTTTTCTCTCTCTTCCTCTCTGTCACTCTTTCTCACTCTCTCTCCTTTGATGGACGCATGACGCACAATGTTATCTTGCTTTTTGTCTAGCAGGCTGTGATTCACATATTGACGACCCCCCCCGACATGGACCTCCCGCCACGAGGCGATGACTTCAGTTCCACTGAGTTAGTGCCACCAGAGCTGAGTGCGTGTGCAGCCTGCGATAATGCGTGGCCATCCTGCAATCAGAACCCACTTTGAATTGTGAGCTTGGCTTGACCGTGTGTACGCAACGCCTGAGGAGGTTGCTTCGGCACGTGGTGGACCCTCTTAGACACACGCCGATGGTGGAAGGTGAGCAGAGAGGCTTCTTTCGCAGCAGCGAGCAGTCATCTCTGGGCGGTGGGAGTGGATAGTGTGCAGCACCCTGCGTGCACAAGAGCGGGCATACACCTCCGAGCAGTGGGAGTGGATGGGGTGCAGCAGCCTGGGTGCACAGGAGCGGGCAGATGCCTCTAGGCAGTGGGAGTGGATGGGATGCAGCAGTCTGGGTATGCAGGAACGGGCAGTCACCTCCAGGCAGTGGGACTGGATGGGGTGCACCAGCCTGGGTGCACAGCAGTGGGCAGACACCTCTGGGCAATGGGAGTGGATGGGGTACAGCAGCCTGGGTCCCAGAGGCGGGGAGCAGACACCTCTGGGCGGCGGGAGTCGATGGGGTGCAGCAGCCTGCGTACGCTGGGGCAAAACAGAGAATTAGGCATGTGCAGTTGTATGTACTCTGCCATTACTGATTCTATACTATGTTTCAGATGATTAAACTTCAAGACTGCACTATGTCCCGGCACGTGGTTGGAGACACACTGGTGGCAGAAAGGTGAGCTGTGAGGATTTTCTCCACAGTGTCAACACTCACTCTCACACTCCATCTCTTCCTTTCTGTCACTCACACTCTTTCTCTCTCTTTCACTCTCTATCTCTTCCTTTCTCTCTCTCACACTCTTTCTCTCTTTCTATGTCTTTTCCTCTCTCTCTCATCCTTTCTTTCTCTCTCTCTTCCTCTCTGTTTCACTCTTTCACTCTCTCTCTACCTCTCTCTCACACTGTTTCTCTCTTTCTCTCTCTCTTCCTTGTATCTCACTCTTTCTCTCTTTCTCTCTCTCTTTCTCTCTCTCACTCTTTCTCTCTTTCTCTGTCTTCCTCTCTCTCACTCTTTCTTTCTCTGTCTCTTCCTCTCTCTCACTCTTTCTCTCTCTCTCCTTTCATGGACGCATGACGCACAATCTTATCTTTCTTTTTGTCTTGCAGGCTGTGATTCACAAATTGTCGAGGGATGACACGCCATACCTGTACCTACTTTTATTTTGTTGTTTTGATTAAATAAAATGTTTTATATGTAAATCCATAGATGACTGAGATTCTTATTTGTCCAACCTCACATGCATCTTCTTTACTATAATTGTGCGACATCAACCAATTAGTTACGTTCCAGATTTCCTAAGGTTGCTGTCACATTTGTTTGTGTGGGGGGGTGAGGGGGGATGGCGGACAAGGGGCTGGTGGCGGGGGTGTCGGAGCAGTGTTGGGTGTCGGAGCTGCATGATCATTGGCTCCATTGCATCTGTTGTCATTCACTTTGACTGTTAAAAATATCATCTCAAATACTTAACCACTACTACAAAACACATAACACACCTTCTTAATTTCTAATTTACCTTCGTAGTTGGTATGCAGATTTCAAATGTCACAAACGCATGCAATTCTTTTCTTGTCACACAGTACATCAAATGCACCGCTTTCATCAAGAATGGAACCAGTAATGGCAGAATTTCCTTGTTGCTCCACACATAAATACATATAAAAAACAAAACAAAATAGTTCCTTATTTTTTTAGATTGCAAAACCTCTCTTTATTGGTTATTTTTGAACTTTCCATATAAACAGTTTTTTAAGGACACATACAGGTGAAAAGTTCAACGTATTGTATCACCACTTTCTAGAACATTCTACGACACGTGCAGGTTAAAAGTTCATCATTTTTTTAAACCTACCGATATTTTTTTTTGCAACATTTTTTTCAACATTTAATGGCACGTGGAGGTCAAAAGTTCACCATTCTTTCAAGTTTGAACTGCACCTTCCAAATACAATTAGCAGGTGTGGTTGAGCTGAGCAAATTTCATCCTATAATATGTACTCCACGTATAAACTGCTTTTTTATTAACCAATCACAAAGATGCTTTTCATCAAAACTAATATTCACCCTACTTTTTAGGACACAATACATTTCATCTCCCAATCGGTTAACGTTTTGTATGTAAAAAAAAAAGTAGTTCCCCATGTTTAAACATATCTCTTATTCTAGGAACAGACTGCATGAGCTACAGACATTTATCCATATGTTGTAGCCATACCTTCAAAATGCTAGTGTGGATTGTAGGACATAGCTATGTTTTCTGGTGCAAGAGGTATGCAGAACAGAGACGTATTGACTTTGACCTAGATTTACAAAATGTGCACATTAAATGGTTTGCACAGAGAGGATTGAAGTGGCACCAATTGCTCCCTTTCGTTAAAACCTGTTTCATCTCCAACACCCTGATCTCATGATTGTGCACTGTGGTGGTAACGACCTAGGCACATTGACTGGGGTAGGTTTGGAAATGCTTATGAAAGACACCTTTTGACAATTGATGTTACTTTTGCCTCAAACTGTCTTTGTATATTCCAATATATGCCAAAGACAGAAGTGGAAATGGTCAAACCAATTTTGTAATAAAATTGAAAAATCTAGGAAGAATGTCAATAAAGCTGTGTCTGCATACCTCAGAGACCATAGAATGGGGTCGATTTACAACAACAACATACGTTTTGATATGGCTGAAGTGATGGAGTACACTTCACAGATAAGGGAAACCGAGTTTTCCTGATTAACTTGAAGCTGTGCATTCGCACTTACATGTAGCTCCAACTAATAAACACAAGGGCTCTTTTTACAGCTGCCTTATATTCCCAATTTCGGCTCGCAGAGTGTCACCTGCGGGCCGTCGGGCAGGCTCGCAGAGGAAGAGCTGCGGCCCATAAAGATTCGTCAAACGACGCCAAAGTTATAAGCACATCAAAAAATGCTTTTCCTATGGAAACGTGGTCCTAACTATAACTACCTACTGGCAGTCGCCAGTAGGTAATATATATATATATATATATATATATATATATATATATATATATATATATATATATATATTCAACACCAAGCTCCCTCAGCTATCGGCTGAAACCGGGACACGGACACCAGTTAAGTGCTCCTTATTTTATATTCAATCACACTGTACACGGCAAGATGACGCATTTCGCCCACCTTCTGGGCTTGTTCACAGGAGTGGGCCATTAGTTTTGAAAATTTCGCAAAGATTCGTCAAACGGCGCCAAAGATATTATGTATAGATGTATATCCGTATATATATATATATATATATATATACGTATATATGTATATATTTATATAGATATATATGTATATATATATATATATATATATATATTACCTACTGGCGGTCGCCAGTAGGTAGTCATAGTTAGGACCACGTTTCCATAGGAAAAGCATTTTTTGATGTGCTTATAACTTTGGCGTCGTTTGACAAATCTTTACGAAATTTTCCAAAAAGTTCCTCTTTTTAGGTCAGCTCCTATCCTAAAAGTTTGGGGGGATTCGTCAAGGGGGGGCTAAGAAAAAAGGGGGTCCCAAAACGTGTTTTCTCCATGCAATTTCCATAGGAAACTTTAGACACGGCTACAGGTCAAACTACTGCATGGAATTACGCTACATTTGGCACAGAGAAAGGTCGTGGTCCAGAAAGCACGCTTTTGTTTAAATCGGGTAAATCCGTTCAGTAGTTTTAGAGAAATATCAAATTTTCCAGATATCGATATTTAAGAATTCTGACATCTGATTGGCTGAAGCGTTACGAGCGCGAGCTTGCTGCTCATTGGCTGCCAACTGTTGAAACTAGGAAGTGTTGGCAGCCATTTTGTGATTCAGTCCATCAGCTCACAACTCTCCCTCCACAAGGCATCAGGTCCGTAGTTCTACCTCTGCGAGGCAACACTAAAAATATACCGCAGCTCTGTCTGTGCGAGATATCCCTTTCACAGTCCCTCTCCCCACATCACCAGCTCGCGGCTATGCCTTTAGAAGCCAGTCCGTCGGCTTGCAGCTCTGCGACTGCGAACTGTGAGCCATTTTGTGACTCAGTCCGTCAGCTCGCATCTCTCCCTCTAAAAGGCATCGGATCTGTAGTTCTACCTCTGCTAGGCAATACTGAAAATATCCCGCAGGTCTGTCTGTGCGAGATACTCCTTTTATGCTCCCTCTCCCCACATCATCAGCTCGCGGCTATGCCTTTAGAAGCCAGTCCATCGGCTCGCAGCTCTGTGTCTGTGAGCCGTCGGGCCCGCAGCTCTACCTCTGTGATCCACCTCGTTAGCTCGTAGCTGTGTCTGTGCTAGCAGGCCCATCGGCCCGTTACTCTCCCTCTGCGAGTTAGCCCGTCGGGTTGCAGCTCGGAGGGCTCGCAGCTGTATCTCTGCAAGCCAGCCCGTTAACTGATAGCTGTGTGTCTGCTAGCAGGCCTGTTGGCCCGTTGGTCTCCCTCTGTGAGTCAGGCCACAGCTCTCCCTCTGCGAGCTGGTACGGTGCTGTGCTTTTGTGAGGCAACAGCTCGTAGGTCTCCCTCTGCGAGCTGAGCCCACGGGCCGCAGCTCTTCCTCTGCAAGCCTGCCCGACGGCCCGCAGGTGTCCCTCTGCTAGCCGAACCGCAGCTGACACTCTGCAAGCCGAAATTGGGAATATAAGGCGGCTCTAAAAAGAGCCCTTGTGTTTATTAGTTGGAGCTACATGTAAGTGCGAATGCACAGCTTCAGGTTAATCAGGAAAACTCAGTTTCCCTCATCTGTGAAGTGTACTCCATCACTTCTGTAGATATCAGCCATATCAAAACGTATGTTGTTGTTGTAAATCGACCCCATTCTATGGTCTTTGAGGTATGCAGACACAGCTTTGTTGATATTCTTCCTAGATTTTTCAATCTTATGACAAAATTGGTTTGACCATTTCCACTTCTGTCTTTGGCATATATTGGAATATACAAAGACAGTTTGAGGCAAAAGTAACATCAATTGTCCAAAGGTGTCCTTCATAAGCATTTCCAAACCTACCCCAGTCAATGTGCCTAGGTCGTTACCACCACAGTGCACAATCATGCGATCAGGGTGTTGGAGATGCAAACAGGTTTTAACCAAAGGGAGCAATTGGTGCCACTTCAATCCTCTCTGTGCAAACCATTTAATGTGCACATTTTGTAAACCTAGGTCTAAGTCAATACGTCTCTGTTCTGCATACCTCTTGTACCAGAAAACATAGCTATGTCCTACAATCCACACTAGCATTTTGAAGGTATGGCTAGAAGATATGGATAAATGTCTGTAGCTCATGCAGTCAGTTCGTAGAATAAGAGATATGTTTAAACATGGGGAACTACTTTTTTTTACATACAAAACATTAACCGATTGGGAGATGAAATGTATTGTGTCCTAAAAAGTAGGGTGTATATTAGTTTTGATGAAAAGCATCTTTGTGATTGGTTAATAAAAAAGCAGTTTATATGTGGAGTACATATTATAGGATGAAATTTGCTCAGCTCAACCACACCTGCTAATTGTATTTGGAAGGTGCAGTTCAAACCTGAAAGAATGGTGAACTTTTGACCTCCACGTGCCGTTAAATGTTGGAGAAAATGTTGCAAAAAAATATCGGTAGGTTTAAAAAAATGATGAACTTTTAACCTGCACGTGTCGTAGAATGTTCTAGAAAGTGTTGATACAATACCTTGAACTTTTCACCTGTATGTGTCCTTAAAAAAACTGTTTATATGGAAAGTTCAAAAATAACCAATAAAGAGAGGTTTTGCAATCTAAAAAAAATAAGGAACTATTCTGATTTGTTCTTTACATGGATTTATGTGTGGAGCAACAGGGAAATTGTGCCATTACTGGTTCCATTCTTGATGAAAGCGGTGCATTACATGTACTGTGTTACAAGAAAATAATTGCATGCGTTTGTGACATTTGAAATCTGCATATCAACTAGGAAGGAAAATTAGAAATTAAGAAGGTGTGTTATGTGTTTTGTAGTAGTGGATAAGTATTTGAGACGATATTTTTAACTTTGATAGTATTTTTTATTTCTAAATAACATAGTGTTAGTAAAGTCTGGTGTTTTATTGGTTCTAAAATATGCATAATGTGTAACTAGTTGTTAAACAAGTACTTTTTATATGTTTAGGAGTTTTTCACAAAGAAAAAGTGTAAGTTGTCATCTGTAAAGACTGTGGGCTATATTCTCAAGACCAGCGATAACATTATCGCCGCTTTAGCAGCAGTTTCCTGCCGCTAAAGCGGCGATAATGTTATCGCCATTCTTGTGAATATGGCCCTGTATGGTTTTGAAAATTCGATGTAGCGTTAATTTCCATTTGTATATCTATTCCGGCGAGATAAACAGAATGTGGCACGTTTGGAAATTATGCTCAGTCTGGAAATAGTGGAGAAGGGGTGACAGTAGAAAATTCATGTGTTATTAACTTAACAGAGATGGAATGTGGATCAGTTACAGGCTCAGCTTCCGCATTGCCCACGTCACCTGCGTCCAGCCCTGGTTCCACTGCCGAACATGCACATTCGAGTGTCCCATGGATGTCTGCCTATCCAACACAATTGTTGATGAATTGGACTATGACTTGTGTTTGCGCCCCCTGTTGGATAACGAACAGGAGTGTAACCGAGACAGCCGTGCATGGGATGCCTTGACATACTGCGTATGTATTGGTAGTTGTGCATGGGAGATGGCACAATTTCTCGTGTGCAGTGACCACATCGAGGCGCTCCCCTATTGGGATGTGTTGTGGATTGGTGAGACTGCGTGGGCTGAGCACACCTGCCCGGACCACCTAATGGATTGGCTCACCCTGGTGTTCCTTGAACACGACAACGACGTACTATTGGAACACATTGCACATGAAGCTGCACGGGCATTCATGGACAAGTAACTACGTACCTGCAGCCACATCCTATTGCCACCCACAGCACATGGCCCAACAACTTGTTGCACAGTGGGGATTGCTCACATATCCCACCAAAACAGAGGACATGTCTCCCTTCGGTCGAGCTCTGGATGCATGTGCGTGGAATAACGCGTGTGCACACACACCTGTCCAAGGCGACGCAGGTCCATGGTCCGAGCAACACAGCGTCATTTGGGAACTTTGCCAATTGGGACGCACTGCTCGGTGAGAGCACACACATGGCGATGTAGCACGACATGTGAACCTGTCAGACCCTCACACCTGATCACTGTCGGCAGAGCAGACAATTGCCGCACCCCGGAGGCAGAGCACCATGCAGACCCCACATACAGTGAGTCGTGCCCCCTCACACGGGGCACTGTGCAGACGCCAAATAAACCATCCGACTTATCCACAGCCCACACATAGAAGCCCCTGCCTGTGGTACCCCCACATGGGGTGGCCTTGACACCCACAAAAACAGCAACTTATGTCCCACAACGTTGTACACACATTCAAATCATTGCTCAGAGCTGTGGCATATCCTCCACACAAAAAAGAAGAAATGTTATGTGCACACTTTGTGGTCTCATTTTTTACACTGAGAGGTAGATTTCAATGTCAGTCAAGGCTGGTGTGGTACTGCAAGGCTTTGCATTTGGGTGTTCTTAGGAAATCTACGTTGTTGGGGAGCAAGGCAAGGTGGGCCGTGAGCGTTGCCATATGTGATAAATCTTGTCCATTTCAGCCCCAACATCATCTGCCCCTCGACATGTACCCTTGCTGCGTGTAAGTGTCTTAAGCATGTCCGTGCCTGTTGTGGCCGTTGCCTTGTCCGTACTCACACGCACATGCCAATAAAGCCTATGCCACTCCACTGGTGTCTAACTGTGAGGTGTGTTGTAAAGATTGTCCATTCGTGTGCCACAATGAGTCTCGTCCCAACACAGGGAAGAACTGACTGTTGCATGTGCAACGGGGGTGTATCCCTTGGCAAGCTCTTCCTCTGTGAGCCAGACATTGTTTTTGCATAGGTGCTGGACGACATCTGATGCAGCCCCATCACCTACACAGTCTGATGGGTCAGGGGCACACAGCCATGCAGCCATCACCCCGCCACACACACCGGACACAGAACCCATATGAGGGGAGTTTTGTACCACATTGCCTTCATTGCTGATGTTCTGTGATTGCTATGTGTGTGGGCTGCATTGTGGGGGAATTGCCTGTGCACGGATGGCGATGCACACACACATGTTGGCATGTGGAGCCAGGTGCCCGTGCGGCCTTGCGCTGCTTGTGCTATCTCACTCCGTCTCTCTCCCTCGCTCTCTCCCGCCCTGTCATAGCAAACTTGTGAAAGCGATGGGTGCGCGGCTCTCAGCGCGGCACTCGAGTACTTCTTAAGTCTTTCAAACACTGAGGGGTATATTCTCAAGGACATATCGCCGAGTTAACGGCACTTTATCGCAACCAATATGGTGATAAATTTAACGCACCATTCACAAGCTGGAGCAAACAGCCCATATCACCAGTTTACCAGCGATAGCAGCCTCAAAAAGCATCTTCATGGATGACTCCGGCAAATATTGCTAATGAGATGTAGACTAGGCGTTCCCGTGCAAAAAGCAGCGAACACATCACTTTGCAAGTGTCTCAACCACCAGCAAGATCGTCGAAGAGAGTACAAAACAGGCGATAAGGTGCGTTAGTAGCAGAAAGTTTACACCTGCTCTGAGCTGGTGTAAAGTTGGACTACAACCTGCAATATGAAAGGGAGCCCAGCCCAGAGCCACACATGAATGACAACAGATGCAATGGAGACAACGATCATGCAGCTTGGACACCCAACACTGCTCCGACACCCCCCGCCACCAGCCCCTTGTCCGCCATCCCCCCTCACCTCCCCCCCACACAAACAAATGCGACAGCAACCTTAGGAAATCTGGAATGTAACAAATTGGCTGATGTCGCACAATTATAGTAAAGAAGATGCATATGAGGTTGGACAAATAAGAATCTCAGTCATCTATAGATTTACATATAAAACATTTTATTTAAACAAAATAACAAAATAAAAGTAGGTACAGGTATGGCGTGTCATCCCTTGACAATTTGTGAATCACAGCCTGCAAGACAAAAAGAAAGATAAGATTGTGCGTCATGCATCCATGAAAGGAGAGAGAGAGAAAGAGAGAAAGAGTGAGAGAGAGGAAGAGAGAGAGAAAGAAAGAGTGAGACAGAGAGGAAGACAGAGAAAGAGAGAAAGAGTGAGAGAGAGAGGAAGAGAGGAAGAGAGAGAGAAAGAGAGAAAGAATGAGATACAAGGAAGCGAGAGAGAAAGAGAGAAACAGTGTGAGAGAGAGGTAGAGAGAGAGAAAGAGTGAGACAGAGAGGAAGAGAGAGAAAGAGAAAGAAAGAATGAGAGAGAGAGGAAGAGACATAGAAAGAGCAAAAGAGTGTGAGAGAGAGAAAGGAAGAGATAGAGAGTGAGAGAGAGAGAAAGAGTGTGAGTGACAGAAAGGAAGAGATGGAGAGGGAGAGTGAGTGTTGACACTATGGAGAAAATCCTCACAGCTCACCTTTCTGCCACCGGTGTGTCTCCAACCACGTGCTGGGACATAGTGCAGTCTTCAAGTTTAGTCATCTGAAACATAGTATAGAATCAGTAATGGCAGAGTACATACAACTGCACACGCCTAATTCTCTGTTTCGCCCCTGCGCACCAAGGCTGCTGCACCCCATCGACTCCCGCCGCCCAGAGGTGTCTGCCCACCTCTGCTCACCCAGGCTGCTGTATCCCATCCACTCCCACTGCCCAGAGGTGTCTGCCCGCTGCTGTGCACCCAGGCTGGTGCACCCCATCCAGTCCCACTTCCCGGAGGTGACTGCCCGTTCCTGAGCACCCAGACTGCTGCATCCCATCCACTCCCACTGCCTAGAGGTGTCTGCCCGCTCCTGTGCACCCAGGCTGCTGCACCCCATCCACTCCCTCTGCTCGGAGGTGTCTGCCCGCTCTTGTGCACCCAGGGTGCTGCACACTATCCACTCCCAGCGCCCAGAGGTGACTGCTCGCTGCTGCGGAAACAAGCCTCTCTGCTCACCTTCCGCCACCGGCGTGTGTCTAAGAGGGTCCACCACGTGCCGAAGCAACCTCCTCAGGCATTGCATACACGCGGTCAAGCCGAGCTCACAATTCAAAGTGGGTGTTGATTGCAGGATGGCCAAGCATCATCGCAGGCTGCACACGCGCTCAGCTCTGGTGGCACTAACTCTGTGGAACTGAAGTCATCGCCTCGTGGCGGGAGGTCCATGTTGGGGGGGGTTGTCAATCTGTGAATCACAGCCTGCTAGACAAAAAGCAAGATAAGATTGTGCGTCATGCGTCCATCAAAGGAGAGAGAGAGAGAAAGAGTGAGAGAGAGAAAGAAAGAAAGAAAGAGTGAGAGGTAGACAGAGAGAAAGAGTGAGAGAGAGAGGAAGAGAGAGAGAAACAGTGAGAGAGAGAAAGAGAGAGAGAAAGAGAGAAATAGTGTGAGAAAGAGGAAGAGAGAAACAGAGGAAGAGTGAGAGAGAGAGAAAGAGAGAGAGGTAGAGAGAGAGAAAGATAAAAACAGTGTGAGAGGAAGAGATAGAGTGAGAGAGAGAGGAAGAGAGAGAGAAAGAGTGTGAGGGAGAGAAAGGAAGAGATGAAGCGGGACAGTGAGTGCCCACACTGTGGACAAAACCCTCACAGCTCACCTTTCCGTCACCGGTGTGTCTCCAACCACGTGCCAGGACATAGTGGAGCCCTCAAGCTTACTTATCTGAAATGTAGTATGGAATCAGTAATGGCAGAGTACATACAACTGCACACACCTAATTCTCTGTCCCGCCTTTGTGTATCCAGGCTGCTGCACCCCATCCACTTCCACTGCCCAGAGGTGTCTGCTCGCTGCTGCGCACCCAAGCTGCTGCACCCCATCTACTCCCACTGCCTGGAAGTGACTGTCCACCGCTGCGCACCCAGGCTGCTGTACCCCATCCCACTCCACTGCCTGGAGGTGACTGCCCGCCACTGCGCTAACAAGCCTCTCTGCTCACCTTTCGCAACCTGCATGTAGAAAAGAGGGCCAACCACGTGCCGTTGCAAGCCCCAAGCCCGGGGCCCGCGGACACGGCACTCTGCATATCATGCAGCCCTGCTCCGCAGGCCACCAGGTCCCACATTTGGTGCTGGGTCTTGATTTCGCCATGGCAGAGGACATACCAGTGCACCGGGCTTTTCATCGCAGGCTGCACACCCGCTCAGCCCTTGCGGTGCCACTAACTCTGTGACCAGCGAGGTGACGCCACATGGCAGTAGGCCTGCACTGTCTGATGGCTCAGGCCTACACTACAGTCCAGCAGGGCACACAAAACCTGAGCTGTCCAGACTGCCGGGACGGGCCATCACCGCAGGCTGCACACCCGCTCAGCAGTTATGGTACCCGTACCTCAGTGGACCGAAAGTCACCATCCCGTGCCGGTGTGCCTGTGCCGGCCGCAGTGTATCCGGTGCGAGCAACTCTGAAATGGCATCGAGCACGTGCGCCCGGTCTTTTTTATTGGCAGGGTCACATGTCCTGTGACGCCTGTGCTGAATGGGTGTGGTGTGGGTGTATACTAGCCGTGAGGGAGTGGCTGTGGTGTACTGACAACTAGGGTGTGACCAGCAGATCACTGCAATGAAAATTTGGGCCATGTAGCGTTGTTGTCCTTCCCTGTAAGCGTAAGTGGAGTGGTTTGGCCTGGCGTATGCCAGGCCTGCGTGAGGCTGTGAAGAATGACTCCGGAGTTATGGGCGTGGCTCCGTCCTGGGCTGTACACGGAATCAACTGATGCGGGTGTCCCTGTTGTAGTGCTGACGTCACCCGGGTCGCAAGCGCCAATGTGTCACTCTGTGAGCCAAGTCCCACAACATGGAAGGTACGGGGAATCACTGACCCTACATTCATCCATAGTTCCACACATGAAAGATGGTGGACATAACACATCTGTGTGGATATGAATGTTTATTGCACATTCAGTGGAGTGTTGCAGCTGTAGCAATACAGGGCCATGCAAAGTTTAAGTTTCAGTGTTTGGCACATGAAGGGCAGCCAATTAGAGCCAAGCTTGTGTTCGGGGTTAGGCTGCGCCAACATATGTACTTATACAATTACTCCGCCAATCCCCAAGCACTTATAAATTCACTATACACTCTCCTTGCAGTACTCTAATGATCCAGTCTCTACATACGTACTTGTACAATGACCGAGAGAAAGTTACATAACCAAAGTTTTCCCCACTGCCAGAGGTAACATGGTTGCATACGCTGTCCACAGCACAATGTAATGTGGTAGGGCCCAGGGGCGGCATCTTGCATACATAATGAACACACGGACACAGATAGATAGTGGAACTGGGTACGGGCATGTGCGCTCGACTCATTTTTATTACCAGGGTCACATGTCCAGTGACGTCTGTGCTGGATGCGTGTGGGGTGAGTGTAAGCCAGCCCTCCGGGAATGGTTGGTGCTGGCAACAAGTACAACAGCAATCATTGGATCAGACACACAGATTCAATCAGTTATGATTCAATCATAAAGGGTCAATGATTTGTGCTGCACTAAGGTAGGGGCAACAGATGTGAAATAATACACACAAGATTGTATCGTAAAGGGTCCATGACTTGTGGTACACTGAGGTAGGGGCAGCAGATGTGAAAATTATACACAAAACATTGTATCATAAAGGGTTCATGAGTTGTGCTGCACTCAGATAGGAGCATCAGAAGCATTCAGCGTGTGCGCAGCCAGCGATGATGCATGGTGCGGGCGAGCCGCACTGGGAGCAATGTCTGTTGCCTACTGGACTGAGCCATCTGCAATCGCGACTCGATGTGAATTGTGAGCCCTGCTATCCGCAGTGTAGATCGAAGGCAGTAGTCAGCACAGACATCGAAGAATGCTTTTAGTCACTTCCTGTTTACAAAATTCGAGGACATACAGTACAATTCTCTCTGCAATAAATAAATCGTGTCTCAATTTAAGTTGTGAGCTCTGCTAACCGCAGTGTAGGTGTATGGAACAAAAGATTAAACATTTATGGAATACACTGTCGAAATATGTAGGTTTCATGGACGTTATAGTTAGTTGCCTACTGGACTCTGAAATTATTGAATAAAGACTGAATTTGAATTGTGAGCCCTGCTGAGCACAGTGTAGGCCGGAGGCAGCGGTCAGGAAGGGCCTACAGCCACGTGGCGTTGACTTGAGCTGCATACAGTTAGTGGTATGTGTGGCACTCAGCGTGTGCGCAGCCAGCGATGATGCACTGTCTCTTGCCAACTGGACTGCGTCATCTGCAATCGAGACTCGATCTGAATTGTGAGCCCTGCTGACCGCAGTGTAGGCCGGAGGCAGTGGTCAGGAAGAGCCCAGAGCCACGTGGCGTTGACTTGAGATGCATAGAGTTAGTGGTAGGTGTGGCGCTCAGCGTGTGCGCAGGCAGCGATCATGCAATGTCTGTTGCCTACTGGACTGCGTCATCTGCAATCGCGACTCGATCTGAATTGTGAGCCCTGCTGACCACAGTGTAGGCCGGAGGCAGTGGTCAGGAAGAGTCCACAGCCACGTGGCGTTGACATGAGGTGCATAGAGTTAGTGGTAGGTGTGGCGCTCAGCATGTGCGCAGCCAGCGATGATGCAATGTCTCTTGCCTACTGGACTGCGTCATCTGCAATCGTGACTCGATCTGAATTTTGAGCCCTGCTGACCGCAGTGTAGATCGAAGGCAGTAGTCAGCACAGACATCAAGGAATGCTTTTTGTCACTTCCTCTTGACAAAATTCGAGGACATAGAGTACAATTCTGTCTGCAATTAATAAATCAAGACTGAATTCAAATTGTGAGCTCTGCTGTCCGCAGTGTAGAGTGCCATTTAGTGTTCCTTTAAACTTGCAAGATGAATTTGGTCATTGTACTAAAGCTATAACTGATATAAAACAAGTTCTTGAAGCAAGGATACTAAAAGGATATTATGTAGGTTTTAGGGACGTAATACTTAGCTGCCTACTGGACTCTGCAATTAATGAATCAAGAGTCAATTTTAAATGTGAGCCCTGATGACCTCAGTGTAGGCCGGAGGCAGCGGTCAGCAAGGGCCCACAGCCACGTGGCGTTGAGTTGAGCTGTACAGTTAGTGTCACCTGAAGCAACCAGTGTGTGTGGAGCCTGCGATGATGCGTGGTCCAGGCGGGCCGCACTAGTAGCAATGTCTTTTGCCTAATGAATTCTGTCTTAATAAGTCCATGTGGCGTTGACTTGTGGTGCACTGAGTTAGTGGCACCTGAAGCACTCAGTGTGTGTGCAGTCTGCGATGATGCGTGGTCCGGGCGGGCCGCACTGGGATCAATGTCTCTTGTCTACTGGACTGCGTCATCTGCAATCATGACTCGATCTGAATTGTGAGCCCTGCTGTCTGCAGTGTAGATCGAAGGCAGTAGTCTGTACAGACATAAGTCTGTGGTGCTCTGCTGCTGGGTTCGCAGGGGGCCTGTGTCAAGGAGGCCAGTGGTCATGGTGGAGGCCTCGTGGCAGGGTGAGGGCTGCCGCCCTGGCAGACGCTTTGGCCTTCCCACAAGTGAACCACGCCCAGAGCCCCAGCCTATTTATTCATACTCCTACGCTGGAGTGGCGTACGTTGGACCAGCCCACTCCGCTTCCAGGGGTGGACAACACAGCTACATGACCGAGATCTTCCCCACTGCCTGAGGTAACATGGTTGCATCTATTGTCCACAACACTACAAGCACCAGCAGTATATGTCCACATGGAGAGGTTTGTGCTCTGCATAGTGAGGTCTGTCCACCACATCACCGCTACACTTGGTATTGTGTGCATTTTTATTGATGGGTGACTTGCGTCCTTCACACATACTTGGTTGCCACATCTCCCAAGATTCAGCTATTGTGTGGCTGAGGGACCATGCCGTTTTTGGAAGGTCTGCTGTCCTGTTCTGCGCTGCCTCAGTGGTAGTAGGGAGGGGGGTGGTCCGGGGGGGAGGTCCTGAGTTTGATGGCAGTGGGTGTTGTGGCCTTCTTGGGTGTTGGAGCTGCATGGTCAGTAGCTCTATGACATGTGTTGGTCTTCAGATGTGGTTCTGGGCTGGGCTCCCTTTCACACTGTAGGGAGTCACCCTGCTTTACACCAGTAAAAGGCAGATGTTAAATTGCTACTGCTAACGCAGCTTATCGCCTGTTTTTGGATCGCACCCCAGATTTGGCTGCTCGTTCAAAATATCGGGAAGTGAGGTTTTCGTGTTATTTTTGCACGGGAACGCCTACTCTGCATATTATTAGAGTTAGTTGTCGCTCTCATTTGTGGCAATTTTTTTTGCGGAAGCTATTGTTTTTTTGCATTTAAAAAATGTTTGAAATTCACTGAAAAAACCACAATCACTAACTCTCACGTATAGTCATATATAATCTCCAACTCTCACATACACTGTCTTTTACATATGTAGTTAGTTGGACATGTACCACTGAGACATCCATTCAGTCACTAACACACCCATACACACACTCACCCACGCATACAGCTGTTTCCACATGCACTCTTGAACCCATACACCCAGTGAATCAACCACTCAAACATGTATGCACAGAGTCACACACCTCCCACGTACCCACACACACACTCAGGCACCCATTCAAATACTCTGGCAACCAATTAATAACCCATATAGACACTCATATAGCTACTGACCAACCCATGCAGCAGCTTATACAACAGCAAACAGACTGATATAGACATTCACACAGTTTAGTCACTAACCCATGCATTCAGTAAGACACATGTAATAACTCAGTTAAACAGTCAGTCACACACCTACTAAATCCTCCATCCAGACACTTATACACCCACTCATTCTTCAATACACCTTGGTATATATATATAATACATATTTAAACTTTAAAGAAAAACACATTCACTGGATGATGTCATCAGTGATGTCATTTGAGATGTCATCTGAGATGTCATCAGTGATGTCATCAGTGATGTCACTGACCATGTCATGAATGATGTAATATGTGATGTCATCAGCAGTGCATTGCGGGGGCGTGAGTTATAGTTAGCTGAACTGACTATAACAGCGGAATTTCTCTGGTTTTGTACAAGTGAAATGTCCAACTAACTATAACGTCCCAGAAACCTATGGTTTTTTCAGTGAATTTCTAAGGTTTTTTAAATGCTAATTTCTAACTATAACGTGCCTGAAAACTATGGTTTTTTCAGTGAATTTCAATGTTTTTTTTAAATGCTAATTTCTAACTATAACGTGCCTGAAACCTATGGTTTTTTCAGTGAATTTCTAAGGTTTTTTAAATGCTAATTTCTAACTATAACGTGCCTGAAACCTATGGTTTTTTCAGTGAATATATATATATATTTATTATACTATGTATACATGTGAAAATGTCTCGGTCCCCTGTTTGCCTCGGTGGCACGAAAAAAATGGGTGGAACTGACGTCAGCACGCCGACGAGGTCCTCTTATGGCTCTGATGACGTCATAGGGTGTCGCGAGCGGAGCCGTGCTCGTTGACGTGGGAGAGCTAGGAAAGAATTTCCATGGAATGCTGGTGCAGGGGATATTCACCTAAGTGTTCAGGCTAGTCCTTTGGGTGCAACTGTTTATGTTGCCACTCCAGAAACGGAAACCAGTGATCCGAGGGCAGAGGCCCTGCAGATGGCACACGAGGTGGGGTGCCCAGTCGTGTGCACCGGCGGGGCAGCGAAGTGACAAGCACCACAATCCACAAAAAAGGTAACGAGGGCACTGAATAACACAGGATCTTCTCTTTGTATCTGGCAGGAACAACGAAGTTAAAATGCCCTAGTACCAAAATGTAGAATTAGTGCTACAACGGTCTTCAAGAGGACCTGCGATGCCGCTTCTGCCTCCCGTACCCTGGAGGCGGCACATGGGTCACGCGGTACGGTCATACTGCGGTGGGACGCACACTCGTTGACCTCTCATGGCACTGCTCCACACTTCAGGGAG
Source organism: Calotriton arnoldi (assembly GCA_963921515.1). Taxonomy (NCBI): domain Eukaryota; kingdom Metazoa; phylum Chordata; class Amphibia; order Caudata; family Salamandridae; genus Calotriton; species Calotriton arnoldi. The sequence goes on along the minus strand of CAWUFW010007054.1, from coordinate 82,290 downwards.
GACGCTTTCCATTAGCTATGTTTTCTGATGACATGTCGCGCCGGCCCCGTCCAACAACAGAACTCCTTTAGATCTAAACAGACTCTTCCACTCTCTCACCGGAAGTGAAACCAGGCCACGCGGACACTTTCACAATACAACAGCCAAGAATGCACTTTTCGGTAAAAAAAACACATTCCTTCCTCCTAATTAATCAAATAAACATCTCACTGAAGAACAGGGGCCAGCTTCGATTGGTAAACAGCCGTTACAATGACTTTTTTACTTTGCGATACCATTACAATGCATGCATTACCACGCATGCGTTGTACATCACGAAGTCATTACTACGCATTTTTTTAGAACGCATGGTCATTTACCACGCATGCCTTTACAGCGAATTTTGTTGTAAAGGTATGTATGGTAAATGACCATGCGTTCTAAAAAACATGTAGACGATCCATGTCGTTGTAAGGAAGCAGAGGCTGTTCCGTTTCCTCACAACGACGTGCACCGCCCCTCAGAGATGACGTGAAGCAGGAACCACGAGGAGAGAGGAACCATGAGGAGTGAGAGGTAAGGGGGATTGGGCATGGGGTGGGGGTTTCTTTTCTAGGGTTTAGGGTAGTGCAGTGGTGTTTGGGTGGTGTAGGGGGTCGTGCTGGGGGTAGGTTTTTAGGGTTTAGGGTAGTGCAGTGGTGTTTCGGTAGTGTAGGGGGTCGTGCTGGTGGTAGTGTTTTAGGGTTTAGGGTAGTGCAGTAGTGTAGGGGGTCATGCTGGTGGTAGTGTTTTAGGGTTTAGGGTAGTGCAGTGGTGTTTGGGTAGTGTAGGGGTCGTGCTGGGGGTAGATTTAGGATTTAGGGTAGTGCAGTGGTGTTTGGGTAGTGTAGGGAGTCGTGCTGGGGGTAGTGTTTTAGGGTTTAGGGTAGTGCAGTGGTGTTTGTGTAGTGTAGGGGGTTGTGCTGGGGGTAGAGTTTTAGGGTTTATGTTAGTGCAGTGGTGTTTGGGTAGTATAGGGGGTAGTGCTGGGGTAGAGTTTTAGGGTTTAGGGCAGTGCAGTGGTGTTTGTGTAATGAAGGGGGTCATGCTGTGGGTAGTGTTTTAGGGTTTAGGGTAGTGCAGTCGTGTTTGTGTAGTGTAGGGGGTCACGTGTTAGGGTATAGGGTAGTGCAGTGGTGTTTGGGTAGTGTAGGGGGTCATGCTGGGGTTAGTGTTTTAAGGTTTAGGGTAGTGCAGTGGTGTTTGGGTAGTGTAGGGGGTCGTGCTGGGGGTAGTGTTTTAGGGTTTAGGGTAGTGCAGTGGTGTTTGTGTAGTGTGGGAGGTCATGCTGGGGGTATATTTAGGGTTTAGTGTAGTGCAGTGGTGTTTGGGTAGTGTAGGGAGTCGTGCTGGGGATAGTGTTTTAGGGTTTAGGGTAGTGCAGTGGTGTTTGGGTAGTGTAGGGAGTCGTGCTGGTGGTAGTGTTTTAGGATTTAGGGTAGTGCAGTTATGTTTGGGTAGTGTATGGTGTCGTGCTGGGGTAGTGTTTTAGCACAAATGTTTCTTTCTACAGCACTAACCATAATTTCTATGACAAAATGAACCCCCTCATTTTGTTCCTTTTTAAATTAAATGTTTTAAGAGTTACCAGTTTATTCCAATCAAGATGGCTTCAGGTGTGCCATAATTTTGTCATAAGTAAGACTGTTAGCGCTCTAGTTGTTCTTTAGAACACTCTGGGAAGCTGCAGTAGAACACAAAGGCATCAACTGACAGGCTGCTCCTGTTGAAATATAACAGGAAGATATTTGAGATCACACTTGAAACATGTCCTAATTTTTCTTTCTACAGCACTAACCATAATTTCTATGGCAAAATGAACCCCCTCAGTTTGTTCCTTTTTAAATTAAATGTTTTAAGTGTTACCAGTTTATTCCAATCAAGATGGCTTCAGGTGTGCCATACTTTTGTCATAAGTAAGACTGTTAGCGCTCTAGTTGTTCTTTAGAACACTCTGGGAAGCTGCAGTAGAACACAAAGGCATCAACTGACAGGCTGCTCCTGTTGAAATATAACAGGAAGATATTTGAGATCTCACTTAAAACATGTCCTAATTTTTCTTTCTACAGCACTAACCATAATTTCTATGACAAAATGAACCCCATTATTTTGTTCCTTTTTAAATGTTTTAAGTGTTACCAGTTTATTCCAATCAAGATGGCTTCAGGTGTGCCATACTTTTGTCATAAGTAAGGCTGTTAGCACTCTAGTTGTTCTTTAGAACACTCTGGGAAGCTGCAGTAGAACACAAAGGAATCTACTGACAGTCTCTGCCCTTGTTGGATGTACATGTTTTACTGAGAATGTCAGACTTCATTCTCACATGACTGAGAAAGATAATGTGAATTTACAGAAAATATGCTCTCATTTTAGCTTCTGGAGCACCCTCCAAAACTGTATGGGACAAGCATGTGAAAATAGTTCTCTCAAACATAATTCATGATATCCCAGCAGAAGGTTTTTCACAGGGTAAAATCACCTTAGAACACACCACAATTCCTGAAATTAGTATGGTACCATCAACAAATGAATTCTAATGTAACTAAAGTCTGTTATCACCCTTTATAGTTCTCCTTTTGGTAACCCTCAAAATCTTCGATTCACTACAATGCATTTCAATGGGGTACTATCATTTATATTGGTCCCAAGATGGCTGCCAGCAATTCCAGGATGAAGTGCTGACAGCCAATCAGATCTCACGATGACATGTGTGGTTAGGCTCCGCCCAGATATATATGTGTTTTCTTTTTCAAATTTCTCAGGAACTACTGAACGGATTTACACCATTTAAGCAAAAAAGCATGACTCTGAACCAAGGGCTACCTTTTTGCCAAATTTGGTGTAATTCCGTTCAGCAGTTCGGGCTGTAGCTGCGACTAAAGGTTCCTATGGAAAATTGCATGGGGAAAACACGTTTTGGGATGCCCCTTTTTTCTCGGCCCCCGCTTGCCGAATCACCCCGAGACTTTCAGGATAGGAGCGGACCGGAGCGCCCCAACAAGTTGGAAAATTTCACGAAGATTCGTCAACCGGCGCCAAAGTTATTTCAAATAGAATGTTGCGGATTTCCTATGGAAAATAGGTCCTAACTATAACTATCTACTGGCGACCGCCAGTAGATAATATATATATATATATATATATATACATATATATATATATATATATATATATATTTGAGATAAGGGAGACTGAGGGGCCCGTAGTCACATTCCGGGGGGGGGGGAATCAATTTCTGCTACGCCACTGCCTGTCCCTTCAATATATTCTAGTTGACGTGATTTGCTGCTGCCAATGCCAAAACCTAAAAAAATTGGGTTTATTTCTAACAAAATTTTGCTTTGTCAAGAAGAACACGTATTGCAGAACTCCTCTGTTCCTGTATTTAGCCATAGGAATGTGGCACGCCCAACCCTGCACCGGAAATCTCAGTTTTAACAAAAATGCAAACTGCAATCCGAGTCAGTGGGCTTTGAAAGGCAGAAATATGGATGTGAAAAGCTGCACCCGCTAGCCGCTGCTGTAGACCTGTTTCGACATGTCACACAGCAAGGAGTCTTGTGGAAACTGCTGTCTGCTCAGACCTAAACTGTCCCGCCTAATCCAAGGGTGTCTGGGGGGAAACGAAAAAACTAAAATACTCTGCTATTGGGGCGACGCCGGCTGTGCACATGCACACAGGTACACACCAATGGTGCACATACGACGTTGCCTGCACTAAAACTAGCAAACACCAGGTGAAGGGCGATAATCTAGCTAGGCACGGCCTCACCCCTACATACATCCAAGGTCTGGTGTCACCTTATGTCCCCACCCGACCATTGAGATCAGCTAACCTCGCCCTATGCACTGTGCCCAGGTTTCACCTGGCCCACATGAAGGGCCGCTCCTTTGCATACTTAGGCCCTAAACTCTGGAACTCCCTTCCTTTGGCTCTCAGGAACTGCCATTCCCTACTCAAGTTCCATAAGAATTTGAATACTTTGCTCTTCAGCTGCTCTTAATGAGCTCAGTGGATTCTGATTCGGACTTATGCACCCTGTTGCTGTTTGCTCTAGCGCCGGGAGACACTTTTGGGTAGTTGCACGCTCTACAAGCTCTGTAAATAAAATAAATAAAAATAAATAAATAATCTCAGATTGCATTTCAATTGGTGTGCCAGAGCCCTAGCTCCCACTGGTGTATCAGGAGCAGTGGCACCGGGGCCCAGAGGCCTGAGGGGCCACTGAACGCTGTCCATCCAGAGGCCATGGGGCCCATGGCCATCCTTGCTCTAGGGCCCATGCCACACACGCGAGGCCATGGCCTGATAAAATGTGACCCTTTACATTTTAAGAAACAGCAGGCTTGACAATGACCAGCATCACTGAGGTCACACTGGACTTCAGTAGCTTTTCTGTTTCCCGCTTTTTAATAATGCAGCCCGCAAAATGCTTCACACACACAGACGCGCATGCGTGACCATCGATAACTTATCTAATGAACACCTTATATTTTTTTCCAATGTCATTTTCTCACATTCCTTTGTTGTGCACTACTGAAGTACAGTCTCTGGGTGAGCACAGCCTGATGACTGACTGCAAGTGTCACACAAGCCTCAACTCGTTACAGACTGAACAGAGGCGCCTGTAGACTGTGGCCCAGGAAAAACATCCAGGCACAAAAAAGCACAGCAATGAACAACTGATAGATGTCAACACCTTCAACCCCCTTACCTGTCCAAACAGCCACACCAGCAGGACCCCAAACGCACAGAAACAGAACAACTAAGAAAAAAGAGTCCACACATTTGAATGAAATATGAAGGCTACAGTAGACACGGTGCGTGTGGTCTCTCTTGGACCCAGCTGAAGTATAGGGGGATTGTGAACACTGGGCTATGTGTACCCAGCAAGCAAACACAAAACATACACACACAGAAGGGAAGCCACGCTAATCAAAAGGAAATAACACATTGAAGCAACAGACCGCAAAAGACATCAATATTCCGGTTCAAACTGGCAGTACTGTAGATGCTCAAAACCCCTCATGCCATAGTTGAATCCCACAAAACCACCCCTGTCTGGCAGTGCATTAAATGGAAACATACATGTGCTAGTACCCTCTCTTTAGAGTACCTGTTTGCTCATCAGATGTCCTGGTGCTCCTCCGTTGTAATATATTGCAGCAGCACTGAGAAGTGCAGGTACTCTCCCCTTCACATTAAAGAAGTGCCGGTGCTCAGTACCGGACAGCACGGCCCATTTAAATCACTAACTGGTCCGCTCGATTAGCACCAGGCCAACACTCACGGCGCAAGGCTGTGTGACACTACCGTGGGACAGACACTTGCAGTCATCAATTCAGATTCACCCAAAATGTGTTTTTTCAAAAACACTCAACTTGATTTCCCAAACTCGATTTTTTGCCAATAAATCATTTTAAGAAGGAGCTATACCGATTCTAAGCCCTGGAATTTACAAGCGTCAGGTTGACATGCGGTAATGGTGCTCAGTGTGCCGATTTGGATAGATGAAAGGCTGAGGTGGCCCTTATTGGAACTCTTGGCCGACAGGTGTCAGAAATAATCAAACACTTAGATCAATTACCTCTTCAGTATTATCAAATATGTAACAATTAAGCTTATACTAGCCCGCAGGCCGTTCTAACTGCTTCCAGTTTTGTCAGGAAGGGGATCCGACGAGGTGGGAGAAAAAGCGGTTTGCGAAGATCACACTGTGAGGACAGGTAGCGGGAGCCAGGATAAGAAGGCTACAAAGTTTGGAGGGAGAGGCGGCTCCTAAAAACAGCATATGACGTTCTCTGTTTTCCTGTTGCCCTTCTGGACACAGGGTGTACCCATGAACACACCCCTGCAGGAGGTTGACATCTCTTCCATTGTGGGTGGCTTTTTTTTTCTCTAAAACCCCAAAAGATCTCCTGTTTTAGACCGTAAAAATTCCATATTATCAATTTCATTGCCTCTGTTTCTTAAATCATATTACTGTGTTGTTTGGTGTTTTACTTGGACGATGGAATTTGTAGTACGATGTGAAATGCCGCTCCCCGATGTGCGGTTGTTTGCACAAGGGGCAAGCGTCCACTGACGTATGTTGAATTTCGTGCAATTGTTCGTGTAAAACAGTCACCAGCTGGAGCGTTTTTATCGCTTAGATGATTTCTGTTAAATATTGTAACTCTGATTTCCGAGCTCACTAGCGCACATGACTGTGCTGCACTCTTGTGCACTCTTGTGAGATGCGTTTCTGTTTCTGGTGGTCTCTCATTGCCCTTCAAACTGCAAAAAAAATGGGTTTAGTCGCCATACTTTGAATATTTGTTTATATTATGTCACAGAGTCTATCTGTCAGAGGTGGGTTCAGAAGATCGGGGCTTCAGTCCCAGCATCTGCACTTTATCACAAAGCCTGACCCTGGACTGGTGACTTGATCTCTCTGTGCCAGTGAGATTCACAAAATGGGTGGGGGTTGGTGCTAAAAAGGCACTAGAAATATGCGGAAGTGCCAATGTCTAGTCTCTGCGGGGTTACAGCGCCGTCCAGTCTCACTGTCTCTATCAAACCTTCGGGTTCAAATAAAGATGGACAGCAGCCGCATGAAAATAAACAATTTGACACTTTTGGCAATATTATTCTTTGAGAGCAGAGCCCCCACGGACTGGCATGTGTGCTCTTTGGCACCACACATTAAAACAGCAGCGCAGGAAAGCAGAGGTCTGGGCCTCTTGTGTGATCTTCTGCACAGAACTGAGATCCGCCCGCACTTTAATCAGGACGTATCTATTATCTCTTCTATCTATTATAAATAATATGTGATCAAGTACGTGTGGGGATCCTGTTCCGATCCAGACTGCACCTACCGTTGATCCCTTCAGAAACCGCATTTCTAGGGCTTCCCTCTTCTGCATGTTTTGTGGCAAAGAGGACGATTGTGGATACATTTTGTATATATTTCCATAGGGTTTGAAACAAAGCTCCACTATTTCTGTTAGCTAGACACAATATAACGGTCTTGTTTTATACTGCACGTTATAGCGCTGGTCTGCCCTTTCCAAGTGTTGTAAATAACTGGCATTGTTGTATTATCCAATTTAAAGGTCCCCCATCTCGACCTTTCAGTAACCACTATTGGCACAATGAGTTACCTGCCCAGGATCACATATTGTGGTCAAACGTTGAAGCCTGGATTAGAACCGTCACAATAATTAAAACATAACTTTGATCGTGCACTGCGAAGATTGACTTTGAGGCAACAAGTGCAACTTCCTAAATTTCTATTCAGTGAACATGACCGTAAGGTAATGTTCTTATAAGTTTATTTAATTAAAAATAATCGGCTTGCCTCAGGAGTTTGGCACTGCCACATTCCTAAACTGTGAAAGCGCAAACCTGTCAGAAGTGCGAAAGCGTGGGCCGAATTTACGTACTCGGTGAGTGCACGTGCCTTTCATTTATCACAACTCGGAAAACACGGAAAAATGCAGTTTTCTCAATGATGGAAGGACGGATGTGTATTCTGCCTCAGGTGCAAGACAAGTGTCTAAGAACTGGGGCGGAAAAACAGACTAACGGCATCTTTTCATCGGGCATGCACCAGCATGTCTCCGGCGAAGATATGTCACTGTCCAAAACCTTCCAACTATTGTGACTCGCTTTTAGAGGGGCTGGGGGGATCCATGTCATGTCCTGCATAGACTAGCGCCACCCAAGGGTCAGTGGCGGTGGGATTTATTCACTAATAATGCGGTCCCCCGGGCTGGGGGACCGCATTTTTGATTGCCCCTGGGACCTGGCCCACCTGGGGGCTGATTAAAACGAAGTGCGGGAGACCGCGCTTCGTTTTTCTTTTTTTTTGGGCTGGATTTGCGCACCCTGTGCGAATTCTTCCGATTTTTTTTTTCAACAAATGCTTTTTTTGGTCTGGGGGACCCCCTGAGCAGGCCTAGGGGGTCAGGGTGTTTCTACCCTGCCCCCTTTTCTTGTTTTTTATTTTTGTTTTGCTATTTTCTTGTGACTCGGTTCTACCGAGTCACAATATGGCTGCCAACACATTCTGGTTTGGAGTGTTGGCAGCCAATCAGAATGAAGCTCGTGCTCGGGAGGATTTGCGAATCCTCCTCGGTGCTCAGATATCAATATTTTTGAATTTCTCAGCAACTACTGAACGGATTTATACCATTTAAAAAAACTGCGCTTTTTAAACCAAGAGCTACCTTTTTGCCAAATTTGGTGTAATTCTGTTCAGAAGTTCGGGCTGTAGCCGTGTCTAAAGTTTCCTATGGAAATTAACACGGAGAAAACGTGTTTTGGGAACCCCCTTTTTTCTCGGCCCCTGCTTGACGAATCACGCCTAAACTTTCAAGACAGGACCTGACCTGAGTGAACCTTTCTTTTGGAAAATTTTGCGAAGATTCATCAATCAGCGCCAAAGATATTGGCAAATCAAAAAACGCTTTTCCTATGGAAACTATGTCCTAACTATAACTACCTACTGGCGACCGCCAGTATATAATATATATATATATATATTCCCTGAAAAAAACCATAGGTTTCAGGCACGTTATAGTTAGAAATTAGCATTTAAAAAACCTTCGAAATTCACTGAAAAAACCATAGGTTTCAGGGGCGTTATAGTTAGTTGGACATTTCACTCGTACAAAACCATAGAAATTCCCCCGTTATAGTTAGTTCAGCTAACTATAACTTTCATGCCTCCCGCACTGCACTGCTGATGACGTCACATATTACATCACTCATGACATGGTCAGTGACATCACTCATGACATCACTCATGACATCTCAAATGTCATCACTGATGACATCATCCCTGTGATAGAGTGGTAGACCTCCTCTCACCCTAATATAACCTTTGATACACACACTCAAAAATACAAACTAACATTTTCAAAACAATGGACATACCAATACCAGTTATAACACACCTATTCAGTAATTCCAAGATCTACACACACATCCACTCATTCACCAACAGTCCCTATACAGTCACTCATACATGTACTCACTCATCATATGTACTCATACACCTATACATCCTGTTACACACTGCCACTCATCCATAGAGTTACTCACACACATAGTCACACATGCAAACAAAGTATCAAACATCCATTTACTTGCATATACAGTTATACACACATTACCACACTTACTTCTACAGAAACTTACACATACTTACTCTCTTAAACAATCACTTATAGAAACACCTACTTATTTGTACAGGAACTCTTCCAATCTCTCACTCTCACATATACTCACATATACTAGTTTAAAACATATGTAGTTACTCATAAAGACACTATCGTGCTGGGGGTAGTGTTTTAGGGTTTAGGGTAGTGCAGTGGTGTATGGGTAGTGTAGGGGGTCGTGCTGGGGTAGTGTTTTAGGGTTTAGGAGTAGTGCAGTGGTGTTTGAGTAGTGTAGGGGTCATGCTGGTGGTAGTGTTTTAGGGTTTAGGGTAGTGCAGTGGTGTTTGTGTAGTGTAGGGGGTCATGCTGGGGGTAGTGTTTTATGGTTTAGGGTAGTGCAGTGGTGTTTGGGTAGTGTAGGGGGTCGTGCTGGGGGTAGATTTAGGGTTTAGGGTAGTGCAGTGGTGTTTGGGTAGTGTAGGGAGTCGTGCTGGGGGTAGTGTTTTAGGGTTTAGGGTAGTGCAGTGGTGTTTGTGTAGTGTAGGGGGTTCTGCTGGGGTAGTGTTTTAGGGTTTATGTTAGTGCAGTGGTGTTTGGGTAGTGTAGGGGGTAGTGCTGGGGTAGTGTTTTAGGGTTTAGGGCAGTGCAGTGGTGTTTGTGTAGTGAAGGGGGTCATGCTGTGGGTAGTGTTTTAGGGTTTAGGGTAGTGCAGTTGTGTTTGTGTAGTGTAGGGGGTCTTGTTTTAGGGTTTAGGGTAGTGCAGTGGTGTTTGTGTAGTGTGGGAGGTCATGCTGGGGGTATATTTAGGGTTTAGTGTAGTGCAGTGGTGTTTGGGTAGTGTAGGGAGTCGTGCTGGGGGTAGTATTTTAGGGTTTAGGGTAGTGCAGTGGTGTTTGGGTAGTGTAGGGAGTCGTGCTGGTGGTAGTGTTTTAGTGTTTAGGGTAGTGCAGTTATGTTTGGGTAGTGTAGGGTGTCGTGCTGGGGTAGTGTTTTAGGGTTTAGGGTAGTGCAGTGGTGTTTGGGTAGTGGAGGGGGTAGTGTTTTAGGGTTTAGGGTAGTGCACCCAACCAGCCACAATATCCGTGGACAAAGGGGATCCTGACTCTTTGGAACGCTCCGTCAATTGAATAATTTGGGTCAAGGGCCCTACCACTATCAATTCCTTTCTTGGGATCCCTCATATACTTGGAGAAAAAGGTACATAGTTTCTCATCAATTTCAGGCGTGTGTGCCACCTTCCCCTTCAGTGAGGGCCTGGGGCATTCTCCCCTCATCCTATTCCTGATCTCCCTTTCAAGGGGTTGATGGATTTTCCCCACCACATACTCTGCCACTTTGGCATCAGGTGTCCACTCTGCCGACCTAGGATGGTAAATTTGGGTAGGCTCAAACATGTCCGAGTGGACCCCGTCCCCAACCGGGGACTAAGAGGAGTGGGACTCTGGACGCCAGGGACGCCCCGAGTCCTTATCCTCATCGGAGGAGAAATCGTCCTCCGATACACCCTCTCCCTCTAAGGGAAACCCACCGTCGGGGTCTACAATAGTGGTGACAGTGTCGCAATTTTCTCCGGGCCCCTCCTCCTCCCGGCAGGGTGCATGTTTTAGCGCTCGCGCACTTTTGAGAAAGGTCTCCGTAAGTTTATCAAATCCTTCCAAGTGCCCCGCGTTATGCTTAACGGCCCTTTTATTCCCCATCTGGGAGCTACTTGGACCCGCCACCACCAGATCTGGGTCACTGAACACCCCAGGGATGCTTTTTGCCAGCTTATCAACCTGATCCCTAAGAGGAGCCAGCACCCTAGAAATAGCCAGAGAGAGGGCTTGGTCCACTGAAGGAGGGAGAAGTTGGGGGGCCATTCCTCCTCCACTTCCTGGTAGGAGGAGTAAAAATGGTCTTCTGGAGAAGACATGATAGCAGAGGGTGTGAGCACAGAACAAATGCCCTTAAAATCCTTAAGACAGCCCCCTCACCGGTGCTCCAACAGCTGGGCTTTCCCCGAAGCTGTTATAAGAATAGACTGAGGCGCAATACCACGTGGCCGTGTGGGGAAATCACCACATAGCGGTGTCAAAATTAGGCGAGGGTTGGTCGGGAATCAAGCGGACACTAAAGGAGTGACCGGATTCCCAAACGCGCGTAAAGACCAGCGGGAGCGCTCGACGGAGCTGCCTCGCTCGGACTAGACGCGCCTGACAGGATCTCACCGCGCGCAGAGCACACAGCGGGAGAAACTGCGAGGGGGAGAACGCGCTCGGGCAAGAGCCTGCTGCGCAGGGAATATGAAACAATACCAAGTCAATAATGCTAATACCGTGCACAAGAAACCGCTATACAAACAGCAACAACGTCAGATTAAGCCAAGAATGTAAGGAATGCACTTAACTGACGAGCAGTGAAGAAAGAGGACGTGGAAGGGACTTCACAATATTATATACGATGGACTGTGATATGATTGGACTATAGTTGCCTTGGAGACTACCCCCCTAATGGTTCATGGGTTGTGTAGTCTTTTGTTTAATGATTGTTGTGTTACGTTTTCTTTGAACTGCTATGCAAATAAAGTGAGGAAAGATATGCATAATCCTCGCCTCCGTCCTGCCATAGAATTCATTAAACTTTATTTGATCTGATTTAGAAACATAGATCATAAAAGTGTACATAAAAACAGTAAATCCTCTTTCCTAATACAATACAGTGAGAATTAATTAAAACCAGTAGGTAAAAGCGGGTGTTACAAAGCCCAGTTCAGAGCAACTTCGGGTTAACAGAATCGTAAAGTTCAATGTTTCGCAAGATCAATCTCATGTACTTCGTGCAAAATACGCAATAAGGGGTCCAAGTAAGATGTAACGCTCCAATACCTGACCAGTTTGCACTATATAAAACTGCAGAAAAACAAAAAATAAAAAGTGTTTTGCACACTTCTGTCTTTGGGCTATATGTGGGCTACATCTGGGTGATATTTGTGCTACATTTGGGCTCTTTTTTCTCTGGTGGCCATCTTGGGAGACTTATTTGTTATGAAGTTTCCTAATTTTGTCATTTACTGCAGTCTCCTCAGTAGGAAATGCTTTCAGTTTTTACTTTGATTCCATCAAGAAGGCATTCAGATGTGTTACACATTTGCCATAAATTCAGAATGTTAGCACTCTAGTTGTTCATTAGATCACTGTATTAAAGCTACTGCTCACCAGGAGTTAACTGGAAGTCTACTGCTGGTATTGAAAGTGATTGTTTCAGTCTGCATGTCAGAATTTTCTAATGAAATAGAAGAGGATTTGAGATCTCACTTAAAACATGCCCTAAATTTTCTTTCTGCAGCACTAACCATAATTTCTATGGCAAAATGAACCCCCTCATTTTGTTCCTTTTTAAATTAAATGTTTTAAGTGTTACCAGTTTATTCCAATCAAGATGGCTTCAGGTGTGCCATACTTTTCTCATAAGTAAGGCTGTTAGCACTCTAGTTGTTCTTTAGAACACTCTGGGAAGCTGCAGTAGAACACAAAGGCATCAACTGACAGGCTGCTCCTGTTGAAATATAACAGGAAGATATTTGAGATCTCACTTAAAACATGTCCTAATTTTTCTTTCTACAGCACTAACCATAATTTCTATGGCAAAATGAACCCCCTCATTTTGTTCCTTTTTAAATTAAATTAAGTGTTACCAGTTTATTCCAATCAAGATGGCTTCAGCTGTGCCATACTTTTGTCATAAGTAAGACTGTTAGCGCTCTAGTTTTTCTTTAGAACACTCTGGGAAGCTGCAGTAGAACACAAAGGCATCAACTGAAAGGCTGCTCCTGTTGAAATATAACAGGAAGATATTTGAGATCACACTTGAAACATATCCTAATTTTTCTTTCCACAGCACTAACCATAATTTCTATGACAAAATGAACCCCATCATTTTGTTCCTTTTTAAATTAAATGTTTTAAGTGTTAACAGTTTATTCCAATCAAGATGGCTTCAGGTGTGCCATACTTTTATCATAAGTAAGGCTGTTAGCACTCTAATTGTTCTTTAGAACACTCTGGGAAGCTGCAGTAGAACACAAAGGAATCAACTGACAGTCTCTGCCCTTTTTGGATGTACATGTTTTACTGAAAATGTCAGACTTTATTCTCACATGACTGAGAAAGATAATGTGAATTTACCGAAAATATGCTCTCATTTTAGCTTCTGGAGCACCTTCCAAAACTGTATGGGACAAGCATGTGAAAAAAGTTTTCTCTCAAACATGATTCATGATATCCCAGCAGAAGGTTTTTCACAGGGTAAAATCACCTTAGAACACACCACAATTCCTGAAATTAGTATGGTACCATCAACAAATGAATTCTAATGTAACTAAAGTCTGTTATCACCCTTTATAGTTCTCCTTTTGGTAACCCTCAAAATCTTCGATTCACTACAATGCATTTCAATGGGGTACTATCATTTATATTGGTCCCAAGATGGCTGCCAGCAATTCCAGGATGAAGTGCTGACAGCCAATCAGATCTCACGATGACATGTGTGGTTAGGCTCCGCCCAGATATATATGTGTTTTCTTTTTCAAATTTCTCAGGAACTACTGAACGGATTTACACCATTTAACCAAAAGGCACAACTCTGAACCAAGGGCTACCTGTTTGCCAAATTTGGTGTAATTCCGTTCAGCAGTTCGGGCTCAAGCTGCGATGAAAGGTTCCTATGGAAAATTGCATGGGGAAAACACGTTTTGGGACCCCCCTTTTTTCTCGGCCCCCGCTTGCCGAATCACCCCGAAACTTTCAGGATAGGAGCGGACCGGAGCGGGCCATACGTTTTGAAAATTTTGCGAAGATTCGTCAACCGGCGCCAAAGTTATTTCAAATAGAATGTTGTGGATTTCCTATGGAAAATAGGTCCTAACTATAACTATCTACTGGCGACCGCCAGTAGATAATATATATATATTTAACCTCATGCTGGGCAAGATGCATTGCCATTATTACCCCCGCTAAAGGCACTCCTGGACTTGAGGGCTGAAGCGGTTTGGGGACCCGAGGAGGTACTGCATTTCTAGCACAGCAGGAAAAAACTGGTCACTTTCATCGTGGAATCCTCTGCGCTACCGCTCGGCCACTTGGTTTGATTCATCATTCCACACATCACCTACCTGGATTTGGGACAGTGCATTCTGGGGCCTGCAGTTCACAGCAACCTTGTGAACTGGAACGGGTGCAAGGTGAAATTGTGGGGGCGGAGCTGACCTCTACCAATAAAAGAGCAGCAGGACAAACTTACTGCGATGATGGAAGCCTGCTAAACACCTGGGCGCTGATGAAGGCAGGATTTAGAGCCGAAATGCATTCGCCACAAAAATGAAATAAAGTGCTTCCATGGTCTTCCCCTGTGTGGCCTCTGCTCTTTCTTGTGGAGGAGTTTGTTGGTGATATATATATATATATATATATATATATATATATATATATATATATATATATATATATATATATAAAATATGTTTATATATAATGTGAATGTGTTCTTTTATTATAAAATGTTAATTAGATGTTTCTATTAATTGTGTTCCTGTACGTATATCTATCTATCTATAGAATATATATATATATATAAGTGGGCATGCAATGTAACACATCAGGGTTTAGTATACCAGGCGTCTCCAACAAGTAGCTTGTGAGCTTCTGGTAGCTCTACAGCTACCTGTTAGTAGCTTTCCTGTGTTCATCCCAGTCTTCTAAATTGGAACATATTGCTTAGTTAAATTAACTTATGACTGACAAAACTGTGTAATCGAAGATGTATTTGTTTTGAGTGATAAATCATGTGCGGAGACTTATTTCTAATATGATTACTTTTGCACCATGGGCACTGTGGCTGGCAAGCATCACCTATGTAAAGGCATTCCAAATTGACAAAGCCTTTTTTACATTACTGCTTGTTAGTCTGCTAATATACCTAGGTGGGCAATAATGAAATCTTGTCTGATGTGGTAACTGTTACAACACTAATAATATTAGTAGCTTGCAATGATTTCTGTTGAAAATAAATAGCTCTTATTACACAAAAGGTTGGATACTCCTGATCTATACACTTTGGTGAGTTCATCAAGGCCGAGACTTATCAAAAGTTCATGCTGGGCAACAAGCCAACTTGCTGCACTGCATCAAAGGAGGGGGCAGAAATGCAAGATATTTATTAATTTATAAAGATATGTTGCATTCCTGCTCACTCAATTTTAAACACGGTGTGAATTTCTCAGTTTTTGCTCATTTAATGTGGATAACCTTTTTGTACCCCTTTTTGTTTATCCTCATTAAATGAGCACAAACTGAGAAATTCACACCCGTGTTTGAAATTGTTCATTGTATATTAACTATGATGGAAATAAGTGAATTGTTGTATAGATTTTTCATGTGTTAGCCACAAATTTGGGTTTAACAATCAAGTAACTTGTCTAAATAGTGCAATTTAGTTTTTCAAACGAAATCCCTTGTAGGCACTGTTACCTATCAATACTGCCAATCAGGGCACACTTGCACCATGGTGCAAGGGTGCCACATTACACGGCACCCTGGATTGTTTTTGAGCAGGAAGGGGGCACCTCCCTGCACAAAAACAATCCTTAGAGGCAAGGAAAACACAAACCCTTGATAAATCTGGGTCATGGGAGTAGTGGTGTATGGTGTTGCACCGTATGAGTGGAGTGGGAATAAAGTGAATGATACTGCCTGGAATCTGTTCTAGTGTGAGCTAGCCAGGTGCTTTTTTGGGCTGATTTAAGAAGAGGTGTTGACTACTGTCACTATTAAGATCAGGGGTGTTAGCATTCTTCTCTGTGCTTTTAGGCTGCTCATACAGTCCCAATCTCCCTGATGTGCAGTATGCAAAGGAAGACTGATTTTGCCCATCAAATTGGGTAGAGAAGCAAAGCTCATTCACTGCAATGCATGAGTAGTTCAAAATTTAATTTTAAGCTAGGAAACTAAGAATAGGCTATCTGAGTTAGAAAGTACGATGCTGTGCCTGCCAAAATGTTTTATGTAGAGAGTACCACTGATCATTTTTTAATCTTCTTTATCCCTCTCATAAGCACCAAAGGGCAAGAGGGCATCCAAGGGCCAAGTGGCTGCCACGACCAGCGCCGCAGCAGGTGGTGATGGAGCAAGGACTCGTAAATGAGACTTGCTCGGAAGCAATCCTTTTGTTTTAACTCACTAACGAATTACTAACGACATGTTTGTAATTAATAATTCGCATTTAGAAAAAGACACGCGGGACAAGGAAGCTTGCATATGTGTTTACTAACGGCAATAACATGAACGAAGGACTAAAAGGCACTTTAACAAGGGACCTTTACTGCACATGCGTCTTCTACATCTACGTAGTATGATGTACTAATGCTTGGAGGGAAAATCTTGCGTCTGCGCTATAGACGATAAAATGGACACTTGAAAGCTCACATGCATGGCACCTGCTTGGCTGAAATAGAATATAAGTTTTATACTAACGCAAATGCAGAGAGGGTAATAGTAAATGAAGTGGGTTAGAGTAGAGGTTGGTGGTGTACAGTGAAACCATTTATTTTTGAAAATAAAATGTCTTCTTTTGACTTTATTATTAGTGTGCATTTGGGCCCTCTACACTTGTCTGAATCGAGCTGACTGACTTGACCCTACGCATGCGTACTAGAGAGAGAATACGAAAAGATGAGTAAGGACTTGTCACGCGTCCAAGGCCAGCGAAGATGTGCCCTGGGAACATGAGGGTGAAGAGTTCATATGAAGGAGCTTTATTCATAACGTTGCAACATTTTGTATTAATAAAGTTTGGAGATGTATGGGAAAGGAAATGATTTAATAAAGTTTGAGGGGAGGGATTTGAATACAATGGTTTAAAGAAATAGGTGAAATGTAAGCATGGTGTGACGATCATCCCCCTCGCTTGTCCAATCTGAGTTAGTATTTTGTGAAATTGAAACATTAGTGGGTGGTACATGGATATGGAAAGGTATAATTGAGGTTTCAGTTAGTTAGAGGGAGTGCTTTTTATGGGAGTCTTGCTGATGATTCGAGAGCAGACACGGGGAGGAGCGTTGATGCTGTCGGTGCTGGGGGTGGTGCTGAAGCTGTGAGATGCTGATGAAGAAAATTGAATGCAGAACCATCTATTTAATTTAATTGGGTTAGAAAGAAGATCGCGGAAGAACCACGAGGAGGAAGAGAGTGTCAGAGAGGGGTGCGACGCAGTCGTCGGTATTTAGAGAGGTGAAGTATCCTGTCCTGATTCCTGTCCTGAAGTCTTTGTCTCCTGATCTATCCCGGGGGACCCTTACCAGCCCTTTGGCCAGGGGGTTGGTCTTCACACCATACTTGGTAATTATAAATTCATCGTATTGATAGATGTTCTTCTCTCTCTGTCCTCTTCTTTCTGAGCATAGTTATTGTGTGGATCTGAATTGATAATGCTTATTTGAAACTGGATTAATTTGACACTCTTGTGAATGAGGGTGTTTGTACTGAAACGTTTGAGATGGTTCACATGCAATTAATTTAGATAAAGACTTTAAAACTTCCTGAGTCTGTGATTATTTCATTTTAATCGAGAAAATGTTTAATAAGTTATGTTAATTATCACCATCAACTAGTTCCAACTAATGGTCCATTGACCAGAGGAAAGAACTAATTGATCAGTGAAAGGTTTAGTTAGGGAAAAGAAATAACTAGATCTTGAAGTATGAAAATCATAAACTAAAGTTTTTCCAACTTGGTGTTTTGTGTGCAAAGTAGTTATATGGGCCCTGGTGAATATATGGTAGTGGAGTATCTGCTGTTAGTACACCTCTAGATCAGTTTTCTGGTAGCAGAGTTAATGTTATTATTGACTAGTTTGGTGATAAGTATAGATTATTGATTATTGATTTATGTTTAACAAAAGAGTTAGCGCCTTTGTTTTATGTCGTCTGGAAAATTCCCAGGGAATGAATAGCGGGTGGCGATAGAAACCACACTGCAGTGAGGTTACTCGTCTGTTGGAATAACACTGAGAAGCTAGGTAGGGCTGGCAGTGTTAAAGTAGGGACTATTTTCTGTGTAAAAGTGAGAGTGATTGATAGCAAAGAGTTCGCTAGTGAAACTTTAGGCGTTATATCCCCTAGAAAGGGTAACCCTGAAGGAGTAGCAGGTTCTTCTAAGCTAGATTGACAGCAAAAAGGAGTTCGCTGGTGAAACTTTGGTCTCAAATTTCCCAAACGGGTGACATCGGAGGAGTAGCAGGTTCTCTGGAGCCTATATGAAGAGTAAGCGGAAGGTTTTACTCACAGTGAAAAGAAATAAACTATCCTTTGATTTAGCGGAACAGACAGAGTAGCGAATGTTTTTATGTTGTTAATAACAAAGAATTTTAAAGAAAATATTGAGAAATACATTTTTTGTATTACCTTGTGAAGGGAGGGTCAGTTGCCGGAGTGGTACTGACGTCACAGTGAGCCGCGCTGGGATTGGTAGAAATAGCGGGCGTGTGACAGGAACAGCCTTGTAAAGGAGGGGTCAGTAGTAAGGAGCAGAACTGACATCAAGAAAAGGCCGCGCTGGCATTGGTCAGATCACGGGCGTGAGCCTGATTTGATTGGATAGCTAGTTAGAAGCCGCGCTAGTATTGGTGGAGAGAAATATTGTATGCAGGATTTTGATTTGACTGTTAGTGCAAGACGTACAGGTAGAAGATTTCAAGGGTTTGCAGAATACAATTTCCTACATCGTTCTTCAAGTATGTATGGAGAGAAAAGAAAGATGCCATTTTTAAAGAAAATTAAGAATTTCTTTGTAAAGGATAAGCCTGTGTTGACTAGAGAGGGAATTCCTATTCCGCCACCGAAGACACCAGCATCTTTTATGATGATGGAAAGAGGATATCATACTTGTGTGTGGTTGGAAAACTGGATAGAATATACAAAGGATGATGGTGTGCTGGCATTTCCTAAAGATGAGTACGTTTAATGGGAGGATTCTTCAGAATTTGAGATTGAAAATGAATGATTTGGAACATAGACCTAAGTTAACTCAATATGAGGCTTTGGAAGAATGGGAGACTGAGTCATATGAACAAGAGAAATACAGAAGTGGAAGGTATAGAGGATTCTTTCCCAGACACTTGCATGAGTCACGCGAAGGGCAGATGAAACAGTGGAGGAGAGCTATGGTATCAGAAGGGTTATATCCAGTGTTAATGGCTGAGGAACAGTCTGGAGGGAAGTGTAAGGAGAAAACGAAACACATGAACTCGGCAGGATATGGTGAATCAGATGACAAGTTTTTAGAGGATATTTTAATTAAAAATCCACCACCGTATCAAGAAGCAGTTAGTAAGGTTAGCCCAAGTGCACCAGTAATGGGAATGCCATTAACCCCACAGATTTTCCATGAAGCTTCATATAACAGAGTGTTGCAGGATAATGAAAGAGAAGCTTTGAATAAAACTAGAGAAGAACTAGTTCAAAAGATAATTCAATTACATTTGAATACTGAAGCCTTGACCAACCTGTGACAGTTCCATTAAATAGTCCTAGAAAAGAAATAATAATTACAGATGATCAGGTTAGTGAAAGTGAGTCAATTATTTCATTAATGGATCTCCCTAATGTGGAACCTTTGACGGAAACTCCAAAGAGAGTTACACCTATGAATTTGAGAGAAAGAAGACCTTTGGTTCCTGCTGGAACTGGAGACGCAACAATAGTCACCTCTGAAGAAATAGAAAGATGGGCACAGGAAAGAGATAATCAGAACCCAACACCAAGGATTTTAGATATCAGCAGATTGAAAGTGGAATTGGAAGAGATGATGACAGGATGCATCTGTACAGAGAGATTGAATGCTTATAATGATGAGGAATTATTATTTTTATGTAAGATTATAACCAGAAGGGCAAGAGTATTTCATGAGAGATTGACTGAAGTTGCTTCAGAGATTGGAATAGACATAGGGAAATCAAAGTTGTTACAGAAACCATATCGGGTGGACTTTACTGATAAAGATATAGAAAGTGTAAATGACTACAGAAAGTGTAAGAGACTACAGATAAAAGAATTAATGAACATTTTGCGGAAATGGGGAAACATTGACAAATGGAGAATTAGATGGATAAGAAAGAAAGAGGAAGTACAAGCGAGAGAAGAAGCAGCTGCATTTCCAGTAAGAGAATCAAGCAAAGTGGAAAAATTGTGTCCAATGAGAGAGGTTCCTGCAGGTGGATATGTTCATGTTCCTTGGAGTAGACAAGATATTTTGTCATTTACAAATGATTTTCCAAAGCTGAGAGAAAAACCAGTTGAATGGTACAAACAGGTAGAGAGATTTGTGAAGGTATCAAAGGTTTTATTGAAAGACTTGGATGGTCTATTTGATATAGTGGTACCTGCTAATTTATGGACAGAATGTAAAATTACAATTGACTGGCCTAATGAGGAGTATGCTAGAGATGCAAAGACAGGAGCACACTCGGAGGAGGTGATGAAAAAGTATTACCAAGTGATTACATATTTGAAAGGGAAGATTCCTCCTAAAGAAACAGATTGGGTAAATTAGATAGAACAACACAAGAACCAAATGAATCTGTACATGCGTATTATGAAAGGTTGTTACAGGTGTTTAAGCAGTATAGTGGTTTTGAGAATATCGGTGACAAGGATATGGGACATTTTGTGTATCGGTTTGTATATGGTTTGAAACCAGAAATCAGTCAGATGATACAGCAGCACATGTTGTGTTGGCAAAGCAAGACAGTGGATGAGATTTTAAAGTATGCAAAATATTGCGGAGATGACATTGAGGCCAGGCGTAGGAAGCTAAAAGAGAAAATGATGTGGGCACAAGTTAAATTGGCAGAACAGCAAGAAGAGAAAACAAATGACCAAAATAATAATCAAGTGAAAGAACAGAGTCAGAATAATCAAGGAGCAAATGGTAATAAATATAAGGGACGAATGGACAGAGAAGAAGCGAAAAAGAAGTTTCCTTGTCATGCGTGTGGAAAGCTTGGACACTGGAAGAACGAGTGTAAGAGTACTCAGAATAATAATAATAATAATGGGCCAAATCAAAATTTAATCCCACAGATGCAGAATGAAGTACTTATGAATCAGCAGCAGCAGGTAGTTACACCACAATATCAGGTGCCACCAGCTCCTATGCCAAATTTTGTGAATCATGAAAGTTTCAGTGCGAACACCGGATTTCAAGGAGAAAGTGGTAAGAATATTAGAACAATTACACAATATTTTTTACAGAATGATGAAGAACATTCAGATGCCGCACAATGACGGTGCCTGAGGGGGGAGGAAGAGGAGTGCGTGCTTGGCGCATCCTTGCCGGTAGATCAGTCAGGTCCATTTGTTGATGGGAGAGTAGAAGGTAAAGACATTACTTTCCTATTGGATACTGGTGCTACCAGGTCTACTGTGAGAACAGCAGACATCCCAAACCTACCCCTCTCGGGAGAATCAATCCAAGTTGTAGGTGTGTCTAACCAACAGATTAGAACCCCAATCACAAAACCAATGGAGGTGCACATTGGAAACTTCAGAGAAATGCATTGGTTTGTAGTTTGCGATTCCAGTCCAGTAAATCTGTTGGGGAGAGATCTTTTGTGCAAGATGAATTGCACAATCTATTGTACACCGGATGGTGTCGCTTTCCAAACCCCTGATGAAGACGTGGTATACACGATGATGCTGGCCAAACAGGGAACAGAAGTAGATGAAATGTTTTCACTAATAACTGAGAATGAATTACCAGAAGAGTTGAGAACCACAGTTAATCCAGAAGTGTGGGATTTTACAGGAAAAGACATTGGGCTAATGACAAATATAGACCCAGTTAAAGTGACAGTGAAAGAAGGTGCAGTGTATCCAAACACCGACAGTACAAGATGAGTCCAGAAGTAAAAGCAGGAATTATTCCAGAGATTGAACGAATGGTTAAACAGGGTATTTTAAAAGAAGTGATGGGTAGTCCCTGCAATTCGCCAATAATGGGACTGAAAAAGCCTAGCGGAAAGTACAGAATAGTGCAGGATTTACTGAAAATAAATACAATTGTAGTGCCATGTTGCCCAATAGTGCCAAATCCAGCAGTGATCCTTTATCAGATACCCTGGAATGCAGGTTGGTTTACAGTAATTGATTTATGCCGAGCATTCTTTTCTATTCCTTTGCACCCAGACAGCCAGTATCTTTTTACGTTTAAGTTTGAGGATCATATTTACGCATGGTGTTGAGTTCCTCAAGGGTACACAGAGAGTCCTTCAATTTTTAATCAGATTTTGAAAAAGTGGCTAGAGTCATTGATTATGCCTAGAAAATCTGTTTTGGTCCAGTACATTGATGACCTACTGGTGGCATCAAAAACACGAGAAGATTGTTTCACAGACACAATTGCATTGCTGAATCATTTGGCTGAAGGAGGACACAAGGTGTCTCCAGAAAAATTACAATTCTGTCAACGAGAAGTTAGATATTTAGGGCATAAAATAGAAAGAGGAGTTAGAAAAGTGACACTGGAAAGAATAAAATTAATCAAAGAAATGCAATTGCCACAGACTCAAAGAGAAATCAGAATGTTTCCAGGAGTGGTTGGATACTGTAGGCAATGGATTAATGGTTTTTCAATGTTAGCAAAACCATTAATACAGATGATCCGGAAAAGAGCAAAAGACCTGATTGATTGGAATGATGACTTCATAGAGGCATTTGTGAAACTAAGAAACTGTTTGTGTGAGGCTCCTGCTTTGGGCATGCCTGATTATTCAAAAGACTTTGCTTTGTTTTGCTGTGAGAGAGAAAATTGTGCACTTTCAGTCTTAACACAGAGACATGGATTGAGTCGACGTCCAGTGGCATATTTTTCAGCTACATTGGACCCAGTCGCTTCAGCATTGCCTGGCTGCTTAAAAGCAGTAGCTGCTACTTGTATGAGTCTGGAGCAAAGTGAGTCGATAGTGATGGGACATCCGGTAAAGGTTTTTGTTCCACACTCGGTTGAGATTCTTTTGACAAGAACACAGCATCTCACCCCTAGTCGTTTGACTAAGTATGAAAGAGTGATTTTGGGAGCTGAGAACGTGACTGTGATAAGGTGTACGATCATGAACCCAGCTACCCTACTGCCAGACCCCTGCGATGAGGAAGTGAGGGATGAGAGTGATCATGATTGTTTGAACATGACTGAGTTATGCACAAAGCCCCGGCTGGACATAAAAGAGACACCTTTGAAAGAGGCTGACCATGAGTTATTTGTAGACGGTTCCTGCCTCAGAACACAAGAAGGAGAACTAAGTGCTGCATATGCTGTTTGTAAAATATCTGGGGTAATTGAAGCATCCTGTTTACCTGGGGTCAAGTCTGCACAAGTAGCTGAATTGGTTGCCTTAACAATGGCATGCAAAAAGGGGAAAAAGTGGAGAGTAACCATATTTACGGACAGTCAATATGGGTTCGGGGTTGTGCATGACTTCGGCCAGCTCTGGATGCAGAGGGGATTTCTGACTTCTTCAGAATCTCCTATCAGAAATAGCAAAAATGTGAAGGATTTGTTGGAAGCATTACAATTGCCAAAAGAGATAGCAGTTGTAAAATGCGCTGCACATCGGTCAGGAAATGACTATGTAACTGCTGGCAATAATTATGCTGACCAAGTGGCCAAATACTGTGCCAAAAATACAGTGGCCATAAACCGAAAAATTGAAACGGGTGAAACCAGATGCCAACTTATGTTTTTCTCAGTACCAGAGACATGGGATGAGATGAGACAATTGCAGGAAGAAGTTGAGGAAAAGAAAAAGGAAATTTGGATAAAGGCAGCTTGTACAAAAAGACCACATGATGAGGTATGGGTAAATTTAGATGGAAGACAAGTCATGCCAGATTGTTTACTTTCAAAAATGGCAAGAGTGTATCATGGAGCAACACACATAGGGAGAAATTCAATGATCAGGCTATTCAGAGAGAGTTGGTACAATTCGAAGTTCAGGGTAGTCGCAGAAAGCCTTTGCCAAAGATGCTTAACCTGTCAGCAGCAAAATCCAGGAAGAAAGACAATGGTAAGCTGGGGAAAGATTGGAAAGGCAGAAGGACCCTTCACTAGATTACAGTTAGATTTTATTGAATTGCCCCCATGCAATGGACTGAAATATATACTTGTCATAGTATGCCTTTCCTCAAGATGGGTGGAAGCCTATCCCACTCGAAGAAATGACAGTCTTACAGTTGCAAAATTGTTGTTGAGGGAGTTAGTTCCACGATTTGGTTTTCCAGTCACTTTGGAATCAGATAGAGGCCCTCATTTTAATAATGAAATAATTCGATTAATCTGTGCTGCATTTAACATTGAACAAAAATTGCACTGTGCTTATCGTTCAGAGGCTTCTGGAATTGTTGAGCAAATGAATGGCACAATCAAGTCAAGATTGGGAAAGGTGTGTGCATCCACAAAGCTCAAATGGCTAGATGCATTACCTCTTGTATTGATGGGTCTCAGAAGTATTCCAGACAGAAAAACAGGAATGAGCCCACATGAGATCCTCATGGGAAGAGCCATGAGGCAGGCATTTATTCCTGGAAATAAACTAATGAGTATAACTGATGATCTGGTATTGGACTATTGCAAAGGATTGGCTGAAATGATGCATTCTTTCTCTCACCAGGTTGGAGAAGACGCAGTT
This sequence comes from Calotriton arnoldi, assembly GCA_963921515.1. NCBI lineage: Eukaryota > Metazoa > Chordata > Amphibia > Caudata > Salamandridae > Calotriton > Calotriton arnoldi. Next base: position 57,417 of record CAWUFW010007054.1, on the reverse strand, counting down.
GAAAGACAGCCAGACTAAGCACATGATTTGAATCCTGGAGATTGGGTGCTAGTGAAGAAACACGCAAAAGTCGTGCCTAGCACCAAGGTGGGACAAACCGCGGGAAGTCATACTAGTCACTACCACAGCAGTGAACTGTGCAGGTTTGCCCAATTGGATTCATGCCAGCCATACCAGAAGAGTTCTGAGCCCATCAGAACAACAAGAGCAACCACTGACTGAACAGGCTGAAGCGTCAGGAGTTGTAAACTGTGAGATTGAAGAATCTAGAGTAATAGATTCTGAAAGACAACCATATGACGAACAGCCAGGTACAAGTCAGGAAGAGTGGATACCAGTGATTGAAGTAATTGATGATGTTATTGAAACGAGAAGAAGAACAGAACTGAAAAGACAGGAAAGTAGTCAAGAAGAGACAGCGGAAGAAGAACACACTCAGGTGGAAAATAAAAAAGACTTTCATGAACCTGAGGAGGGAAAAATAGAAGAACACGTTCAGGCGGAAGAAGAAAAGTTTGAATTAAGACCTGAACAGGATCAGACTGAGTTAGAAGAACAGGTTCAGGCAGAAGAAGAAAGGTTTGAAGTAAGACCTGAACAGGGTCAGATAGAATTATAAGAACAAGCTCAGGAAGAAGAAGAACAAAATATGGTAGGACCTGAGCAGGTGGAAGTAAAAGAAGGTACAAGCACAGAAAACAGAGAATCAGAACAGATTGTGATTAGAATAAATGAAATAAAAAGAACTTTACAAGGAGATACAGAAAGTGAAAACGCAGTGCAAATCAAAAGAGTCAGAAAGGGAGACAATTGGCCAACTGGAGTAAAGAAACTAAAATATCACTTAAGAAAATCTGAAAAGAGACCAGAACAAGTAAACAAAGTCACAAGTCAAACACAATCTAAACAAACTTTGGCAAAAATAACTCGAAGAAGTCCAAGATTGAGAAATTTAAACAGGAGATACAAGGCTCCTGAATGGACGTACGTCATACTCGAGGAATTTGAATCCCTAGATCTGACTGATGAAACAGAAGAAATTCATATTGTCCAGATTGATGAAAGCAAATTGAGGCCTCCTTAAAAACGAAAAGAAAAAGAAAAACTGACAAAGAAAAGATAAGAGAAAAGAAATTTTCTTAGGAGTAAAAATGGCAGAAATTGAAGTGACCGGAAAACCAAAGTGTGGATTAAAAAGAAAGTGCTTTAGATTTTGTTTTTGTAGTATTTTATTAGCAGCATTAGTATGATTATTCCTAACAGTAGGAGTGCCTTTGTTAATAAAAACAAGTGACAAGAATAATACAGATACTAATGTTAAGGTGGATAGAATAAAAGAAACTGTAATAGAAATAGGGGTAGAAGATGAAGCAAATTATCATAATGCTATTCTGGCTGCTCTGACACCGGAGCGGCGGTGAAGGTGTTTGTTTCCTGCCCTGGTGGGACTGGTGTCCCAGGGTCCACCTGCTAATCCAGCTCTCCTTGCCCCACAGCGTTCATCATCTGCGAGGGGACTACAAGCCCCAGAGATCAGAGCACCATACACACCTGCTGCCTGCGAGAGGGAGGCGCTCAACATCGCGCATAAAGCGCTGCCTCTCCCCCCGCGGCGCGGGATGCTATTCTGGCTGCTCTGACACCGCAGCGGCGGTGAAGGTGTTTGTTTCCTGCCCTGGTGGGACTGGTGTCCCAGGGTCCACCTGTTAATCCGGCTCTCCTTGCCCCACAGCGTTCATCATCTGCGAGGGGACTACAACCCCCAGAGATCAGAGCGCCAAACACACCTGCTGCCTGCGAGAGGGAGGCGCTCAACATCGCGCATAAAGCGCTGCCTCTCCCCCCGCGGCGCGGGATGCTATTCTGGCTGCTCTGACACCGCAGCGGCGGTGAAGGTGTTTGTTTCCTGCCCTGGTGGGACTGGTGTCCCAGGGTCCACCTGTTAATCCGGCTCTCCTTGCCCCACAGCGTTCATCATCTGCGAGGGGACTACAAGCCCCAGAGATCAGAGCGCCATACACACCTGCTGCCTGCGAGAGGGAGGCGCTCAACATCGCGCATAAAGCGCTGCTTCTCCCCCCGCGGCGCGGGACGCGCGAGGGCCGCGCCCGGGCAAAGCCCGGGCCAAGGGCGGGCCCGTCCTTGCCCGTCATTGCCAGGAAGAGGCAGGGCAGGGCCAGACCTATTTTATCTGCTGTTTGGGACCTGAACTAGAAAACTCCAAAGGTACTGTGTGTCACCTTAAATATTGGGCTTTGCTATATAGTTGTGACTTACTTGCTCCAGGGATTTATAAAGCTGTTGGAACTAGTGGAAATGTTGTAACGTTTTGAAGTTCGCTATTCCTTGTTTGGCATAGGATACTCTTGTCTATTTTATCTTTTTGCTACCTATTTGGCCTGGCACTAAAATGGGCAAAAGAAAAACTACAGAAGGGGCAGGGAGGACAAGTGTATCTGCTGATGAGAAAGATAAAGGGAGAAAGGTCAGGAAAATAGCAAAAAAAGCAGATCTGACCGATAGTTGTGTTATGAACCGAATAGATAACCTCATTACTGAGTGTGAAGGGCTTTTGGGAGTTGATCCACCAGCTGACTCACTAATCCCTTCCGACCCCGCTAACTCTCTATCAGCAAGACAACCTACTGACCCGCGCCCAACTACTATCCCACCAATGTTTCAGAAATCTACCGCAAGGATCCAGTGGCTTCTAAGGAGATCGCACGATCAGGCCCCGAATTGCATTTAGTGATCGATGCATCTTTCCAACTACCTATTTCCCCTGCCCGGGGTGTGAGTTGTCATATTGAACCCATAGTCATCTGTGCCAATCGCTTCTCAGCATTGGCAGGGGAATATGAAACTTGTGAAGATGCTCAACCCTCTGCTCTCATGACAACCTTGGAGAAAAGCCCAAACGTGACGGATGACACTTGTCCCTTCTCATTAAAGACCCTCTTGCAAGCTATTAAATTACTTCAGAAAGAGGTCGGATCTATGAAAGTGATGATCACGGAGCTTGTGGCCACTGTTAAACTCCTAACTCCTAATAATATTTCACAAACATCAGACATTTGTGTACCATCTAATCTGTGTCAGTCACTAATATCGGGAGGTCTAGTAGATAGTGGCCAGCAATCAGCTACTATAATCTCCATGGGACGAGCCGCTAAGGCTCCGCCTACTAACCAAGCAGGTCCATTAGGAACTCGCTTTTCAAAGGCATTGCATAAAGATCCTTATCTTAAGGCTGTCGAGAATGGCAGAGGGTCGGTTGAAGCTTTACCGGCTCTATCTTTGGCTAGAAATATACCTCCCCAGCAAAGTAAGCAATTATCTCGCTTTCCTACTAAAGCGCAGATAGTTTTTATGGTTAATGTTCCCAAAATAGGTTCAAGGTACGAGAACTCCGATTCCTTAATAAACAAGTCCATACATTGGATACGTCATGTCAGGGGTTGTCGCTCATTGATCAGGGAAGATATAGTCAGAGCACGGAGATGTATGTCAAACGATCAGCTCACTGACTGTATCGAACTTACTCTCTCCAACCCAGATTTAGCAGAGAACCTCCTGGCCTTAGAGTATAGAACTTGCTCCCCAGATTCTTCGTCTATTCAGATCAGGCGCTTTTCGACAACTGGTGGGGCTAGGGCTCAGGATAGTTTAAAGCCATTACCCATACCAGGAGGCTCTACTTTAGAGGCGGTTGATTGAGTATGTCACGCTTATCAATCCCGACAGAATTTAGATCTTACCCCAACCATTAACAAACAGAGTGCCCCTAATATTGTTTGCCCGAGTAGGTCTCTTGGTGATCCCCTGATTCTGATACAATCAAATAGCCATAATGGTGATCAAAGTTGTAGTCCAATGAAACAGGGGGATGCTACATTTTTGAATATTTCTGCTTCGCCTCCTGTTCCACCTTTTTCGACAAGACAGCCTTTAGCTTGTGATGGGTCTTTAGCACCACAACTTAAAATCTTGTCTTGGAACATTTCAGGTCTCCAAAGTAAAATGTCTCTCCCTGATTGGAATGACCTGATTGAAGAACACCACATCTGCATATTCCAAGAGACATGGAGCTTGACACCATTATATAAATCTGGTTATACTTGTTTTTTTAGATCCGCTATTTCTAAGGGGAGAGGGCGGCCCTCTGGAGGCCTCATTATTTGGATAAAGATCGATTTGGACTGTAAAATCCTAGAACATCATTGTGACAGCCCAGATATAATGTGGCTTTCGATTAAAGGAGCCAGGGGTGGTAAAACTATCGAGCTGTTCAATGTTTACATAAGGAGTACACCAGGGGGTAAAATGTCGAATATTGTTTCTTCCCTGGAACATGAGCTCGCTGGACGTCCATCAGATTCGTTTGTTATGATAGCAGGAGATTTTAATTGCACTTTTGAGCCACTAGACTCTGAAGACCTGTTGGGGAATGAGGAAGAAGACACGAAGTGGGGTGTCCCTTTGCTAAATATACCTCCGATTAAGAAATGGTCCCAAATCGTAATTCAGATTAATGCACTTGCCCTAGAAATTGGATTGAGGGCAGTGAATGGTAGAACAGCTTCCGATGCTCTAGGAGCGAACACTTTTAACAGAGTAAACTGTCCCTCACGCATTGACTACATATTGGTAGATTTGAGACTTTGGAATCTGATAATAGATATGGAAGTGCTAATTTCTTCTGACAGTGATCACAATACGCTTAGTTTAAGTATGGAAACCCCTTCTGCCTTTCTCTGTTCCCCAAATCAGACCCAAGGGCCCTTCATGATTACGAAGGAATTGATTCCCTCAGGATGTAGAAGGTTCCTTAAATGGCCTAGAATCGTGACACATGAACCGTCGATGACGGGCATCAGTCACGTATTGAGTATAAACACCGTTTTATTGCTGGAAGCTCTTGGTGAAGTAGATGGTCTGGCTAAGATTCCGAATTTATACAGTAGATTGGTAGATCAGATTGGTATGTATTTTATAGTGAATAATACACCTAGACTGAGCGGTGATGTTAAAAAGCCCAATTCTTGGTATAATGGGGATTGTAGAGCGAAAAAGAAGGCCTTGGTCATAGCAATTAAAAATAAAGATTGCTCCTTAGTGAAGGAATCTAGAAAGAACTACAAAACTGCTACCCACCGTGCTAAGCTGGAGTGGGACGAGTCCCATTGGCAGAATTTAAAAGAGGCAAGTGTAGCTAGAGACCCCAATCTCTTCTGGAATATGGTTAGGTGCTCAGGAAACAAGGATGCAAGACTTATTCCTAACCATATTACAAGTCAGGATTGGTTTAAACATTTTGGAAAGCTCTACTCTGGGACTGATTTATCCCCTCAAGAGGGTTTACATATTTATTTGAGTCCCCATTCTACCTTGAATACTGTTGATCTCTTCACTCTTGAGGAAGTGGAGGCTGCCATAAAGAAAATAGTTCCAGCAAAAGCCCCGGGTCCTGATGGTCTCCCAGGAGATCTCTTTCTTGCTGACTCCACTAACTGGGCAAACTATGTTATGCTTTTAATTAATTCTATTGCGAGGGGTTGTGCAGTACCGGAGTCTTGGAAGGGTGCAGAGGTGGTCCCTATTTTTAAAAAAGGTGCCAGGGACGACCCTGCTAATTATCGCCCGATCAGTCTGATCGATGCTATGCAGAAAATAGTTGGCAGAGTGCTACTGCAGAGAATCCACCAATGGGTGGATGAAGAGAATATTCTCTCCCAATATCAAGCGGGATTTAGGGCCTGCACAGGGACGGTGGACCAAGCATTTAGGCTGCTTTTAATCTACTGGAAGGTGGTTTTAATAGGCAAGGGCAGTCTTTATTTGGCGTTTATCAACCTAAAGACTGCCTTTGACCTAGTTCCCCGTGAGCGGCTATGGCACCTGTTAGATGAAATGGGTATGCCACCATTGTTACTTAACCTGCTGGTTCGCCTACACGAGGGCACTTATGCCCAAGTGAGATGGGGGTCCCAAGGACAAAAAACGGATAGGATCCCTGTGAACAGAGGGGGTTCGTCAGGGATGCGTCCTGGCTCCCACCTGTTCTCTTTATATATGAACGGGGTGGTTAGCTTTCTTCAAGAGTTTCCATCTGACGCCCCTGCCCTGGCTGGTGATAGGGTCCCTACCCATCTCTTCGCAGATGATACTCTGCTTATTTCTAAGACACCAGTAGGGCTACAAAAACTTCTAGATAGATTCTACCTTTTTGCGAGTCCCGGGGGCTGATTATTAATACTACAAAAACCAAACTAATGGTGTTCAATCCCTACAGGTCACATAGAGGCAATTTTACTTTAGATGGAATTAGCTTGGAGAAAGTAACAACATTTGACTACTTAGGATTATGGTTAGCTGAGACAATGCAGTGGAAATACCACATTGATAAAATGCTCTTAAACCATAAACGCGTGGCAGGAGCATTAATAAGAGAACATCGCTCCTCACAGAGCAGACCTGTGGCCCCTGCCTTAACAATTTATGCAGCCAAAGCACTTAGTTCGGCACTTTATGGTGCCGAATTATGGAGCTTCGAGAATGTGGATAGCATCAGCAGATCTGAACACAAATTTTTTAGAGATCTGGTGATGCTTCCCCGCAACGTTCCTCTGAAGCCACTAATGAGTGATATGGGTAGGCACTCCTTCAAAGATATAGCCAGGCTGCGGCCATTGTTATTCTGGGCTCGTTTGTGCCGAACCCCAGAGCTAACTAGTTATGCCTCCGCGCTCAATGAAGTGATGGCCTTGGATGGCAACCAGAGAATTGGCTGGGTGGCTTAAGCTCAAAAAAACTCTTCTTGCGCTTGGGTTTAATGAGTCATGGGACACGCAAACTCCACCTTCCAAGGCTGATCTTAAAAGGTCTTATTGGGCTTGGGTTAATGCCCAGGAACTCAGTAGTCAAAGGGTAGGAAGACTCACAGAAGAATTTTATCTCCACAAGCAATATATATTTTTTTAACCATATTTAGATTTTATTCAGTCACCACGGGATAGAGCACTCTTTATACAGTTCAGGGTAGGTTCGCTCCCGGTTCGGGAGCTAACTGCAAAATGGGGTGCACCATATCAGACACCAGCAGGGTGTCCCTGTTGTAGAGCACCAACCGAGAGCTTAGCTCATTTTATGTTTGCCTGCCCTGCTTATAAGAATGCCAGAACGAGATGGCTTAAACCTATCTGCAGACAATTGGGTACACAAGAGCATCGCACTGCATTACGCATCCTAAAATCAGATGCACGCACCCTCTTTGCCTGTGGCGTTGCAAAATATCTCAGTTGTGCCTGGATTATAAGGTTCAAATTTTTGCGTTTAGCACCCCAATGAATTATCATGTTTTTACGATGCTTTTTAGCCTTGTTTTGCACAGATGTATATTGTATTGTAATTTATAACATAGCTATTTTTCTTGTTAGACAAAAACTAACATCGTATCCATCTAATGAAAATGCGTTAGAATGAATTTATTTTTATGATGAATTGCACTAGAATGAAATTATTTTTAGGATGTTTTAAACTCTTTTTATACTCTGCTCCTAATTTTTTATTAGGTATTGTGATGTACAAAATGATTTTATTGGGTTTTTGTTACTAATTGATGTCTTTTTGGTAATTTCTAACGTCCACGTCGAATAATGTAAGATAGTTAATGCTTTTAAGATACATGTTTATCGAAATAAAGCTATTTGACTGACTGACCTCATAATGAATCAGACTATAATACGTCTTCTAATGTGTTTATTAAATTGCTATTTCAATATGTTAGTACTATGGAGATTAATAACTGTTATGTGTGTATGAAGTTACCCTCATCAGTATCAGAAGGAATGACGTATCACCATATACCTTTAACGTATGGTGTGTCATGTAGTATTTTGTCAAGTTTATTTTATGCTACAGGGGAACTTCAATATTTTTATTCAGATATAGATGTAGTATTTTCTGAATTACCTATTAGAAAGAATATGAATCCAGTAGCTAGTAGTAAAAATGCACAGTTTATGGGTGAATTTTTCATAACAATGAGTTCAATAGATTTAGTTCAGGCACATAAAGATAATTTTACATGTACATTAAGAAAAGAAGAAGCGAGATGGGTCGGTAATAGGCGGGGTCATCCCTTGTACCCTTTTTAAAAATAGGGATAATGAAAGCTTTGGCCCAAGAGGGAGGAAAACCACATGTGCAGGCCGCATTAAAGACCTGTGCCAGTATCTTTGCCTAAACGGCAGGGTTGGGCTTGTACAGATCTGCGAGGACTCCATCAGGGCCCGGTGCTTTTCCACCAGATGTCGAGGTAATGGCTTTATGGACCTCATTTACGCTAAAGTGAAGTGAAATGCTAGCTAACCCAGTCTCGCCATGTGCCTCAGGCTCTTCTAGATTGTCACCACTCTACATGCCTTCGAAATGCTGCACCCAACGCTCAGCAGATATAGTACAGTCTGTGTTAGAATTGACTGTGTCAGAGAAGAAAGGACTATTAACCACGGCCCAGAACTTTGAGCTATCAGACAGAACACTTACTTGTCCAAGGGACTCTCTTGCCTTTTCTCTGATCAACTTCTTCCTCTGATAAACTACAGACTTGTAAGCCTTCCTACAGCTCCTAACCAGAGCCTCGGTCCTCGGAACTTGTTTGAGACCCTGCAATAACTCACTATGAGCCGTGGTACAGGAGCCGTCAAACCACCTCTTTATCTTGGGGCATTTAACCCTGCTCTTAGTGGTTAGATTAGAGGCTATCTGCTTAGTTATTTGATCAAAGGCATCTAAAACAGCTTTATCATGCGTGTTGGTATTCATACATGCTAGAATCTCTGAGGCACAGACAGCATACAGATTATCCAAGAAACTTTCCGGGATCAGCCTCTCCCACTTCAACCGCCGTGCTTGGTCTTTGGTACCAATGTCCGCATTTGGAATACTCCTGCCCTCTGTTCCTTGTAGGACAGACGGGTAAAGCAACTCAAGTGTGAGGGGGTTATGGTCACTGTAGCTGCCCCAGGTAATGCTCAATTTCTCCACTGCAAGGGCTAAAGATACAGAGAGCATAATATAATCAATAGTACTCGTGCTACCCCTGCCTGTATAGGTGGGAACTGGTGTAGTCACCTCTGTTTGCTCTAGGCAATAAAGGTTATTAGCTGAAAGAAGCCCTTCTAAAAAAAATGCCTGATGGCGAGTGCTCAAAATGTGTGGGCAAAGGTAAAAAGTCCCCCTGATCCTTTGTGGCAGTACAATTAAGATAACATTGATGGGAATTGAAGTCACCTAGAATTATTATCTCATAATAGGTGTGTTTTCCCTCACCATAATGTTCCAGGAAATCCTCTAGAGCTACCAGATTTTCTATCTCAGAGCTTCTAGTAAAGGAATTGTAAAAATTAATGACTAACAGAGTTGGATGATTTTTAAAGATTACCCCCACAGCTAGCAGATGAGATGATTGACATTCTATCAATCTTGTTTTGCAGGAAAGTTCAAGTGAGAGCAATAAAAGAAGACCTCCCTTGCTCTTCCCATTGTTGAAGAAATTGCATGCTTATGTAACGAGATAAAAACGTCCAGAAAAAAACTGTTGCTAATCTCTCAGGTTTCTTGTACGGCAATAATATGATACGATAAGAGGAGGCTTTGCCATATTACATCGCCTCTTTGTGACCTTAAGCCAACTATGTTCCACAAAAGTATCTTCATGGAGGAGGGACCTTGGGTGTCAGATGTTAAAATAGGCTTTGGTGGATGGACAAGCACAGACTTAAGTGGAAAGACAGGTAAGACTGGAGTGTTAGAGTCCAGGGCCATCGGCCTGATGCCATGCGGCTTACCTGGACTGATGTTGGTCAACCATTTTCATCAAGTCCCTGTGCATTTAACAGAGGTTTGAATCTATTGGCTATTGGAAAAACAGAATCCATGTTTCTACCCTGGACAGGCTTAGCCGGTCTGGAAGGCAGCTGTGTGCTTTACTAAGATTCGTATCTATTGGCCATGGGAAAATCAGGATCCATAGATCTACCCTGGGAAGGCTTAGCAGGTCTAGAAGGCAACTGCCAGGGATGGTTCAAAGATGGCTGGTCAGAGGGATAAAAGTACTGAAGGGGGACAATCCTGATTGCTGATTTAGAGCTGCCCCTAAAGTCACAACCAACAAGGGCTTTTGTTTGTGCAAGATGTCTAAGGTTAACAATGACACAGTCCCCCTCCATGTTTTTCCCAATCCTACAGCCAATCCAGCCCACTCTTCTGGCCATAATGATGTCAGAAGATATATTTTGCCCATTGACCACATTGTTATTACAGCAGTAAGTAACTTTGTGTATGAGGTCCAAGGAGGATTCCTTGAAGCTTTGCAGAAGTGTAGGGACTCCCACTAATACAACAGCCAGGGGGGCTGATTCTGAGGGCAAATAAATGTCTTTTGACATAGCAGGTTGTTGCGAAATGGGTAAGTCAGGTACGCCCATATGTTTGCAACACCTTTGTAGCAGGAATCGAGTTTCTAGGAGCGCAAATGTTCCTAGGCCCACGGGGCGTCCCCTCACCCAATGGTACAGAGTTTTGTGTCAGCTGTGATGCTCAATTCAAGCTACCAGATGCGATGGATGGTGTCCCTGCGCCAGGCAGCAATGCAAAAGCGGGCCTGGCACAGTAAGGTGTCCCTCCCCCAGTCACTGTCTCTGTCCCTTTAGAATGATCGTTGTTCATAGAAAGAAGAGTATTAAAACTCGCCTCAATGCCCTCCAGCTTTAGTCGTATAAGAGCTGTGAGTTAATTGGTCATTAATTCCAGCCTGGAGAAAAGAGTATCTAGCAGTTGTTCAAAGTTAATCCTGGCTGGTGGTAAAGCCTTAACCGGTGATGTCTTCCGAGGAGCTCTTTTGCAACCAGTTATCTTCTTCTTAGTCATGGGACAATCCGCAATTGAATTGTCTCCTGCTGTGGTGGGGACTGCCTTCAGTGGAAGCACAGGCACAGGCGCAGGAGGGCTTTAAAGGCCCAGACTAGAGGTGGCCCAAGCAACCCCTGCCACCCCACAATTTTCCAGAGCGGTAAGATCCTGAACAAGTTCCCAGACTCCAGAGAGAGCCTTCTCTCAGTCCGAGCTATATCTTTCGATATGACATTTGCTGCCCTAGTTAGGAAGGAGTTAATGGTTGCTACCGTATTGCCCCCGGTAGCTCCCCCTAGGCCCCCTGCAGCCAGTTTCCTATTGACCATAATTAAATAGGACTGGAATCACTGGTCTTGTGAAGACTGAGGTGCAAGCACCTTGATAGGTCAGGAAGAACAAATTACACACTCGCTTTGCTGAGATAAACTATCTGCAGATAAACTATCAGCAGTATGCCAGAGGTGACCTAAGTATATAGATATATTAGTATTTAAAAGGCAGTGAGGGATGATAATCACAGTACCTTAGCCCTAGCCTTTGTAGGATGCCAGAGAAACTAAAACCAAGAATCCGGGAGGCCAAAAGAATAATCTCATTCTTTTCCTGAAAACCAAGGGACCTGGCCCATCCCAGCCTCATCCGGCCGCTGACGGGCACGGAGAGGTCCGCTCTTGGCACGGTCTTCCCGCGTAACGGGAGCCCACCTCAGCTTTTCAAGTGCCTCTGGGCGCGAATTGGCCGATGCTGCAATGGTGCTGCTGGGGCTGAAATTCCCGCCCCCTCTCCTTCAGTGCGGGCGTCCCGTGCAGCGGGACCCCGCCTCAGCTTTTCAAGCCGTCCGGGCGCGAAACGCCCGATGCAGCGATGGTGCTGCGGGGGCTGAAAGTCCTGCCCCCTCTCCTTCAGTGCGGGTGTCCGCAGTAAGTAATGAATTTTATTATTTCTTACTTTTACCTCTTACAACTAGTAAAATTACAGCCTTGTGTATTTTATACTCTCTACTTTTTTTAACTCCCCTCTCTAATGTTTGCTATCCCTGCATTACCCTGTGTTTTCTATATTTCTGATTTCTGCAGCTGACTTTCTCCTGTCTGTAACTTTCTTCTGCTCTCATTTTTAGTAAGCTTTCCCTCGCCCCTCTGTTATATGTCTTGGGTAGTGATGGAGCAAGGACTCACAAATGAGACTTGCTCGAATGCAATCTCCTCACAGTATTAATTTATTAATCTTGTATTGTTTATACTAATCCTTGCATACACTACACGAATAGTAAGGAAGCTTGCCTATGTGTTTAACTAACGAATAACGCTTGTCTATAATCTAAAATGGCCGCTAAAGCGCGGGAACCTTACTGCGCATGTCTCATCCATATCACATGGTGTGACGTCTGTCTCTGCTTGGTGGGAAAACTCCTGCTTCTGCGCAGTGTGCATTAAAATGGCTGCTTGATGTTTTCACATGCTTCAGCTTGCTTTTGTGTTATTATTAATTTGTCGTTTTCTTAACGCTACTAATGCGGGATAGATTTATAAGTAAATGGGGATAGAGTAGACAGAGTGGGTATACAGTGAAACATTTTATTTGTGATTTTAATATTTCCTTCTTTGACTTTTATTAGTTCGTAAACTTGGGCCCGGGGTTGGTGATCTGAAACTCGAGAGACAATGATTCTGCGCATGTGCCCTGCTTGGCTGCCAAAGAATAAGGATGAAGTCAACCTGGACGTCGTCCAAGGCCATGACCTAATGGCCGATATTGACATATTCATGTGTTCTTGCCAAACTTGCAACTATGTATATGAAAATGAATAAACTTTGTCGTGAGACGGGTGGGAAATAAAGCAAATGTATTAAATTGGATGGGCGGTAGTTTAAAGACAAAGGTCTTCAGAAATTCGAACCAAATCAATATGGTGTGAGGATCAACCCCCTGTCTCTGTCCAATCAGAAGTAGTGGTCCCATATTTTAGCAACATTAAGGGGAGGTACATGGCATAGAAGGGTATAATAGATATAGAATTAGCTAATTAGTTGGAAGGAGAGGCTGCAAGAGAGCAGAGGACCAGAGAGAACAAGCGTAGATGCTTCCAGAAGAGCTCCAGACCGCCAAGCTGATTGATCGCAGACAGAATCACTGTCCAGAGAGGTCCTGAGGAGGGGGCGGAGGAGTCCATTAGAAGAAAGGCACGGGAGAATCGAGGAGAAGTCGAGTATCAGAGAAGGGAATGACGCAGGCGTCGTTGTAGAGAGGTCACCGGTCCTATCCTGATCCTGGAGGAGGTCTTTGCTCTTCATCCTTCCGAGGGTCCTATTCTTTTCCAACTCCTTGGCCAAGGGGTTTGGTTCTCGCACTTAGGTAAATATAAATGCAACCTTTAGTTGCGCTGCTGTCTCTATCTTCTCCTTTCTGAGGGACCGTCATTAATCAATAAATATTATTCTATGCTTCATCCTTGATATGCAATTAAGTACCATGTGGTACTGTATTTTACTCTGCTAAAATCTTTAGATAAACATTTTAAAACTTCCTGACTCAGTGGTTATTTCAGGATTATGTACTGTAATGAATGTCACTCATTTTAAACTTCCCAATTAGCAAAGGATTCATTGGTAAGTCATTACTCTTCAATCGGAAGGTAATTGGTAGCAGGGATTTTGATAAAGAGTAACAACTGACAACCCCAGCGTAAGTATTAGCGTAGTATGAATGTATGAGCCCAAGTGAGTATCTAGTGTATGAATGATGTTTGCTAATATCGCGCTGGATCAGTTTTCTGGTAAGCAGAGGATGGTTGTACTTTGTTAATTGGGTAATGAGAATTTTATTTTTATGAACTAACATCTGTGTATTCAAAGTTTGTTTTATGTTGTCCAGAATTCCCCGGGGAAAATTGAATAGCGGTTGGTAAGTGGAAGCCATACTGCAGTGAGGTTATCTGTCAGGCAGAAATAGTACTGAAAAGTTAAGCAGGACTACCAGTACTGGTTAGGGAATCTATGCGTGTGAGTAATAGCAAAGGAGTACGCTGGTGAAAATTTGATGTTATATCACCTAGAAAGGGTAACATTGAAGAAGTAACAGGTACTTCTGGAGCTTGTGTGAAGAGTAAACAGAAAGGTTTTACTCGTAGTGTATGTTTAGTAAACGGAAAGGTTTTACTAAGTGTGAGAGAAAACTATCTTTTCTATTTTAGAGAAACTGGCACGATAGCAAATGTTTTATGTTGTTACTGAAATTTAATTAAGATTTATAGAGAAAATAAGTTTGCGTAAGATTTTGTAAAGGGAGGGTCAGCTGCCGGAGAGGGAGCTGACGTCAGAAAACGCCACGCTGGGATTGGTTGAAACAGTGGGTGTGGAAAGACCCTTGTAAAGGAGGGGTCAGTAGTCAGGAGCAGTATTGACGTCACAGGTGCCGCGCTGGGATTGGTTGAAACAGCGAGGGACAGAGAAGCGCAGATTGTAAAGGAGGGGTTGACAGACAAACGTCACCGAAAGGCCGCGTTAGGATTGGTTCAGAAATAAAAGTTAGCAGACATTTGATTGGTTGATATTCTAGAAGCTAAAATCTTAGTGGATAGAGATTGCATGTTAAAACACGATCCGACTTTAACAGGAACTCGACCGGATAGGAGATATTTGGGCTTTGCAGAATATAACTTTATACACCGAAGATTAGATAGAATGTACGGAGAGAAGAGAAAATGTCCTTTCTGCAAAAGATTAAGAACTATTTTAAAAAGGATAAACCAATCAAAACTAGAGAAGGAATTATCATTCCACCAGCTAAAACGCCCGCTTCATTCATGATGATGGAGAGAGGTTATCATACTTGTGTATGGATAGAGAATTGGATAGAATATACCAAAAATGATGGGATATTAGCATTTCCCGAGAATGGTACCTTCAATGGAAGAATCCTTCAAAATTTGAGATTGAGAATGAATGATTTAGAACCCAGATCTAGATTAACTCAATACAAAGCCTTAGAGGAATGGGAAACCGAGGCATTTGAGCTTGACCGATCCAGGAGTAATAGGGGTTATCGAGGATTTTTGCCCAGAAATCAACATGAGAATAGGGACGGTCAGATGAAACAGTGGAGGAGAGCAATGCTTACAGAAGGATTATATCCAATATTTACGGCAGAAGAACTGTTAGGGAAGAAATGCACAGAAAAGACAAAACACTTAATGAGAAATGGAGATTCTGAAGATGAATTTATGGAAGAGATATTAAAGAACCCCCCACCATACCAGGAAGGGACAGGTGGATGCACCCCAAGTGCACCCCTGTTAAAAACTCCATTAATACCACAGGTAATGCATGATTTCACACCTAGTAGGATCCTTCACGATAAAGAAAAAGAAGCCCTAGAGAAGACCAGAGCAGAATTAATACAGAAAATAACACAGATAAAAGTGCATCCTGATTCTTTGACCATACCTGTAACAATTGGTCCAGTAGTCCCATTATATGGTAATCAGGGAAACTGTCCTCCACCGTTAGTTATGCCTACTCCTGTGAATATTCCTAAACCTGAAGCAGTAGTAATGGTTGAGGATCATTTTAGTGATTGTGAATCAACAATATCATTAATGGATTTACCAATTCGGGATTCTGTCAATAGTACTCCCAGAAGAACTACACTGGGGTGCTCGAAAGATATAAACTTAATAACCTCATCGGGAGCAAAAAGTGTCACTGTAGTTAGTCCAGAAGACTTAGAAAGGTGGGCACAACGATCAGATCAGCAGTGTACACCTCCAAAAATGTTGGATATTTATAAATTAAAAGTTGAATTGGAAGAAATAATAGCAGGAAATGTGGGATTAGATCGCCTAAATGCTTACGATGAAGAAGAATTATTGTTCGTATGCAGAAGTATCACCAGAAATGTAAAAATATTCCATGAAAAATTATCAGATTTAGCTCTGCAGATGGGAGTTGAAATAGGGAGATCAAAAGTGTTGCAGAAACCCTATAGAGCAGATTTTTCAGACAAAGATTTAGAAAATATGAATGCCTCTGGAAGAAAGCTACAAGTAAAGGAGTTAATGACAGTCTTGCAAAAATGGGGAGACCTAGATAAATGGAGAGTTCGATGGGCAAAGAAAAAGGAAGAGGCACGATCCAGTAGAACAGCCTCTGAATATTTAATAAAGGAAACAGGGAAGACAGATCAAATGTATCCGATGCGAGAAGTTCCAGGAGGGGGCTATGTACATGTCCCATGGAGCAGACAGGATATTTTGTCATTTACGAATGATTTTCCAAAATTGAGAGAAAAAACAATTGAATGGTACAAACAGGTTGAGAGGTTTGTGAAGGTGTCAAAGGTATTGTTGAAGGATTTGGATGGTTTGTTTGACATAGTGGTACCTGCCGATTTGTGGACAGATTGTAAAATTACAGTTGATTGGCCAAGTGAAGAGTATCCTAGAGATCCAAAGACAGGTGCCCCGTCAAATGAGGTAATGAAAAAGTACCAGCAGGTGATAACTTACCTGAAAGGCAAAATACCACCGAAAGAAATGGATTGGGTGAAAATAGACCGGACCACCCAAGAAGCCAGTGAATCGGTACACGCCTATTATGAGCGTTTATTGCAAGTATTTAAGCAGTATAGTGGATTTGAGGACATTGGAGATAAGAACATGAGTCAGTTTGTTTATCGATTTGTCTATGGTCTGAAGCCAGAGATTTGTCAGATGATTAAGCAGCACATGTTGTGTTGGCAAGGGAAACCGATCGATGACATTTTGAAATATGCAAAATATTGTGGAGACGATATTGAGGATAGGCACAAGAAATTGCAGGAGAAAGTAATGTGGGCACAGGTGAAAATGGCAGAGAAACAGGGAATTAATTTGGATAATCCAAGTGAAAATCAAGGAAAGGATTCTGGAACGAATGGCGACACTGGGAATGGTGGAAAAGTGAGAGGACGAATGAGTAGAGAAGAAGCTAAAAAGAAATTTCCTTGTCATGGATGCGGAAAATTGGGGCATTGGAAGGATGAATGTAAAAAGATTCGGAATAATAATGGCCCAAATCAAAATTTAAATCCACAGACGCAGAATGACTCACAGCAGGGGGTAAATCCTCAGAGTCAGTTGCCACCTGCACCTATTCAGGGTAATGTAAGCAGAGCAAAGCACGGTACAGACGTCGGATATCAAGGAGGAAGTGGTAAGAATGATTATGTAACATCACAGTTTCTTTTACAGGACGATTTCTGTCAATACAGTTCATGACAGTGCCTAGGAGAGGGGGAGAAGGAGTGCGTACTTGGCGCATCCTTATCGGTAGATCAGTCAGGTCCATATGTTGAAGGGAATGTGAAAGGTAATGATATTACTTTTCTTTTGGACACTGGTGCTACTAGGTCTACTGTGAGAACAGCAGACATTCCAGACCTTCCTCTCTCTGGAGAAGCTATCCAAGTAGTGGGAGTAGCTAATCGAAAGATTAGAACACCTCTTACCGAACCAATGGAAGTTAAAATTGGAAATTTCAGAGAAATGCATCAATTTGTAGTGTGTGATTCCAGTCCAGTAAATTTATTAGGCCGTGATTTGCTATGCAAAATGAGTTGCACAATTTTCTGCACACCGGATGGTGTGGCAGTTCAGACCCCAGATGAAGATCATGTATATAAGTTTATGATTGCAAAACAAGGTACAGAGGTAGATGAGATGTTTTCTTTGATAACAAAAGATGAGCTACCAGAAGAATTAAAAACTGCAGTAAACCCCATAGTATGGGATTTCACAGGAAAGGAAGTAGGACTTATGGCCAAAATAGACCCAGTTAAAATTACTGTAAAGGAAGGTGCGATTTTCCTAAATACCAGACAGTACAAAATGAGTGCAGAAGTAAAAGTAGGGGTAATTGAAGAAATCAACCGAATGGTAGAATAAAACATACTAAAAGAAGTAATGAGTAGCCCATGTAATTCACCAATAATGGGTTTAAAGAAACCTAGCGGAAAATATAGGATTGTTCAGGACCTGCGGAAAATAAATAAGATTGTGGAACCATGTTGTCCTATAGTGCCAAATCCTGCAGTAATTCTATATCAGATTCCTTGGAGTGCAGGATGGTTCACTGTGATTGATTTATGCCAAGCGTTCTTTTCAATACCATTGCACCCAGACAGCCAGTATCTTTTTTCATTTAAATTTGAGAACAAAGTCTATGTATGGAATCGTGTTCCTCAGGGGTACACGGAAAGTCCTTCCATCTTTAATCAGATATTGAAAAAGTGCCTTGAGAAACTAGTGATGCCAGGAAGCTCAGTCCTAGTGCAATATATCGACGACTTACTGGTGGCATCAAACACCAGAGAGGCCTGTGTTGTTGATTCCATTGCACTATTAAACCTTTTAGCTGAAGAAGGGCATAAAGTCTCACCAGAAAAATTGCAGTTCTGTACAACAGCAGTTAAATATTTGGGACACCAAATTGAGAGGAAAAAGAAGAATAACCTCGGAAAGAGAACAATTGATTAAGAAAATGCAAATGCCTGTAACCCAAAGAGAAGTGAGAATGTTCCTACTAAGGTTACTGTCGACAATGGATACTAGGATTTTCCTTGTTTGCAAAGCCCCTAATTCAAATGACAAAAAGAAAGCAAAGGACCCAGTTGAATGGGATGATGAGAGTGTAGGAGCATTTGTAAAATTGAGAAATGCTCTGTGCTCAGCACCGGCCCTAGGCATGCCCGACTATAAGAAAAGCTTCGCATTGTTCTGTCATGAGAGAGAAAATTGTGCACTTTCAGTCTTAACTCAAAGACATGGTCTAGACAGACGCCCTATAGCATATTTTTCTGCTACATTGGATCCAGTGGCAGCCGCGTTGCCAGGCTGCTTAAAAGCAGTGGCGGCTACCTGTTTAAGTATTGAACAAAGTGAGTCAATTGTAATGGGACACCCAGTAAAGGTGTTTGTTTCACATGCGGTTGTGATTCTGTTGACAAGAACACAAACTCAGCATCTTACTCCTAGTCGGCTGACTAAATATGAGAGAATAATAATGGGTGCTGAAAATGTGAACATAGTGAGGTGCACAATAGTAAATCCCGCCACCTTACTACCAGACCCATATCATGAGGAAATTAAAAATGACGAAGAAGAAGAACATGATTGTTTACAAGTCACAGAATTATGCACGAAACCACGTCCAGACATTGAGGAACAGCCCCTTAGAAAGCCAGACAGGGAACTATTTGTTGATGGTTCATGCCAAAGACATGAAGATGGTAAACTAACTGCTGCCTATGCGGTGTGTGAATTAACTGGAATAGTTGAAGCATCCTATTTACCAGGAGTAAAATCTGCACAAGTAGCTGAATTGATTGCTTTGATAAAAGCTTGCAAAATTGGGAGGAATCAAAAAGTAACTATATTTACAGATAGCCAATATGGTTACGGAGTTGTGCATGATTTTGGCCAACTATGGATGCAGAGGGATTTCATGACTTCTTCAGGATCCCCCATTAAAAATGGACAGTTTGTAAGGGAATTGCTGGAAGCAATACAATCACCAAAAGAATTGGCTGTGGTGAAGTGTGCCGCACACCAGTCAGGAGATGACTGGGTGGTAATCGGCAACCGATATGCAGATCTAGTGGCTCAACATTGTGCCAGAAATAGATTATCAGTCAATAAAAGGGTGGAAAGAATGGGAATCAGCTGCCAACTTATGCTGTATATGCCACCTGAAACATGGAATGAGGTTAGAAGATTGCAAGATGGTGCTGATGAAAGTGAGAAGAAAATATGGGTCAAGGTGGGTTGTTCCCAAAGGGGAGATGACGAGGTGTGGATTTGTGCTGATGGCAGACCAGTCATGCCTGACTGTCTGCTCTCTCAAATGGCCAGGATGTATCATGGAGACACACACATAGGGAGAGATGCAATGATTAGGCTTTTCAGACAGAACTGGTACAATCCCAAGTTCAGGGCGGTAGCAGAGAGCCTTTGCCAGAGGTGTTTGACTTGCCAAATGCATAATCCAGGAAGAAAAGCAATAATTGGGTTTGGAAAAATTGGAAAAGCAGAAGGACCATTTATAAGACTACAGTTCGACTTTATACAGTTACCACCATGCAGAGGGTTGAAATATGTACTAGTCATAGTATGTCTGTTTTCAAAGTGAGTGGAGGCTTACCCTACCAGGAGGAGTGACAGCATTACAGTCGCAAAGCTGTTACTACGAGAACTCATTCCTAGGTTTGGTTTCCCAGTAACTTTGGAATCAGATAGAGGAAAACATTTTAACAGTGAAGTGATTCAAATAATCTGCGAAGCATTCCAAATTGAACAAAAATTGCACTGTGCATATCGTCCAGAGGCTTCTGGAGTGGTTGAACAATTAAATGGCACTATAAAATCCAGACTGGGAAAAATGTGTGCATCAACATCATTGGAGTGGCCAGATGCATTGCCACTCGTCTTAATGGGACTCAGAAGCATTCCTGGTAGAAATACGGGATTGAGCCCACACGAGATAATGATGGGAAGAGCAATGAGACAAGCACATGTTCCCATAAACAAACTGCTGAATATATCTGATGATATGGTTCTGGATTATTGCAAAGGATTGGCTGACCTAGTGCGTTCTGGCTCTCATCAGGTCGTAGAAGACGCAGTTTCGAGGCAGCCTGAACAAGAACATGATCTGAATCCTGGTGACTGGGTGGTAGTGAAGAATCACACCAGAGAGACGTGTCTATCACCTAGATGGGGAAAACCTTATCAGGTCATACTGACTACCAATACAGCAGTGAAGTGTGCAGGATTTCCTAATTGGATTCATGTAAGCCACACCAAAAGAGTACCAGACCCTAAAGAAGAAAATCCTCAGTCAGCATCAATCACTGAGGAAGCTGAAGGTTGCCCAGCTGAAGAATCTCAGGCTCGAGATTCAAGAGAAGCTGAAGAAGAACTACCGAGCACAAGTCAGGATTGGGTACCGGTGGTAGAAATTCCTGAAGTTTACCACAGAACAAGAAGTCAAACAAAATTTTAAGAAATTGAAGAAGATCAGATAGGTGAAGAAGAAGCAGCTCAGGGAAAAGGAAAAGAAAAAGAAAAAGATACAATAAAAGAACTTGAGCAGGATCAGATAGGGAGAGGAAACTGGGCTCAAATCAACAAAGAATCGACAAATTTTGAGCAGGGACAGACTGGTTTAGAAGAATCCGGTCAGGCTGCAGAAGTACAAAGTGCAATAAGCCCTGATCAGGACCAGTTAGATCCAGAAAAGCATACAGAAAAAGAAGATCTCGAGAAAAATTAACATGAAGAAATAAATCAAGCACAAGGTCCCTTATTGGAAACTCACAGTGGAGCTGCTGAAGAGAAACCAATCAGACCTGAAAAAGAGCAAGAAAGAAAAACAGTAATTGCAGAAAACGAAAAGGTGTCAAACAGTGAAAATAAAGAGATTGCTGAAGACAAAAGTAAAGAAACAGTGCAAACAAAGAAAACAAGAAAAGGAGATCATTGGCCTAGTGTCATTAAGAGAGTAAAATACCACATAACAACCAGAAGTGAAGATCCAGATCAAGTAAATGAAGTAACAAGTCAAACAGAACAAGAAAGCAAAACTGAGAAGAGAAGAAGTAAAAGACTGAAACTTGTGAATAACAAATTCAAGGGTCCTGATTGGACTTACATCATTCTTGAAGATTATGAAAGTTCAGAGTCAAGTGAAAGTGGTGACGAAGGAACAAGTGCAGAACTGACGTACGAGAAAGAAACAAGACCGCCTTGACTACATAAAAAGAGTCATATAAAGAAAAGCGAAAATAGATAAGAAGAGCAATCTTCCTTGTCGAAATGTCTGATGATAGAGTTGCTGGGAGACCAAACCAGAGATGTTGTAGAAGATGCTGTGCAATATGCATATGTAGTCTAGTAATGGTGCTTATAGTATGGTTAGCCCTGATCGTAGCAGTCCCTTATCTTATGATAATGGATAAAAAGATTAATAACGAAACTAAGGAAAGAACAGCAAACATGAAGGGTAATAGAGTAGAACTAATGGCAGAAAATGAACCAGAATTTCATCATGAAATAACTGATAACGACACTAGTTTAAATGTTTTCACAAAGTTATTATTTCAATATGTAGATACCATGGAAGTTAGTAATTGTTATGTCTGTATGAAGTTACCTGAATCAGTAGCAGAAGGGTTAACATATCACCACCTACCATTAACATATGGCATATCATGTAGTGTTTTATCTAGTTTATTTTATAGAACAGGGAGACTTCAATATTATTATTCAAACATAGATGTGATATTTTCTGAAGTTCCGATTCGAAAGAGTATGAACACAGTGCTTAGTAGTCAAGACGCACAGTTTATGGGAGAATTTTTCCTAACAATGAAATCGATAGATATAACACATGCACATAGACACAATCTAACATGTTCTTTACACGAAGAAGAAAATATATTTTTGAATTTAGTGGAAGATAGAAGACAAGATTTTCAAAGGAAAGCTTCTGAGCATAAGGCTCATTTGCCACCTTGGGCTGAGAAAGAAGGGAGTTACACACCTGGCAAGGCTCAAGCTGCTATGGCACTGGATTTTGTAAAGACAGGGAAAATTTGTCTACATAGATTAAGGACTGATTATAACAATGTTTTCATCGGTACCAGTGAATGTGAACATCATTTCTTAATTCTTGGAGGTTGGGGAATCAAAGGAGGAACAGATTCAGTTTTTCCTGGGATCTATTATGTGTGTGGGAATAAGGCTTACTTTAGGCTTCCTGCACGGTGGTATGGAAGTTGTTATTTTGGAATAGTATTTCCAAAAATATACCACGTAAAGGAAACACTGGGAGCAATGAAAATAATAGTGAATTAACACGTAGTAAAAGAGCTAGTTTTTCTGAAATTGTAGGTGATATATTTGCTGCATTGATACCTTCGGTGGGAATAATTCTGAACTCAAGGAAAATATGTAAATTGTCTACAGTGGTTGATCGTTTATCAACGGATACTGCTGGAGGATTTCTAATGATTAACGCGGAGATGGTTGCAATTAGATCTATGGTTATGCAAAATCGACTTGCTCTTGATATTATATTGGCAAAAGAGGGCGGAGTCTGTAAATTATTGAAGACGAAACATTGTTGCACTTACATTCCTGATAAAAGTGCAGAAATTGGAACGTATATACAGAATATAACTAAACTTGAGAAGGAACTTAAACCACTGGAAGTTGTTAGTGTATGGGAAAGATTGACAAGTAGTATTGCGTCAATTGGTACCTGGTTTTCTAATATAGGAAAAGGGCTTATAGGTCAAATATTAGTACCCTTAGCAGGGACAGCAATAATAGTACTGTCAATAACAATATGGTGCAACTGCTGTAGAAAGAATGAATCATATAATGTGACAGGAAAAGGAAAGAAGAGAAAGTTCGATGAAATTGAACTTGAGGATTTGAGAAGTGAATTATACAAGAAATTGAAAGGGGATGTTAAAAATAGAAAGTGTAAAAATGAGAATGAAACTATTTGCTAGAAGTTGGCATCTGATTGAGTGTAGTATTTTGATGGCTCTTAAACGCCATCAGAGAGGGGATTGATGGAGCAAGGACTCACAAATGAGACTTGCTCGAATGCAATCTCCTCACAGTATTAATTTATTAATCTTGTATTGTTTATACTAATCCTTGCATACACTACACAAATAGTAAGGAAGCTTGCCTATGTGTTTAACTAACGAATAACGCTTGTCTATAATCTAAAATGGCCGCTAAAGCGCGGGAACCTTACTGCGCATGTCTCATCCAGCTCACATGGTGTGACGTCTCTCTCTCTGCTTGGTGGGAAAACTCCTGCTTCTGCGCAGTGTGCATTAAAATGGCTGCTTGATGTTTTCACATGCTTCAGCTTGCTTTTGTGTTATTATTAATTTGTCGTTTTCTTAACGCTACTAATGCGGGATAGATTTATAAGTAATTGGGGATAGAGTAGACAGAGTGGGTATACAGTGAAACATTTTATTTGTGATTTTAATATTTCCTTCTTTGACTTTTATTAGTTCGTAAACTTGGGCCCGGGGTTGGTGATCTGAAACTCGAGAGACAATGATTCTGCGCATGTGCCCTGCTTGGCTGCCAAAGAATAAGGATGAAGTCAACCTGGACGTCGTCCAAGGCCACGACCTAATGGCCGATATTGATATATTCATGTGTTCTTGCCAAACTTGCAACTATGTATATGAAAATGAATAAACTTTGTCGTGAGATGGGTGGGAAATAAAGCAAATGTATTAAATTGGATGGGCGGTAGTTTAAAGACAAAGGTCTTCAGAAATTCGAACCAAATCAATATGGTGTGAGGATCAACCCCCTGTCTCTGTCCGATCAGAAGTAGTGGTCCCATATTTTAGCAACATTAAGGGGAGGTACATGGCATAGAAGGGTATAATAGATATAGAATTAGCTAATTAGTTGGAAGGAGAGGCTGCAAAAGAGCAGAGGACCAGAGAGAACAAGCGTAGATGCTTCCAGAAGAGCTCCAGACCGCCAAGCTGATTGATCGCAGACAGAATCGCTGTCCAGAGAGGTCCTGAGGAGGGGGCGGAGGAGTCCATTAGAAGAAAGGCACGGGAGAATCGAGGAGAAGTCGAGTATCAGAGAGGGGAACGATGCAGGCGTCGTTGTAGAGAGGTCACCGGTCCTATCCTGATCCTGGAGGAGGTCTTTGCTCTTCATCCTTCTGAGGGTCCTATTCTTTTCCAACTCCTTGGCCAAGGGGTTTGGTTCTCGCACTTAGGTAAATATAAATGCAACCTTTAGTTGCGCTGCTGTCTCTATCTTCTCCTTTCTGAGGGACCGTCATTAATCAATAAATATTATTCTATGCTTCATCCTTGATATGCAATTAAGTACCATGTGGTACTGTATTTTACTCTGCTAAATCTTTAGATAAACATTTTAAAACTTCCTGACTCAGTGGTTATTTCAGGATTATGTACTGTAATGAATGTCACTCATTTTAAACTTCCCAATTAGCAAAGGATTCATTGGTAAGTCATTACTCTTCAATCGGAAGGTAATTGGTAGCAGGGATTTTGATAAAGAGTAACAACTGACAACCCCAGCGTAAGTATTAGCGTAGTATGAATGTATGGGCCCAAGTGAGTATCTAGTGTATGAATGCTGTTTGCTAATATCGCGCTGGATTAGTAGTACTGTTAAGAGAACAGATTTTTGGTAACGTGAGGAGGATCACATGCCTAAGTAAACTAGTCCCCAAGCATGTGGGTTGAGAAGGCTTTCTAGATCACACAGTCAAAAAGTACAGGGTCAGAGAGATAGAGTGGCCATGGTCACAGATCCCCAATGTTGACTATTTATACAATCTACTAGCAGTTTCCATGACACTACAGCGTAGCAGTTTAGGAATGAGATCCGATTACCAACCAATACCATATGTCCTTAATTGACAATTCCCTTTCACACCTTCATTGCATTTCACTCTCATCCTTTCGTAGCCTTACCCCTCCAATAGGAGAAAAAAGTTTTTGTTTGACTTGACTACCAGGCTTTTTTAACATGTTTTCAACCAGCAAACTCCCAAAGTGATAGTTTTGACAGAAGATACTTCTAACCGAACTGTAGTTAGGTTTGCTGCTGTACTTTGTGCAAAATAATTACTTAGTTGGCTAAACTGATATCTAAAATGGGTGCAATATGTTTTTTTTCTGGACGCACAGCACACCAGTGCTGCAACCAGCACCAACAGCCAGCCAGGGGTGGAGGAGGCTCAGGCGGTCGGAGGGGGAGCAGTCCCAGCGGTGGCAGGGACAAGTGGTAAGATGCCTTGCTTTCTTATTGGCAATGCTTTATTTCTTAAGCGAGGCAGATATCCCACCTATCCCTTCCCTTCACACTGCATTTTGTCACCTAAAACTGCAACATAGTTTAATTCAGCACTGCATTGTAGGTGGTGAAATGTGCATCTGCTTCAGTTAACAGGGCAACATTATGAAGTTTGCAATGCATACAAACTGAAAACAAGATGCGTTTCCCAGTGCCCACTCAGTCATCTACTACTGGGTACTTATTTTCATCAAAAAATGTAAATTCCATCTTGGCATGTGCCATATTTTTCTGCCAAAGTGACTTATATTTCATGGCTTCCATGACGGATTTATGTTTGTTCCAATTTTTTCCTTCCGTCAAGTCGTCATTCATCAACCAATGTGACTAAGCAAAAGCGTAGCACACGATCAGTGACACCCAACCATTCCATAGCTGAACCTCTACCTAGCTCGATCGTTCGAACATAACTTTGTGTAGAGAAACTTTCCCTACTGCCAAGTGAAGGTATTTGTTGAAAACAATTTGTGATGAAGGTCATGGTGTAATGTGGGACTAAGGGCCCAATTATGAGTTTGGCAGTCCGATGGCCCACCAATCCTCACCGGTGTTCTGACTGCTGTATTTCAAGTTGGGTGATTGGACTGCCATAGGACCGCTACTACCGCCAGGGATCTATGATCCCTGGCGGTCTTGCAGCGGTCTGAGGCCTGCAATATGCTGGTGGTGCCACTGCAGTACTGCCAAGCATATTACGAGTATCCTCACCACCACAGTTTTCATGGCTGTGAACCTGCCATGAAAAGTGTGGCAATGAGGGAACTAAGGGGGTCCTACAGGGCCCCCTGTTGCTTTAGGGCAAGGAGATGCATGCAGGGAGGCACATGCTGTGCCCCTCCTGTCTGCATGTACCCCTAGTTACTGCGCGGCATGGACTTCACAGTCCATGCAGTGCAGGAACGCGCTTTGATGGCCCCAACGCGATGCCTTGCTAAGGTTCACATATAAACCTTAGCACAGCACCTCCATGGGACCACCAATGCAGGATGCCCAACCTAGATCCCAGTTGGAATCCAGCGGGTGGTCTCAGTATGGGTTTGTTGGTGTGGTAGTGGGGCGCTGGCAGTGTGGCCCGCTGCCACACCGCCAAACTCGCAAGCAGGCGAGAAGTGCATGATTTTGAGTTTGGTGGATGGGATACTTTGTGAGAAACATGCCAAATAAAATATATCCGTTCACTGTTTTATGGTGCATCATTAATGACCTGTGCACTGTCTACTTACGGTGGACGTGATATCATTCAAACGTCACATGTGTGACGGAGAATCAAATCTGCCCCTAATTTTGGATTCAGGGTAGAATTGAAGAAGCGGTTGGAGAAGATCAGGGCCATTGGAATAAAATATAATAAGGTAATAAGTTATCATGCCATTACGGCTGCCGCAAAACATGCTGCAGAGTAGCAGACCCACCAGCATGCTTCCATTATTGTTGCACACATTCTATAGTTAAGTATACTATTAATTGTGCAGCATATACGCCTTACTCATTAATGAGAGGTAATTCATAACACACAAAGTGTCTGTTCAATTTCAATATGAAATCCTGTGAACAAAAATC
This sequence comes from Calotriton arnoldi, assembly GCA_963921515.1. Taxonomy (NCBI): domain Eukaryota; kingdom Metazoa; phylum Chordata; class Amphibia; order Caudata; family Salamandridae; genus Calotriton; species Calotriton arnoldi. Next base: position 30,020 of record CAWUFW010007054.1, on the reverse strand, counting down.
ACTTTTTGATTATGTTGGGATTCTGGCTTAATTCCATGCAGCCAGTGCTATTGTATGAGGTGAGGCGTGGGAAAAACTTGGGGCTATATTCACAAGAACGTGTGATAACTACCGCAAAAGCAGCGTAACGCAACTTCCAATAACGCAGCCTATCACTGGAAAATAACCCTGTGTCAACGTGGGATTCACAACAAGGAGGTACCATGCGATTGTCACCAGATAACGCGTCAAATGCCAGCGTGTAAATCAACACCACGCCCAAAAAATGCGAAACGCGAACGCGAGAAATCATGCGATGAGGCCAATCGCGGTACAAAAAGCTGAGAAAAGCAGCCTCAGGCCTGCAACTCCCACACGTCTGGCGGGCAAATGCACCATAAAAACCACAGGCACAACACACCAGAAACAAGCCAAAGCACGTAGCAACATCCATGCACCCTGACCAAGCGCAGAGGGCAACGCGAACCCCACAACCCCCACAGACCACCAGCAAGGAACAAGTGGGTCCGGGAAGGCCAAGGAGAAAATGGAGAGGAAGATGGGGTGCAGACCGCAGGAAAACAAGACCAAGGCCACGGAGGCGACAGAACACTACCAGCAAATGACCCACAAGCAGACTGCCTGGAATGCAGTCGCAGAGCCCAGGAGGTCAATCCAGGAGGCCAAGAGGCTCCGCCAGGACGTGACAACCTAAACCAGGCACAAACCCGCTGCCAACAGGAAGGCAGCAACGGCAACAGGAGGTGGCAGTCCAGCGACACAGGAGGAGCAGGAGGAAAGCCAGGCCACAGTCATCAGTGTGGAGAGGGTGCAAGGAGTAGGGAGTACGGACACAGCTCGACAGGACCTGACACAACAACAACAGGGTGAGGATCCAACAGGGACTGGGGGGACGGGGGGTGATGGGCACAATGCCACACATGCACAATGAGCTGTAGCACGCTGCACATCCACAATTACCCAGGGACATGTCCCCATCCCTGTAGCACACTGCAGCACACACACATAGCAATCACAGAACATACCATGACAATGTGGCACAAAGTGCAGCACCCACACTGCAGAACAGGGGACACAACTGGGTCCACCCAGGCGCAGAAACAGAACAATCACATTGGACAGAGCAGGGAACTGTGAGATGCACATCTACCCCTACAACCCCACATCAGCCATGTAGGCCAAATGTACACTGCCCCAACTCAAATAGCCACCACCGCCCAAACAGTCACAATCTACATTGTCACACAGTCTGCATGTCGACAAGAACAAGGCGCCAACACAATGCCAATATGCACCTCCCCTTCACAATGCAGAGGGACAAACAACACCTCCAGCAGGTCTGAACAGACAACCCATCAGTGATGCCCGAGACGAACACCACACCCAACCCCGATGCCCTACAACAGCCCATGGACATCCCACACAACCCACCACCAGGACCAGTGCAGACAAGCTACTCAGAGGAGAACCCAGACTCTGCAACAGACCACACAGCATGAAGCACCCGCAATCACGGCTGCCTCACAACCCGTCACCCACCCACACATGGCACCCCAATGCCAGGTGGCCGAACACCAAAAGGAGGTGGCCCAACAGGTGAGGGTGTTGCCTAACCCATGGAATGCGAAGTAGAACACATATGTGGGTGTCCAATACCCTTCAGGGACCACCTACACCCCACAAAGGAGACCCACACCTCCACAGAGACACATGCACATATCATGTTGAACTGGCTACGGGCACGTGCGCCCGGCCCCTTTATTGGCAGGGCCACATGTACCGTGACGCCTGTGCTTGATGTGTGTGGGGTGAGTATAAGTGAGTATAAGCCAGCCCGCACGGAGTGATGGTGCTGGCAACAACCTGAAGAGTGGACACCAGTGCAATGGAAACAGAAAACACCAGCATAACAGCGTCAATTGCAGAGCAACATGGAGGGATCCGGAGTAAGGACAGAGGTCACCCAATATTCAGTCTGGACGTTCCATGAGTTGCAGTGCACTGAGGTAGGGGCACTAGAGAAGAGCGCGCTCATGTGAAGGAATTGCTAGGATTGTGTCCTTTTTCGGGTTAGTCCTGATGCAGATGCAGTGGGGTGTGGCACATCTGCATCAACTTCCTCATCAGCGTCCCAGGTCTCCCATACTGCCTGAGGTGACAGTTGCGTCCGCAGTCCACAGCGCAATACCCAGTATCAGATCTGGGTGTGTAGCTTGACTACCGCCACCAGTCTGCATTCCTGCCTTGGGGCTGCTGCCACCTGCCCTCCCATTGTCTGTGCCTTCTCCCATTCACACACTTGACACATCCTCCTCCTCATGGTCCCAGCTCTTCCCCACTGCATGAGGTAACATTGCTGCGCCACCTCACAACAGCACAAAACTCAATCAGTAACGGACAATCGCTTGCGGTGCACTGAGTCACTGGCACCCGGAGTGCTGAGCAGGGCAGCAGGCCAATGATGGCATCCACAACAGGTCTGGGCAACTCCGTAGGTCTGTCAGGACCACCCTTTTGACTCTGGCAGATGGCGGTTGGAGGTGGTCCTTGCCGTGGTGGCGTGTGCCTTCTGCGGTGATGCGACGTCCGGGCCGGTCAAGACTCAATGCCATGTGTGGGCCCTTGTGGCCCGCAGTTGGGGCCGGAGGAGGCGGACAGCGCAGGGCCACAGACACATGGCGTTGATGACCCCAAGACCATCGCTACAGAGGCCATTCAATGTCTCAGAAGAAGGGGTCCCAGGCGTGACCAGCACAGAGTTAGTGGCCCCGGATGCACTGCGGCCGGCACAGGCACCCAGCCACAGGACGGTGACTTGCGGTGCAGTCAGATGGGCCATGCGACCTGAGCGGGTCACCATCAATGTCCGAGTTGTATGTTGCGGAGGGTTTCGGGGGATAGTGGAAGGTGTTCTCCAGGGCATGATGTGAAAGGTCTGATGTTATCTGGAAGCAGCAAATGGAGGAGTGGAAAGCGCAACCCTCGTTTTCACCAACAATTCAGGATCAGCTACATGAGGATGTAAACTAGCCCCTAGTCCATAGACTCAAACGCCCCCAATGTACGACCAGTGAGTGTCCATGAATGTCGGGGAACAAACTCAGTGGCACAGGTGCTGGGAGGGGATGCAGTCTGCGATGATGCCTGTACACAGATGTGAACTCCAAGAATGCCAAATCAAGGCGCTGTGACCTACTGGACCGCAGTGTATGCCGGAGGCAGCAGTCAGCAGTGGCCCACAGCCACGTGTCGTTGCCTCGCAAGGCACAGAGTTAGTGACACAGTGGCAGTTGTCGGTAGTGTTCAATCACCTCCGTGACGATGATCCTGTACCCTCCGGCCTGCAACGCATCATCCTCTTACGCCCCTCCTTGCGTGCGAAGACATGTATTCAGCCTTTTGAATTACCGATGTTCAGTTCCAATTCTGGGATCCCACTCGAGCGCAGCGTAGGCCGAGGGCAGTGGTCCACGTAGGCCCACAGACACGTGTGGTTGTGATGCCATGCACAGACTTGTTGCCATTGCATCGAAGGGTGTATGGTGAATAGTTCTCTGCCTTAAATAATGTTCACTGCCATAGTGTAATCAAGACTCAGTTCCAAATGTGTGACCTACCTGACCGTGGTGTAGGCCTGAGGCAGCGGTCAGCACGGCCCATTCACCGAGTGTCGCTGGCATAGGTTGGATGGCCCCACCGGCCTGCATAGTTCAGGTTCAGTGGCACCACGTGAAGCAGGCTGGCATTGAACAGGGTTAGTGGCACCACGTGTAGCAGCCTGGCATTGGACAGGGTTAGTGGCACCACGTGTCACAAGATGCCCATATGGAACTATGCCTCACTGAACTGGGGGGGTTCTGGTGCTGTGGCCGCTGGCCGGGATATGGGGTCACTGCCATTCATGACTCAAGACACAGTTCCACATGTGGGACCTACTGGTCCGAAGAGTAGTCCGGGTGCGGCAGTGGAGTACGTCAACGAAAAGGGAATAAAGCGGGCTGGTGTCGTGGCGGCCGTGATGGTCTGAGGTGGCTGCCAAGGTCTCGGGCCTCGGGCTTGTGGCTTGCGCCGGCACGTGGTGGGCCCTCCTTGACACACGCCGATGTCAGAAGGTGATCAGTGTGCCTGGCTGCGCAGGGGCTGGCCTGACGGGTTCGTGGACCAGCGTGCCGGGGTCCGGCAGGCGCTCGGCATCGCAGGCAACTCTGCTCATGAGGATGGCGTCGGCCTCGTGGCGAGGTGGGAGGTGCCGCCCTGGCAGAGATGTGGGTCTTTCCGAAAGTGGACCACACCCAGGCCTATGTGGTTTTTATTCACACCCCTACGCTGGCGTGGCATACGCCGGGCCATCCCACTCCGCTGACGCTTAGGGGGGGAGTAACAGGCAACATTTCTGCAAGGACCCCCACTGGCTGTGGTGACATGGTGGCGTCCACTGTCCACTACACTCCATATGCAAGCGGTGTATGTCGCCATGGATATGGGTGTGTTCTGCATACTGCGAGGTGTCCAGCACATCTCCGGCACTGTTGGCATTGTGTACTTTCCCAATCATGGTTCTACTGCATCCTTCCCACATGCCTGGTTGCCACCTCTCCCCACATTCAGCTAGTATGAGGCTGAGGTGCCATGCCGTTGCTGGCTCATTTTCAGGGCTTGCCCATGTGGACATTGTAAGTTGTTCTGTCGTGTCTGGTGGGTGGGCATATTGTTGTGCCTGTTGTATGTGATTTTGTGACGTGTGCATTGCCAGAGTTGTGAGTTGCATGGTTGTGGTGTTGAGGTGTGTGGGATGTTCATTTGTATATTGCCAAGGGGCTGTACATTTCCCTTGTTGCCATCCTGGGAACGCTGGTTGATGATGAACTGTCGGAGGATGAAGGTATCATGCACACTGGGTGTGTATTTGAAGGCGACATTGTTGGGTGTTCCACAGTGTTCTGTTGTTGCCTGCACATTGGTGTGAGACGTGTGCTTCCTGTTGCGGTGATTGTGTGCTGTGTCACCAGGGGGCACAGGTAGTACATGTGTGCTGTGTATTGCCCCCAACACGTGCGTGCATCCTGCTATGGCGTATGGTCCTTGCTTGGTCTCCAGCGGATCCTGCGCCTTGTGTTGTACGTATGGGGACTGGGGTACCAGGGTGATGATGATGTCCAGGACAGGTGTGGGGGACTTGTATGTGGCTGGCTGTGAGACTCCTCCGATGCTGGCGGTGTTGGATGGGGGGTCCCAGGGGCCAACAGGTGCAGCCACGCCATCAGCTTTGTGTGGGGTGGGATGTTGGTTGTCCGCTGTGTTGTTGCCGTAGGCCTGTTAGGCGATGATGGTCAGGATGAGTAGGTTGGTTGTCCCTTTCAGCCTGTAGTGGAAGGTGACATTGTCAGATGTTGGGTCTGTACGTTTCCTGGGGTTCCGCTGCCTTTGTCTGCGCTGCGACTGTGTTGGTCCGGGGGGGTGTTCCGGGTGTGGGATGGGGTCCTGGGGGTGGTGGCGGTGGGTGTTGTGGCCCTCTTGGGTGTCCGGGCCGCATGATGGGTGGCTCCATGGCATCTGTTGCCCTTCGGATGTGGCCCTGGGCTGTGCTCCCTTTTGTGGTGCTGGCTGCCGTCTGACTTTACACCAGGTCAGAGCAGGTGTAGATTTCCTGGTGCTAACGCTCCTTATCACCTGTTTTGTGTTTTTATCGCGGATGTGGCTGGTCGTTGTGAATGTTGAGGTGTGCTGTTGTCTCTGCTTTTGTCACGGGAACGCCTACTCTGCATCTCATTAGCGATATTTGCGAGGGTCCTCTGTGGCGATGTTTTTGCGGCTGCTATCGCGGGTAAACTGGTGCTGTGGGCTGTTAACACCGGCTTGTGAATGGGCGGGTAAATTTATCACGACTTTGGCTGTGATAAAGTGCCGTTAATTCGGCGATAGCTCCTTGTGAATATGTCCCACGGTCTTGTGACTAATCACATCAAAAATTCCAATTGCACTAGGGGACTAGCAATATTCTGCTACTGTACCACTAAAGTATAAACACGTGTTTGCACTGAGCATTATAGTTTGTGATTTTCTTTTTTTCCTTCCTTAATATAGCTACTCCTGCTGCTGGAGGTCACCCATCCTGGCAGGAGATAGACGCTCAGCTGCTGCGCCAGAGGCTAGAGACCGTTGTGCCTGAAAACACCCGGGAAAAGGAGGAGAAACATGCCTCCAACTCTTTGGGCCACCAGCCTGCCCGCCTCCATCCCGGTCATAACAACGTCGGAACCACCTGCAGCTGTGGTCTACTACTGCCCAGTGGAACACCACCACCCTCTCTCCTCCTCGTCACCATCAATAGACCACCTCCTCCGCTGCACCCTACGCAAACTGGCACTGCTCTGGTATGGGCAGCAGAACCTGGCCAGGTATGTGGCCTACCTAAGCTCCAAAATGGATGCCTTCAAGTCAAGGACCTTTTTTATTCAACTTTTTTGGGTGGGAGGGACTGTTTTGTTGTGGGTAGAAAGGGGGACAACTGGGAAGGGAAGTTGGGGAGAGGGTTGGCCTTGGGACAGTTGGAGATTTTTGCATTGAGAGAGACGGGTGAGGGAGAGGGGTGGGTCTGTTGTGGATGGAGAGGGTGGGTTGCATTATGTAAAGAATTTAATGGGCTTTTGTTTTCAATACATATCACTCGCTATTTGTCTTTTGTCTTTGCATTGCTAGTTAGCGTAGCATTGTGGTTTATTCATTAACGAGAGCAAGACGATAAGCTGGCCTCTGAAATTGTCACATATACTGTACATAGACTTTTCCCCCTAGACTTTTCCTATCTGAAGTCCCTTGACATGTATTTATTCCTCAGTTGGTTACTTTACTTACCTCTTTCTGCAGTCCAGTATACTCTGCTACTAGAGTGGAAACAGACCAGCTCTGTTTGACTTATCTCTTGATAAGGTTTTGCAGCACCCAGCCACCTATCAAAGTGTACACCAATTAGTTAATGCCCTTGTTCTACCCTCTGTAACTATTGAGCACTAGGAGGGTATGTCAATAAAATACACAAAAATCTTAATTACACTTATCTATCCCTTGCTTCTCAAGAACAATTTCATTAATAAGTTCTTAACTAGTTCACTTCTTAGTTCTTACCTGAATAGATTAAGTGATGGCTGTTACCTCTCTTAATCTTCCAAACCCTTATTGCAGGGTTTCCCACAGGGCCTTCTTAATGCTGGTGGTAGCAGTTGGCTTGTGCTAACATGGAAGACATTCACAAAGCAAGGTCCCTCTTCCACCCATTCTGAATGATGTTTGCGATGTGAACTCCAACTGTAGGATTATTCAGAAGAATTATCCGTCACAGGCAACAAGACTGAAAGAAAACATAGAATAAGTGGGTAATTGAAAACTAAGAGACTACTGTAACAAAAACGTCATACAAACAACAATTAGCAGTAGTACTTCTAAGCAATCTGGGGTGCTAGTAACTCTTTAATGTATTTAAAAAAATTCAAACTAAACTTTCAAAAACCTCGAGTCAGGACTCAAGAGTCAGAATTCAGGAGAGGTTATTGCATGTTGCATAGATTTTATACTTGGATTATCAATCGTACAAATGTCAATTGTGTGTGTCCATCATGTGCCATGTGTCCAGTGACAGTCCCCCAGACCATAACCACTTAATTAGAGTTTGATTGATATTTGAACCAGCACACTACTCAGCATTTTCCAAATCAAGGTTCCTCTCTCCAGTCCATAGGAGTGGGCCTCTCTGAGTCACATTGCTTGTTTCTTATAGGCATTGTTCGTAACTTCCTTCTTTTGGTTATTGGGGTAGTCTGGTGACCGTCCCAATTCCGAGTCTCCTCCCAACTCGAATGAGATAGACCTGTAGTTTTGATGAACAAGAAGAGCAAAAAAGATTTTGAGCATTTTATGTAGTTTTGAGTACTAAATTGACTGGTCTCTTAAAAATGCGAAAAAAAGAAGCACAGGAAAGGACTTGAGTGGACCATGTAAATAAATATGGTGAAATGTGAAAGCAAGGCAATAATTCAGGCAGAATCATCCATTGGGCCCCAACTATTACAAATCAAGTTTACAAATTAATTACAACACCCTCCCACCTACCACATGAATCATCAATCACTCAATATATCACTCATTAGTGCATAGTTACCTGTTCCAAGTGTGGTGCAATGCACATTTGCCTAGTGTATCTTCTCTTTTCCCATGGAAGTGACAAACAATGGCACTCTTGTATTATTAATGATCTTTACTGGTGTCTGGTAGCCCAGCTAGGGAATGAAAAAAGAAGATTAGGGATGGGAGGCATTGTCTTCACGTCCTTTAAGCGAATGGGGGTGGCTTCTGCTGTGCATGCTAGTCTACTCCATACATGTGAATAAATGGGGCTGATTTCGATGTTGGTTGGACACCGACTCGGTCCTGGGACCGAACGACATCCGGTTGGCGGTCCTGACTGCCTAATTAGGATGTGAACGAACACTGTTCGGTCACATTCCTACATTTCCCTATGGGAGCATGCATTATGGCCGTAAATAGGCCATAATGCATGCTCCCACAGGGACATGGGAGGTGTGGTTCATCCCTGCACCCCCTGGCAGGCACCCCAAACATGCTTTCTGACATGGTTTCCATGTCGTACAGGCCGGCATGGAAACCATGCCAGATCCGTGCCTCACAAACCCAAGGGCGGAAAGGCCCGACCTTTGGGATTACAAGCTGGTCTCTGACTGGCCGACGGGCTCCTTGAGCCCGTAAGAAGCCAGCCGGAATGACCATCCGGTTTCAATTCCGACCGGCTGCATCTTTATCAGGTGGTCGGAATTCAAACCGACGATGGCGGTCGGAAAACCTCCGACCAAAGGTCAGAGGCTCTCCGACTGCCATCGTAACAGGCCCCTAAATATGAAATTGTTATTCAAAATGGCAAAGCAGTTTGATGATATATATGAAAGTTCTATTGTGGCTTAGTCAGGTAAGTAGAGCTCATCATCAAACTCAGAGGCTTCACCCAGAAGTTCATCAACTAACACACTTGATTCTGACCAATTACCCTCATCCTCCTCCTGTGCTGTTTCAGCAACAGTGTAATCTTGTGGTAGGAAATGTTGTTTTATTTTTATCATGGTCAACCTCTCTATGTTTTGAGGTGAGAGACTGGTCCTTCTGACTGTGACAACTGCACAAGCTGCACTGAATACATGCTAAGAAGAAACACTAGTACTGGACAAGCCAGATACTTTATTGACAGTCTGCTGAGCTCTAGCCATTGGTGCATCGTCCCATACCATTAGACCAGTGGGTTTGATACAGGTAGACCTTTTTTAGGTCATCCAGATAGTCTTGGACCATCTTCTGAATAGTCATTGGTGCAGAGCCACCTGCTCGACCTCTGTTGCCTTCGCCTCTGCAATTATCTTAAGCCCTGCCACTTGAAACCAAGTAAATGCAGAGGTAGGATCAGATTCTTCTGTTGCTTCTGTTGCTGGTGATGATGGTGATGGCTGTGAGACACTAGCACTGGAGATTGAAGGCTGCACCTTCTTAACTTCTGCCCGAGCCTCTAACTTCCAGCCATTCTTCTTCCAGGTCACTCGCTTGGACAACAATCCAAGTCTTGTATTGTGAAACATCCCCTTCTGAAAAAGGAATGAAAGAAGCCAGTATTTTTTTGTACTGTGGATCGAGTATTGTTGGACAGACATACTCTTTGGAGGACACAGTCTCTCTTTGAAGACATATATTAACAGCCAAGAGAAGGATTAAGTCTGAACCAACTCAAATGATTCTTCGTTCACACTGGTGAATCTTTGCGACAATTTTTTCAACTTGTCTTGTAGCAGATGCAAAAATGGGATTGCTTGGCTTATCGTATTGTCCTCCTGGCTGTCTTCCCAGGTGAAAATCTCAAAAGGAAGTAGCCCCCATTTGTCCATCTCCATGGTCATGCTTTCCACCGTTGCACCCCCTCCTCTTTAAAGGACATAGTTGGTGATCAGTCTGTACTGCTAAAACAGACGTTGCAACATGTAGCAGGTCGAGTTCCAATGTGTTGGTACGTCCTGTATGAGGGTTTTAACCAGTACTCTATTAGTATCGTGACTGAGCCTCAACTGCTTCTGAGTTTTAAAAGACTGACTGAAATGAGTGCAGAGGCTTCTGTAGGTGGCCAGTGTGTTGCTGACTATGTCTTATTTTTTGAGAATGTCCTGCATAATCAGGTTGATGCAATGCACCAAACACGGGTCCCTGAAATATCCACCATCTGCCATGGCATTGACTATATTACTGCCATTGTACATGGAAACATATCCAATTCTGAGATCTCGAGGTCAAAGCCATTCAAACACCTTGCTGTTAAAGTCTTCCAAGATGTTAGCAGCTGTATCGGATTTCCCCATGGTGAACATTGCTACTGTTGCATGCCGCTTAATGCCCTTAAAACCTTTTTCAGCGCTGAGACCTGCATATAGTTGTTGCCTAACCCTCACAAAAGAGCTACTTGACTACTGGTCCACATGTCTGTCATTAGGTGGATATTGTTAACAGAACTCTTCAGCATAGCTTGACCAACCAATTGCAGCACATCATGATGGAGTGCTGGAACAGCCACTCTGGCAAAATAGGTCGACTGGAAACCTTCATTTTTGGGCAGATGGCCGCCACACATTATACAAATTCCACTTATTCCTCAAAAGAAAAAGGGAGGAGGTTGAGCGCTAGCATTTTAGCCAGCTTCCTGTTGTACAAACGTGCCCCTGGGTAGTTGCATTCATAGAGCCCCTCCTGCTTAAACATGCCAGTAATAGTAGCTTGGAGTTTTTTCTTTTGTGGTGCCACTGACACAGGTGACTTCCAGAGAGAACCAGGAGGTGATAGACTCAACATGCATCTTTCGGAAATCACTATACATTGAGGTGTCTGCATCTGAGACTTGTGCCATTTGGAGGTTGCTGATACAGGTGATTTCTGGCACACTACAGGGACAGGGCTGCTTTGTGTAATGCTGTCATCCTCTTGACCACCTTCTTCTTCTATCACTGTGCACTAAGCTGCTTCCCCTCTCTCATCACCACCACCAGCTATCTTTTTAAGGTGCTCCTCCAAGCGGATTCTGTGATGTTTTCTCCAATGGGACACTTGGCCTCCAGTACTGTTATGTAAACCTGGCTTACCTGAATGAACAATTGTGTGGCAAATGGAGCATATTGCAATGCTATCCTCCTGCTTACTAATCGTAAAGAAGTCCCAAACTGGGGATGAGAGCTTTTTAGTGTGCCATTGCCAATGCCTGGAGAACTGGTAGGTGGGTGTGAGAAACCAGGACTTTTTACAGTGTCCACCCACTTTTTGTCCCCATTTTGTCAACTAGATGCTGATTTTCTGACTCTGACTGTGCCCTGGGCTCTGCTAACCAAACCCAGGACCTGTGCTCTGTAAGATGTACACAGTAATTAGGTATAATTACAATTGGTACTGACAACTAACCCTGGGCAGAGTTTGCGGAGTTTCACTCTGCAGAATTACGTGGAGTGACAGAAAAACTCCGCCAAATTCCGCAGAGTTCCGCGAGCAGGTGGAGTATGGGTCAGCCACCCCTAATCACAAGGAGAGGCATTTTTGCATCCACCCTTGTGATAATCATGTCAGCAGGCTACGACTCTGCTTCCGCTGCCCAGGTCGCAACCGCCAGCGACTTAGTAAGCAGCTGCTTGGTTTAAAGAGCAGAGCCATCCATTTTCACTATTGCCCGATAAAGTGGGGCATAAATAAACCTGCCACAAAGTAAGCTGCTGCTGAAATGTGGCTTCCAAGGAATTTGCACTCCAGACGGCACCGCAAAGTGATTAGCTTCTTACCGACTACGATTCATTGTTTCTTCTATAATTACTAGCTTCCATTGTGAAATGTGGCTCCAAAATGTCAAATCAACACAATGAAAGCATTCGTGTGTGTGCATTCACTGACAGAGCTATGCCATGTTCTATACACAATGGGACATTTTGTCACGTTGTGTTTCTGCATTTCTGGTCCTGCAGTTCAGCCCCGTAATACTGCTATGACACCCCTAAGCAAGCCAGCGAATTACCCCTCTATGCCCATTTAAGAGTACATCACAAGGCAATGCTGATATGAACATGTGGAATAAAACGACAAGGGGTCATGGATGGTGAGAGTACAGGGGCAGTGAAAGTGGCGGTAATCGAAAAAAAGAAAATACATGAAGGTGTAGCATCTCCTTACCTACTGCTGCTTCCCCTCATTGTAGCAGGGCTGGACTGCATCACTCGGCTGCAGGTCTTCCTCATCCATGATTTGAGCCTGTCCCAGGAGTGTTTCCAAACCTAATTCACTGCCTTTGAGCCAGCAGTGGCAGGGGCCCCATCCTGTCACAGGGAGCACTCAAAGAGCGTTGAAAACTACCATGACAGCCAGGCTCCAGAGAGTGATTGGCAAAGAGTCCTCCTGAAGTCAGAGGCACCCCCCTCAGAGTGGTGCGCTTGACACATGGCCAATAGGGACATTGTCAACATCACTAAGTTAGCATGAGCCCAGCAACCATGATGCTGCTTTTGCGCATGTTACTACATGGCTGCATTTTTGCAAGACTCTGTTTATGCCTTTCACATGAGAACCATCTGCCTTGTTCATTCTCTGCATGTTGCTGGAGTTTAGTGTGAACACTTTGAGCAAGGTCGATAAACAATGTCCCTTGTTATTCTGTTCTGGTCAGTCCCTAGCACCTAGACAAAACATGCTAACACAGCTGCTGCTGGAAACTCGTGCTTTGATATTATGGGGATGCATGTTTAGGTAACACGCACTTGGAGAGGGAGCTTTCCAGGGAGTACAGCCATACAGTTCCTATCATGTAAATATACCATCTAGGTACTAAGGTATGGGGTCTGCTGCCAAAACCCAGAGATCTTCTATTGTATAATAATACTTCTTCTTACCAAGGGGAGGGTGGTTAGGCCTTATAGTCCTTTATCCACTGTCTTTTTTATGATGACATCTCCCTTTATGATATATGGCCTTGCTGCTATGCTAACTGTATTGATATTATGCATTTTGCTGCTGGTTGTGGCTTGTATACTGCATTTTAGAGCACAATAGTTGAAATAAACATTTTAAACTATATTCGTGTTTCGCTCAGTTCTTATTGTGGACAGGTACGAGAGTGTGAGCGAAAAGGTGTGTCTTGTTACCGCGATTACTGAGAGATCCGGGAATGTCGTGTTCTGGGGTGTCTAATCATTTGCTTCTTCATGAGTGTGAAGGAGAGCGAGTGAGACACTATAGTTAGTCGTTCCTGGGTTCGTGGGCACTAAGGTGGTGGGAAAGCTTAGCCCCTATACACCGAGGTCCCATATTCCTGAGCATAGTTCTGTGTATGTGCAGAATCCCTGCAACACGCTGTCTAAGGTGTGTGGGAAGCCACAGATGGGTAGCCCTATCTCAGTGGGACAAAGTGCGTGGCCATGACTGGGCACATCCGCAGCACGCTGTGTTCCACTTCCTTCCTAGAATAAGGGGTGGGCCAGCCTCAGACAGGTGGGTTGTTCGGGGCGTGGACCATTCATTGCTCGCTGCCACCAGCACTAAGCTTTCACATTCAATATAGTTGTTTTGCCTACATCTCCCAGCATGTCTCTAGCTGCCCGTGTGACTTTAGATCAGTTTCACATGACAGCTGCTGCTTGCTCGACTGCTCTCGGAGATGGACGGAGTGGTCGGGACCCCGAAGGCAGCTTCAAGTCTCTACGCTAGTGCAATCAGGAACCATGGACAATGAATATGGCTGAAAGAACTCCTCTCTACCCTACCCTCATCCAGTATCCCTGCAGCGATCACCTTCCCCAATTATTCATCCCCTTCCCCTCGGCACTGGCAGGAAGTGGTTGATGGGACTAGGAAGAACTGGACGGAACTCACAGGTTTCGGTATTGTCTTCAAAAGCACAGAGTGGGACGACCCAACCTCAGACTGCAGCAGGCAGCTGTCTGGCGGCACTGCACTCTTTTCTTCTTTCTGAACTGCACCCTGAGCTGCTGCCGTCCTTTAACAATGCACAGCGCTGTTTGTTTAGGACCTCGGACATCCCTCTCACAGCTTTGCATGGATGTACATGACTATTAACTTGGGTTGCAAAGCAGAATCTAGAGATGTTGACTGCCAATCTCTTATGTACATTAGCCCTGAGGCTCTGTAATATACATGAACATATTTATTTATCTGGAGTGCACCTCTGAAACAAGCCCCACTTATTTGTAGCTGCCAAATGCACGATGCAGTCCAGTGGCTAAGCTGCTGACTATGCAAACTAGAGGTCTAGGTTGCAGTCCCAGCGGTTGCTCTTTCAGGGGTGGGTGAGCGGCGAGTGCGTACTGGTAAACTCCACTCCGCCAGCGGTTGGAGGAGTTGCTGAACTCTGCACTCAAAGCGGAGTGATGAAAACTCCATAAACTCCACCCACGAAGCAGAGTTTACTGCACACCCTTACTGACAACCTAACTGTAAGTCCCTAGTATATGGTAGGGCATGTAGGTTTAGAGGCCCAGTAGATTTAATGCACTTAAGTGTACACTGGTGTGGTGCCTGCTATCATTTTAACCAGCCCTGCCTTGTAGAATGCTTTTAAATAAAACTATGTTCAAATTCGTCCTACATTAACTTATTTTTATATATGTCACCCCTAAGTGCCCCAAGAGTAGGTGCAGTGTTAAAATAAGCAGGGACATTATATAAGATGCTTTATAAGCCCTGGTGAGGGAAAAACTGCCAATTTTGTTTTCCCCATTGTAGTGCATTAGCACCATGGGGAAACATGAGAAGGCTTTATTTAACATTAATAAAGTCTAACTATTGACAGGAGTGAGCTAAAATGATACTTCAAAGTGTCAAAATTATAGCCTGAATCCAACAGCTTGTAAAGGTTGGATTTATTATAACTATGTCAGAAAAGAAGTTATAGAACTTGCTCTTCTGGGGTGCCTGAATTCAGTTCTGTAGCAAGCTCTTCTGATTGGCCAGCGATTGACAGGTTGAGCCAAGCACTCTTCATTAGGTGTAAAGGGGCTTGGGCTGAGACAAAGGAGACATCTGGTGGGAGGAGATGCCAGGATGCCAGGACAGGAAGAGGGCTGGGTAGCCAAACTAGTCTTCAAAGAGACAGGACCAAGGCCCAACCCCACTTCCTGCATCCCCAGCCAGATGGGAGCCCCTGTAATTAAATTAGCAGCGGGCTGGAAGGGGAGTGTTACGGAAAGTTAGCCACAACTGTAGGTTGGGCTAGGCAAACCTGAAGCTCCAAGAGATATTTTCTCTATTTTGTTTTTTAAGGAACAGTGGTTTCTGGAACAAGAATATGCCACACTTAACAGGAAGTGGTCATCATTGAGGGTGGCACCCTGCACCTCATTGGTTAGGGGTATCCCCCTGCTTGCCAGCCTAGAAACATTGTTAAATATGTGAAAGCAGGCCATCAACTCAGATGCCTGCCTGGAAGAAACAAGAAGAAGAAGGACTGCACTGCAGAACCCCTGGTCTGCTCCAAGAGGACTGCCATCTGAAGGACTGTGCCTGCTGCACACTTTGAGCTTCAGCAAACAAAGGACTTTGCCTGATTCTAAAAGTTTGAGGAGTGGATTCCCTAAAGGCAACAGATCAAAGAGCTTCACCTGCATCATCTCCACCAAGAAGAACCCAGCTGGATAGCTTTCAGTGGACTTCTAAGGATTTGGCCAGGTGCATTGTGGATCGTGTAGTCCCAACTTCCCAAGGAGCAACTCAGAGATTCTGCAACCCTGGATTTGTGTTGTGGACCCTTCAAGAGCCCAACAGGACCTTCTGTAGGAAGATCCAGAAGTTTGGAATCATTTGGAGAATTTTTGTGGAAAAGCTCCATAAGTTGACTGACCCATCGGCAAGAGTCAAGCCGCCTACGTCAAACTGCGACCCTGCCTGAAATTCAGATTCATCCCGCTGAAAGCTCCAGAGCTCCAAGACCTCCAGGATTTCACAGAGGCCTCGTGCTAAAGCATGCTGCCGCCGTCAACTCACAAGCCGGCCTGATGAGCCTCGCCCGACATCGAGAGAAAAAGCTCCAAAAAAGTGACGAACTCAGAAGATAAAAACTTGACCGGGCCCTACTGCTCACTGTATTCAACCTGCGCTCCATTGCGGTTGGCCAGAAACTTTGACTTTGCCCTGGTCAAGCTCAACCAGATGTCCTAGGTCCTTGCTTTTGGCTTTTAGGTGCTAGAAAGTATTTATTCTTTAAAATTCATATCTCCGGTTCCCTACATTGGATTTTTGTCTTTTGGATGTCATTTTAATAATACAAATAATTCCTATTTTTATAAATTAGTGTTAGATTTTAATTGTGTGTTGTGTCTTACTTATTTAATATATTTGTGTTTTTAAATGCTTTACACACCTGTCTCCTAAGTTAAACCTGTCTGCTTGTAGCCAAGCCACAAGGGTTGAGAAAGGATTAATTTATTGAAAACGTGACTTGAAATTATTTGTGATTGTGGTGTTATATCTGGTTGTAGGTACCTACCTGCACCTACTAATAAATTAGCTTCCAACATTTAGTGCACAGTGGTGGGATCCAGTACTTGTGTTTGACCACACCATACAGTATTTAAGTGAAGATCTCTAAAAATCCAGTAAATTGACTTAGAACAAAAAAGGATTTTTGAAATTTCAAATTTTGGACTCAACTGTTTTTAATTCATTTTTAATTTTTCTAAATTGTTCTAACTCTGATTTGCAAAGATTTGTGTGATTCAAAACTAGGGATACCATGGGGGCTTGATCTGGCTAACCTGACTAACCACACGGTAGCTGGGACTTAGGATACAGGGGTAGGGCCAAGGGGGCTACCAGGTGCTCATAGAATTAGAAGAGCAGCACTGACTAGATCCCTTGAGGCCTGGGCAGAGTCAGCTCCAAGGAATCAAGGGGAGAGGAAGATGACCCCTCCTACAACCTGCAGGGGAAGAAGATGACAGCTTGTCTACTACTTCTAGCACAAGATCCAGACATTCAGCTCATGGGGGGGCTCTCCCACAGAGGACCCAGAGAGGGTCCTCAGAGAAAGACAGCTGTAGGCTCAACTAGCTTACATAGCTACAAAGAAGGAGAAAATGGACCTAGCTAAGAGGAAGTGGGTAAGGCAGCAGAAAAAGAATGGTAGCAGCGAAGAGGAGGAAGATGGTGAGATGTCCAGGGGTGGCAGGCTTGATCCCAAGCGACCCAGGGGGGTTGTCCCTAAGTACCAGGAGGGTGAAGGCATAGCCTAATGATTGTCAGCATTTGAGATGGCCCTTAGAATGAAGAGGGTTAGCTCTTAATACTGGGGTTCACTTCTTTGGGAATTGATAACAGCAGCTGGGAGGGATAGGCTCCTGACCCTAGAACGGGAAGCAGCAGAATCTTGCTCCCCCATGAAGCAGTGTCTGATCAGGAAATTTGGCCTCACCCCAGAGCAGTACAGGATGAAGTTCAGGGACACCCAGAAAGTCAGCACCCAATGCTGTGTGAACTGTAGATATCTCAGAAACAACAGTATGGGGCTGTATTGAGGGTAACAAGGTGAGTATCAATGAGGGGCTCTACAATTTGTTCATGAAGGTGCACATATTGGCTAGTTGCCTTTCAGATAAGTTACATCAGCATGTAGTAGACTCAAAGCTTTCTAGCCATAGCGAGCTGGCTCTGAAAACTGATGAATGGATGTGTACAAGAGTACCCAAGAAGTTACTGGGGTGACTCCAGAAAGGAAGGGTTATGCCCACAAAATTCAAATGTGGGAGGTGGTTAACCCACCAAAGAGACTCCCTCGGGACCCAAGAATTCTATCAAGGAGGAGAGTAGATACCACCCAAACTCTGATAAGCAGATGCAGGGGGACCCAGGGCTTAAAAAGTACTTGGACAACAAGGTGTGTTTTGACTGCAAGCAGTCAAGTCACTTCAGAGGTGACCAGCTTTTTCCAAGAAGAAGGTTAGCACCTTAGGAGAGGACTCCTCAGATGAGGGGGCGCTCATAGCATTTTGCTGGGAGAAAGGTCCAGATGGTAAGCTGGTGTTCCCTGAGGTTGGGAGGCAAATGGGATCCCTACCACTGGCCTGAGAGACATGTGCCAGTCACACCATGGTGAGAGACAGGTTGGTGTCCCCAGATCAGTATGTGCCAGGAGAGACGAGAAGAGTAAGCGGAGCCCCAGGTGCGGTGAGGAACACTTAGAGGTAGGCATGACTAGATAATTTAGCATACCTTGGAGTATAAAAATTGCCCATTATATATAGAACTTATAAAGACTATGATGTGTTCCACATAACCAGGTTATTTGTGTATGAATTCTATGAGTGGAGGGCATGTACAAAAGAGTTTCCTGAGCAACAAGCACAAAAAAGAAAATATAAGGATTGAATTCCAATATGTAAAAACTTTTCTTTTTTCAATATCACGAACTTCCAAACGTTATTTTGTATTTTTTCAGGGCATTCTTTAATTCATGTTGTGTTCATAGGAATAACTGATTTACAAAACGGATCAGCAAACACATGTTTCGCCCTTGGCCCGCACGCGGGGGCTTTTTCAAGGCTGAATCATCCAGAAATAAATACATTTTTAAAAAAATATATTAAACCAGTGACACAAGATAATTTCACAAGTTATCACAATTTTCCCAATTAGAAAGTGTACATATTTCAAAGCATCAGAAATCATAAATCCCAAACCAAAAATACGCAAAAGACATTACCATAAAGACACACCCATTGCCCGAGTGGAAATGTAATTCGCCTGGTGACATATATTATTCGTAGTTAAAAAAAGCCCAAAAGGCCATGTAAAGAACTGCATGCACACGTGACCATTAAGTGAAAAAGGGGTACAAGATGTACCAACAAAAACATTTAGAGAAAAAAAGTCCGAAAATACCCCCACAAATACATATATGAGTATTCCATGCCCGTACATGCCGTTTGTCATTCAGTGCCCATTTCAGTAAGGACATATAGAAGAAACACACAGGAGTAAAAATTGGACCAGTCACCATCTGTGCAGCAGTAACGTGATGGATATACATACATATATCGGTCATCAAAATTGGTAGTTTCAAAAAGGCGATGCACAGTTCAATTAGGATTAAGCAAGAAAAATAAACAGAAGTGAAAAACAAGAGACACATTAGCTCTACGAAAAACAGGACACTTGTTTTGTGAAAGTATCGACAGTTTAGGTGACAACCTTCACATATGATCACCTATATTGGTGCTAGATCAATACTCTCTTACGTATCAAAAATGGCGTGTCCTCTCTATTAGTATGTTTCCATCGTATTAGCCATGATGCTATGCTACTATAATACTGAAATATACAAAAAGACGAAAAGACGTGGCATGGAGTAAAAACCTGGCATAGAAACTCAATCAGCGGATTCTTACCACTGATAAAAGCAATAAATATGAATTTTAAAAGCGCCTCTAGACACCTAAATGGGAAGGAGAAAGTTTGTCTTACCTCACTATGTTCGTAAAAACACTCGTCCGTTTTGCCGAAATATCCTCGATAAATCTAAAGGTGTGGAATTAAGGGTACTCTGTCAGTAACTGTTGGATTCTAAGTGCTACATATACATAGACAGGAGTCTCCTAAGGAGTCAACTCACCGCTGTTGAGTCCCTGGTCTGTTTGGTCAGTCGGCTGCTTGCAGCGAGGTCTGCGCTGCAGCGTCTTTTAACTTAATTTCCGAAGTGTGCGCGTGGGAAGGGGTTGTGTCCTTCCGGTATGCACTACGGTCTCCGATACCTGGTGTAAAAGCGGCCGCCACCTTTTAACGTATCTAACCTAGTCGTATTTCTACCTGCTGTCATAATTAAAGCTACTGGTCTACCAAAATTGAGATGAAAATTTAAAGATTATTTACATGTTATATTTAGGAGGCGAAACCGCTAAGTTCAAGGTGGACAAGGAAACATAAAATAGAAGATTATTTACGTGTTGTGTTTTGGAGACGAAACTGCTCTGATTGATGTGGACAGGAAAATGGTCCCATATCTATGGGCCGAGGATAAAGTCATAATCCCATCTGTAAAGTTAAGCTGAGATGGCAGAGAGTATTAATACTTTTGTGACTGGGGAATGCACACATTAAACGTCGCGTTGTCTCTGTTAAGTTTGTCTGACAGCCATCTTGAAATATGACTGACCCATTTGTGGTCCCATCTGCTATCCTAATGTAGTCTACCACATTCAGGGGCTTTATCTATAAATATCGATAAGTCATAATACGGAGATAATACCACGTTTCATAATGGTCAACAAGCAGATCAGATTTTACATATTTGTCCGGAAAGTATACTGACATGAGCTAGGTGACACTTGAAGATCCCATTATGGTACCACATAGTCATAAGTCGATTGATGGGGATGTACAATGACTTCCCCTTCCATCTACTTTGATACCATAGTGTTCCAGTTTATATGTCCGTTGGTAATCTATTAGTCATTCATCAGGTCAGGTCCTCTATATCGTTATCCCGACTCCTTTGGAGTTTTAACCATCTTCTCCTGTAAGTGGCACAGTCACACAGAGATCCTAGTCCCGGTACAGCCAATACTGCAGCTCTGCATCTTTGTTAAGTCCCTTCTGGGTAGTTTTGTATTGCAAAATCAGTTCACTTTCCCTTCTGCGGAGTTGAGTGGAGGGCAACCTGGTTATTTTCCCTCTTTTGCTCAAGAAGATCAAATTTCTGATTAATGAACGGCGGATCAGCTGTGAGAGCAACTTGGTACTTTGAGACCAAGGTTTGATCTTGCCAGGAAACAATATATGTTGACAATTCAATTTGGCTTCCTCTCGCTTTCGAAGTGTTCCCAGAACCCAGTTGGGGTAGAGTATTCAGAAGCAATTTTTTCTTTTATGTACAGTTGCCTGCGGATGTATACATGCCCCTAACTTACACTTAATACAGCATACTCCTCATTTGTCTACACTTAATACAGCATACTCCTCATTTGTCTACACTTAATACAGCATACTCCTCATTTGTCTACACTTAATACAGCATACTCCTCATTTGTCTAAAGAAGCTGTGATTTGTTCTTACCAGTGTTATGGATAGGAATTGTTTAACCTTTTCGGACTAACAAATAGCATTGATTCTATCCGGCCCCTCGTTGCTTCCAGATGCACCACTAATCAATAGTAATACTGCTAGGGGGGAATGGGAAAAGTTGACTAATATTAAGAAGCGTAAGATTTGCATAGCACTGCATGGGCCTTTGATGACTGAGTACCTCCATGCCAGCGCCACCCCTGCCAGCCTATTAGTGAGGTTCGAACCAAAAATCTCTCTGGAAGATAGACAGTTCTGTGTAGACTGGAGCTATATAGCCAACAAGTTCCCCCATGATTGGCAGATACTTATTATTAACACAGCAAAAAGACTGAGTGAAGAACTGCTGAAAGAGATAGTGGAACTAGAGGAATCCCTGAAAAGAGACACTACAATCAATGACACAAAAGAACAGTTGGCCCGGATACAGAGTGACCTTGCTGATTATAAGACATACATGGTTAATCAAAAAATAAAAGGCCTAAAACATAACCTTGAGCGTTTCTCACATGAATGGGCATTCCTGTATGTAGAGGATAAATATTATCAACATAATACAGAGCAGGTCCAGCCATATCAACATCAAAGGGGAGGCCAGTGACAGGGTAAAAGAGCCCCCTACAACTGGACCTTTGATAATACAAGTAGTGAAGAGGAAGAGCTAGGAGAGCAACTATCTACTTCTAACCAAGTGAGGGCTAGATGTGGCATCCAGAGTGAGACAGAACAAGGATCTGGGTACTCTTTTGAGGTCTTTTTTAGGCCAGAATCAGCAAGACTTTCGGGGGGAGCCTCAAGATGGAGAGGCAGAGGGTGTCAGGATCAGACATGGCAGTCCTACTCCCCAAGGATAACACGCAGTAGGGGGAGGGCAACCCAATGAACAACATAGTAATAAATCTCTCTGACCACCAGCTGACACCATCTGAGCTGCATGCTCTCAATAAAGGCTTGGGTTATGTGCCAGCCCCTAAACATGATGCCTTTAAATGTAGGACGGAATTCTTTGAAATGATGCGGAAAATCCATCTACATACGTTTTTTGAGGAGAAGACACTGAACCCCCTCAATATTTTCCACCAACCTACACCTCCCCTCGGCCTTCTGTCCCCCTAACTCGTCGCTGGGCCCAGAAGTTACAGTTTTTGAGCAACAGGTGTTGAAAGATATCACTAATTTGGAAGAGTCGCACGGGCAGCATGCTTTCCAGAATATGACTAAAACTGATTAGGAAGCAATCAAATCTTTACAAGCGAATGACAAAATAGTAATAAACCAGCTGACAAACGCGATGTGATTGTGGTCCTCAACTTTGAAGACAATGAAACTGAGGTATTGAGATTGTTGGGGGCACGTTCAAACTACATACCAATCATGAGAGACCCTACTGGTGAACTTCAAGATCTAATCAGGGCAATGGTTGCAGATGCCAAGAAAAAGAAATGGATAACTCACAAGGAAGATGAGTTCCTGATTAATCCCAAACCAAGAACTCCAGCATTTTACATTCTGCCTAAAATTCATTAGGCTCAACGTCCACCCCCTGGATGCCCGATTGTGTCAGGTATTCAATCATTGCTGGAACCCTTGTCACAGTTTGCCGATTTCTTTCTAAAGGAGACCGTCAACAATCAACCATCTTTTATGAGGATACCACTGATATCCTTAACGTTCTGGAACCTTTGGAATATGATTCATCTAATCAGTTCCTGGTGACTATCGATATTGAATCATTATATACCATCATTCACCAAGATGCCACGCTGGTGGCAGCAGCGTGTGCACTTGGGGGACTAAGTGGTTCTATGATACACCACCATCTTTTGTTCTTAAGTATATCCAATTGGCTCTCACTAGGAATTTCTTTGGTTATAAGAATCAGTTGTAGTTTCAAGTCACTGGGACCTCAATGGGGGCAACTTTGGCGCCCAGCCTGGTGTGTATCTGTTCAATTTGAAAAGAATTATATACATCATGTCTCTAATCCATTTTTTCAATATATATCTCTCTGGAAGAGATATATTGGCGACGTGGTGTGTATTTGGACAGGACCTGAGCATCGATTACATAACTTCTTACAATGGCTGAATGAAGTCGATAGCTGTCTACGTTTCACATGGAATATAGACAGGCGACTGGTGGTCTATTTGGACCTGGACATTACAGCAAAGAACCAGAAACTATGCACTATTGTCCATCAGAAGCCAACAGATAGAAACTCGCTACTGCACTATTGTTTGTTCCATCCCAGGGCATTGCGAGATAATCTCCTGGTGGGTCAGTTTTCAGATATCTCAGGAACTGTACGGACACAGAGATGTATGCTGCACAATCTGAGTGTCTTGCTCAACTTCTTAGGGAAAGAGCGTACCCCTCTAAGATGATCAAGAGGGCACGCAAGAGAGCATTAAGTACCCCAAGAGAGGCTCTCCTGGAAAGGAGTAATAAAACTAAAGATGAGTGCCTCCCAGTAGTGACCACCTTCGAACACTTGTCTACTTAAATCAGACAAATCATCAGGAAACATTGGCATCCTGTTGGACACAGGTCCGAAGAAAATGCCCCAACCAAGATTTGCCTTTTAAAGAGCTACTAATTTGAGGGACCGGCTGGTCCACACTTGTCAATATAATCCATGGATACAGGAAACGGGGGTCTTGTCTGGACATTTCCCATGTGGTAATTGCACAGTGTGCAACCTGACTCAAGAGTCCAAATGTGTCATCTTGGCGGACGGGAGGACCTGGTTCTAAAATAAGTTCAGAATTTGTAACACCACCAATGTTATTTATCGTTTGACTTGTGAGTGCGGGCTACATTATATTGGTCTGACCTCAAGGAAAATTAAGGTGCGAGTTCAAAAACACATTAGCACCCTCAAGGCAAGAAAACGCACTACCCGACTTGTACGCCACTTTCAATGAGCTAACCATGACTGCAGGGATTTTAAATGAACAGTATTGGAAGGAGTAATAGGGGAAGCACATACTATTGAGAACATGTTTGGTCCAAAAGGAGGCTCGCTGGATTTTCTCTGAAAAAGCAGACAAGGGGGTCTGAATGATTCTATAGAATGGAATAGGGTGGGCAAGTAATGAAAGCTACCTTAGTTGTGACACACTGTATGGAGGTCATATCTATATGACATGTATATAACTGTGGGGGTAACATAACAGAATATACCACATAGCTACTACCACTATAGGTCAATCTGCGATTCCTTTGGCGCTGCCCGGAGGCACATCATCCTTTTAGGGGTGGAACTGGAGTGTGAGATGAGCAAACCAAGGAGATTGTACCTGGGGACGGCCCCTATGCATGTCTATTGATGTAGGACAAGTCTCCACTGGGACATGAGTATGTTGGCAGATTATTCAGTGTCTCTTACCTGTGTATTTCCATCTTAAACTTAAATAAGAAGGATATATCCTTTATTCACTTGCCCCGTCTCTCTACAGTCTAGCGTGTCTCCTAAGGTCTTCCACTCACAGTGTGATACTATGTCCTTATTCCATCCCGGAGTGATGTCCTGGCATCAAGATATATACTGATGATGTAGGGTTCGGTATGTGGTTGAGTGGTTTTGAGGCTGTTGAAAGATGGTGCCCGCCTTTTTTCTATAGTACGACTACAAGCAGGCCAGTATTGTTGCACTGAAGGTTTCAAAGAAACCGGAAAGTTTTTGTTCTACTTCCGGATACAGAGAGAGACTATCTCCTTTGCCTGTGCCAACCAAATAGCCGGCATACATCCCTCTTTCCCTTCCGAGGATTGGGGAGGGGCTTCTACTTGGCTTCCGGGTCACGGTCCGGTACTTCACAGAACACTCAAATCTTCGGCGCCTGTGGAGTATCGGAGCGCATACTGCCGGTGTAGCAGTAAGTGGGGAGGTCATCTGAATCTGGACGGCTGCCTGGTACCTTGTTTGTCTCGCTCTAATGAGCAGGTAAACGGGATGCTTTTTGAATGTAGCAGTGGGCCAAACAAATGGGGATTTTTGTGTGACATGCAGTGCTTCACACTTCTGGTCTCCATTTTCTCAGTGAACGTTTTCTAAAAAGAATGGATGTGTTTTGGTTACAAATACAGATAGTGTGTACATCTGACTACATCTCGTCCATTTCCCTCGCGATGACATCAGAGGTGTAGTGACAGATGGTTTATGAGTACTGCATTGGGACGAGAAAGGTATAATAAATATTCATGTCCATCCGCAGGTGAGTTGTTTTGTGCTGTACTGTGTCCAGCGGTGGAGGCTGATTACTAGCCCCCTTGGTGTGTTGTTGGTAGGAGTCCACCTGGCAACCACCTGGTAATTATGGCAATATGTGAAAACACAAAAGTAAGAGTTGTGTCGCATTTTGAAATGTGTCGACATATGATAACCGTTCACAATGTTTGTGTTCTTATCTGTTTGTCTCTGGCACTATCATACCTTTACTTATCAACCAATACCGATTTAAAGCATCAGTGAGGTAGAGATGCGTCCCCGGGCCCTGATGAAGTTGCCAAAAGGTGTTCAGGCAATGAAACATGTCGGCCGTTCAAGCTAAGATGGTCTAAACATGCTGCTTCTTTTAATTGAGTGTGGACACTATGAAAATAAAGAATGTGTGGAATAGATGTTCATTAGTCACTTTTAATTAGGAGATTTATTCACTTCTTTACATGACGGGGCTTAGATGTGCAATAGATGACACTATAATTTACACGCTAGTACTATATTTTTTCACCACTTCACATGAGCCTCAGTATTAGGTCACACACTTTTCCCTTCTGTCAAGAAAGTTGCTATTGATGACAGAACGAGCAAACTGGTGAGTACCAACCAGCAGCTCCATGGATGGTGCTTCCGTGAGTCACTTTCTGACTTTTCTCACTCTTTTTTTCTCGTTGGTCGGGTGAGATTAGTTGGGGATGGTTGATTTTTAACTGAGGAGCACTTAGAGGTAGGCATGACTAGATAATTTAGCATAGCACCTTGGAGTATATAAATGCCCGTTATATATAACTTAGAGACTATGGTGTGTTCCGCATAACCAGGTTATTTGTGTATGAATTCTATGAGTGGAGGGCAACCTGGTTATATTCCCTCTTTTGCTCCTTATTTGTTTACTGGTGGTCACAATTAAACCTGTAGCCATAGTGTTCCTGGAGAGGGAGGGTACCCTTAGCTAGTATAGGGTGGTAGTCAGTTCTGACCTCCCCTTAAAATTGAATCCTAGGCAATGACCTGATCCCAGATGGGGTGGTCGCCAAGGGCGCCCCCCCTTCAAAGTTCCTGGGGACCCAGTTCCCACAGTTAAAAGACTGAGGTCGCAAAAGAAAGGGAAAAAGAAGAGGAAAGATAAGCTACTCTCAAAGAGAGTCCCAGTGATCCACGGGTCTTTTTGTTCAAGTAAGTGAGAGACTCAAAGTTGGCACTGGTAAAACTGCACCTGACACCAAGGAAGTCCTGAGTAGTCAGGCAGTTGTCAAGCAGCACCCCTGCCCTGACAGAAGGGAGAGTAGAAGAAGGGCGTCTGCCACAGGATGGGGTTGCCCCCCACTCTAAACAGCAGAGACGTTCAGGAACCCGCAGTGGCCTCTAAAGCAGCTCAGTCACCTGTCAGTGGAGAGCTTAGCGTGTAGTTTTGGATTCTGACAGCTGTCAGGAGCCTCTGCTGGGTGCTGGTTTTCATGGCAGTACTTTACTTGGCATGGGAGTCAGACCCCATAGACAAAAGCAAACAAGGCCCCCTAATCCTGTTGGTGATAGTGGTGTTGCTCAAGTGCTGGGTAACCTCTGTGGGTAAGCTAGGTGTTGCCCTAGCAAAGTTAGGGATAGAAGAGGTGGGAACTTCACTACCCACAATAAAAGGGGAGGAAGAAAATTAAACAGTTGTGATGTAGTTTCAGTCTAAAATAGGTCATATTTCTGTGGAGATGGATTAACTTATCAGAGGGCATCCCCTTAGCAGGAGGATGTAAGGCAGAGTAGGCCCTGTAATAGTACAGCCTGGTTTCCTTACTTTCTTCCTCATCTCACAAGCCAGGAAATCTCTCCCAGGGATGGGCCGAGTCTCCTGGGGTGTTGCCTGTGGCGGTTGCGTGAGAAACCAGGATGTTATGCAGTGTCTCCCCACTTTTTGCCCCCATTTTGACTACTAGATGCTGGTTTTCTGACTCTGATTGTGCAGTGGGCTCTGCTAACCAGACACATGGCCTTTGTTCTGTGTAAAAGGTACATGGTAATTAGGTATAATTACAATCAGGACTGACAACCTACCTGTAAGTCCCTAGTATATGGTAGGGAATGTAGGTTTAGAGGCCCAGTAGATTTAATGCACTTAAGTGTGCAATGCTCTGGTGCCTGCTGTCATTTTAAAAGCCAGTCCTGCCTTGCAGGCACATTTTAAAATAAAACTGAGGGGTCGATTCCGATCTCGGTCGGAGGCGCACCCAATACCATTCGGTCGGGAAAAAAGCCATGCGAAAGCCAGTTTCCCGACCGATCCGTACAGCACACCGAGCGAGCAAGTACGATCGCACGACAGCAAAAATTCCCGGCCGGGCCGTACTCACCCAAACCAGGTCCTGTTCTCCGACCGAGGCGAATCCGGAAACGCCGAATCGAGTCGCACGGAAGGGAAAATGCAGCCCCGTCCGGCCGGACAAGTACGATGCGCTTCCCGTACGCGCCGAACCCGGCACGTCAAAGCATCCGGGAGAGGCGCACATAAGCTCCGAATCGCGCCACAACACGATCCACGGCTCACGAGAGCGAACACGGCACCGACGAGGACGGCGCGAAGCGACGAGGGCGAAGCGAAGCGGCGAGACGGTCGACACGAAGCACAGAAGGACGAACGACACGAACCAACCATGAATCCCTTCGTCCCGATCATACCAATATTCTACATCTACTACCGGAACAGGCACGGACGCGCGTGCGGCGCAGAAGGTAAGTCAGACACCAACCACAAAACACATACAACACGTACACGACACATCACACACATACACTGGGAATCTGAATATACTTACACCAGCAACAGCAGCACCATAGGGGCGGGATGCCCATCACCAATGCCACATATGCACACAGGGGCCTGAATGCGCGCCACCACCCCAACCCAGGGGGCAGGATGCCCACCACTACTACCACCCTTAGCCAGGGGGCAGGATGCCCACCACTGCTACCACCCTCACCCAGGGGGGCAGGATGCCCTACCACTACTACCACCCTCACCCAGGGGGCAGGATGCCCACCACTACTACCACCCTTAGCCAGGGGGCAGGATGCCCACCACTACTACCACCCTCACCCAGGGGGCAGGATGCCTACCACTACTACCACCCTTAGCCAGGGGGCAGGATGCCCACCACTACTACCACCTCTTAGCCAGGGGGCAGGATGCCCACCACT
The DNA here is from genome assembly GCA_963921515.1 of Calotriton arnoldi. NCBI lineage: Eukaryota > Metazoa > Chordata > Amphibia > Caudata > Salamandridae > Calotriton > Calotriton arnoldi. Next base: position 1,476 of record CAWUFW010007054.1, on the reverse strand, counting down.
ACTACCACCCTCACCCAGGGGGCAGGATGCCTACCACTACTACCACCCTCACCCAGGGGGGCAGGATGCCCACCACTACTACCACCCTTAGCCAGGGGGCAGGATGCCCACCACTACTACCACCCCTCACCCAGGGGGGCAGGATGCCAACCACTACTACCACCCTTAGCCAGGGGGCAGGATGCCAACCACTACTCACCACCCTTAGCCAGGGGGCAGGATGCCCACCACTACTACCACCCTCACCCAGGGGGCAGGATGCCTACCACTACTACCACCCTTAGCCAGGGGGCAGGATGCCCACCACTACTACCACCCTCACCCAGGGGGCAGGATGCCCACCACTGCTACCACCCTCACCCGCGGGGGCAGGATGCCTACCACTACTACCACCCTTAGCCAGGGGGCAGGATGCCCACCACTACTACCACCCTCAGCCAGGGGGCAGGATGCCCACCACTGCACTACCACCCTCACCCAGGGGGCAGGATGCCTACCACTACTACCACCCTCACCCAGGGGGCAGGATGCCCACCACTACTACCACCCTTAGCCAGGGGCAGGATGCCTACCACTACTACCACCCTCACCCACGGGGGCAGGATGCCTACCACTACTACCACCCTCACCCAGGGGGCAGGATGCCCACCACTACTACCACTCCTTAGCCAAGGGGGCAGGATGCCCACCACTACTACCACCCTCACCCAGGGGGCAGGATGCCTACCACTACTACCACCCTTAGCCAGGGGGCAGGATGCCCACCACTACTACCACCCCTAGCCAGGGGGCAGGATGCCCACCACTCACCTACCACCCTCACCCAGGGGGCAGGACGCCTACCACTACTACTCACCCTTAGCCAGGGGGCAGGATGCCCACCACTACTACCACCCTTAGCCAGGGGGCAGGATGCCTACCACTACTACCACCCCTAGCCGTGGGGCAGGATGCCCACCACTACTACCACCCTTAGCCAGGGGGCAGGATGCCCACCACTACTACTCACCCTCACCCACGGGGCAGGATGCCTACCACTACTACCACCCTTAGCCAGGGGGCAGGATGCCCACCACTACTACCACCCTTAGCCAGGGGCAGGATGCCCCACCACTACTACCACCCTCACCCACGGGGGCAGGATGCCTACCACTACTACCACCCTTAGCCAGGGGGCAGGATGCCCACCACTACTACCACCCTCACCCAGGGGGGCAGGATGCCCACCACTACTACCACCCTCACCCAGGGGGGCAGGATGCCTACCACTACTACCACCCTTAGCCAGGGGGCAGACTGCCCACCACTACTGCCACCCTCACCTAGGGGGCAGGATGCCCACCACTACTACCACCCTCACCCACGGGGGGCAGGATGCTCACCACTACTACCACCCTTAGCCAGGGGGCAGGATGCCCACCACTACTACCACCCTCACCCAGGGGGGCAGGATGCCTACCACTACTCACCCTTAGC